>JAODTK010001705.1:0-10352 GCA_026419785.1 Sclerodactyla briareus | reverse complement strand
CTGAACTGTCAGACCAGAGTGCTATAAGGCCTTAATACCGCGGTATATTTTTAAATCCGGCAGATATTTTAGTCACTTTCTTGCACAGAATACACTGTGCAAGTAACGTGTGTTGACACGTAAAAGATCATATTATGTTATACATTGTTAACGTGGTCATCAAGTATTTCAAATGTAGACCAGAGTCAATTTTACCAGTTATGATTGCAGCAAAAAAACAACATTACTTCAAGTTTCATAATTTCCCCACTCCACTCATAAGTATGTGCTAACCTTTTTTTCAATCGAGCGAACCGATATTGAATGAGTCGACGAAACCTGGATGTTGATGGCGGCTACCCTTGGATTGTAAGTTAAAATTAATCATACACACGCATTTTCGTTGAGAATATGTACTCCTCGACCTTTAAGCTTGGGAAATATCGTGTTGAGCTATAATGTCCCGACAGTTTTGAGAGGCTAATTTTCAATATGGCCGACGGCGGCCATTTAACTTATAGATGCCCCTACCTGACTGCCCTCACATTCACGAGGGACACCCTCCCTAATTGTTTATAATTTACCTTCAAGAGAACGAAGTCTCGAGGAAACCACATTCGCTTTCCACTCAATCGAGAATGAACAATCGGAAGATGTGAATCAACGGGCCATCTCGGTATTGTGGATATCAAAATGACTTCGATCATAAAACTATTAAAATGAATTCCTCTCAGCCCCCACACCCAGGGATGGAATTGTTGACTACGATGTACCGTCAACTACTGAAAACCAAATTGAGCCACTCACGCCGCGGTCCGCCACACTTTTGCGAGGGCACTCTTCGCATTCTATTGACCTTTGAGGATTCAACATCGGAAACGCACTCCTCTCTTTTCCCCACGGTCACGGAGTCCCCCAGTATCAACCAACCCCTATAGTACAAGGAGCTGAAGGCAAGGTCTGTATGATAAGGTATAAAACATGAAGGAAAACAACAAGGGAGCAGCCTCAACTAATCGGCTCGATAATGCACAGACGCATTCACCCATATGTGATGGGAGCGTTTTCACAACGAATTTGTAACTTCAAATTCATCGTTAATCGAGGGATATGGCTTGTTTTCTATGCTAAGGTGTATTCTATAGACTGTCAATCAAACAAGAATAGCTCTTCAGGCCTACGGTTTTTGAGAGAGTAGGGCCCTTCACAGGGGGCAACAGAAAAATATCACCCTAACGTAACACTCGGGGAAGGGGAAGGGTATTGGGGAATTCGAGAGTAGCACTGTGGCGTCAATTTTTTTTTTCAAGTTTTTAAAATGTAGGGTTGACTGAATGTGACTGGAAATGTACGCTGGATCTCATATAACATTTTTTTATGGTGTATACCTTGCCACGAGACTAGGCAAACTTACCAACAAGCAATCAATATTTCGAATAATGTAATTTAACATCCAAGCAATCGATCGGGATAACAATTTTATTACTTCTTTTTTTATTTTATCAAATTAATCAACTTCATTTTGTCAACACCAGTCTTCCGCACTAAAGACAGCTCAGCAGAGTTTTCGCCCTTTGCAGGAGACATAACTGGAGATATCGTGTTATAGAAGTGTTCTAATACGTCTGTGCAATTGACCTATTGTTTTGTTGCAACAGATTACTATTCGTCACAAAGATTTACCCCAAAAAGTCCAGTGTCAATACCTCAATGAGGTCAATGTAGGTCATGGTCGCGGAAATGTTGCGTTGTGAAGATATAGAAGTATTTATTTATCAGTGATTCCGAGCTGCTCATCCTTTCACTGACGACATACTGGAAATATGTGATATGAGTGTTTCAGTCCGTCAGTGCTATTGACTCATGGGTTGGTGACACCTTAACAAGTCTGGAAATCACAAGACATGGCCCCACGGTCTTAGTCAATGAGGTCAAAAGGTCAATAGAGGTCAGAGTAGCACTCAATCTATTTGCAGACCGACGAACAATATTTCCATTACCCAAGCCGCCCTGAAATGTTGCGTTGCGAGATATATGAAGCTCACATCTCTGTGACCTGAATGACCTTGACCTGAACCCAGCAAAGAGTTCTCTCTCTTCACATATGCAACCCCCACACAAGATTACAAGTTGATATCCGCGCTGTTCACCAGGTTTCTTGCCGGAAACGTTTAGGATGGACCCCTACTGGCCTTGCACGACCTTCAATTGATACCTGAAACATGAAGTGTCTTTTTCTCTGCTCTTTTTTTTCTCTTCCTCTTTTCCGAGGACAAATATCTACCATACGACTCAACACATGCTTGCGTTCTTTGGATATCAGCGTGGAACTCCAATCCGTCAGCTCACACAGACGCACGCACACACACACACACTCACACCAACACACACACACGCACACACACACAGCACACACACACACGCACACTCACCGCAACGACCTGTACGCATAATTTCTTTGGGCTTCGGCCGATGAATAAAAATGAAGCGTTCAGACCCTGACACTATAATAATAATAATATAACTTACATTTATATAGCGCAAAATTCCGAAGAACCCAATGCCTGGTGGCGCTATGCTCAAACGGTATGCCTTAGCAATAATTTATGTCTCTAAGCTTGCTTAAAAAATTTTAACGTTGGGGCCGACGTGAGTTGTTTTAATAGGGAGTCGTTTCCACAAGGTCGGAGCGGCAACCGAAAATGCCCGGGGATCGAGAATATATGAGATTCCACACTATAACATGTGATTCCTCCGTTTCGTGTGATGTCTGGTGGAATTTCTATCAAACTTCACCCTAAGGTCTCGGTTAATATTCAAGTCCTCGAAATGATTCATGTTGCTTACATAAAGGAGGGGAAACAAACCTCTAACAAGAGTCTCCTACTTTATGAGGGGACTAAATGCTGGGTTAAGTGCTGTGGGATTATCATTTATTCTATACCAAATGACAAGCCTCTTTCTATAATTCTCACTATTTTTCTAAAGGCGGTACGGTAGAATGCCTTACTCGAGGTTTGTAGAAATACTAAATGGAAACTGTAGGTCTAACAGAACAGTTAGGCGCTAGTGTCATGGGGTCAAAGTTGGGAGACAGGGATCACGGAAGGATGTGTGACGAGCTCTAGGGAGTGGGTTGGGGAAGGGATTGGCGGTGGGGGGAGGGTGGTGGTGGATCGGTTGGGGAGGCCGAAGGAGTGCATGTGTACGACGGTGAGAATTAGTAGCGGGGAAATCGGGCACATATCAAGTGACACACGACAGGAAGTACCAAACAGAGGGACGGATAGGGGCGACGCCAGGATTCGGGACCAAGAACCGGTTTCAGTGTTATGTTTTTTTCTGGGAGAGGCAGCCTTGTGACGTTAGATAACCCTTCACCTGACCCTAAGAAATAGAGATCATGTACTCGTTATGGTAAACCATTACCAAGATAGGGGTTTCTCACCAGGTGGGTTGAGTAGCGTGGTAAAGCTAATTTGGCCAAGATATACATTTTTCACAATTCACTGTTCCCACAAAAATGATCCCCGATCTACACGGAAACAATAGGGTTCCAACAGTTCTTCCAATATGAAAGGTCACGCCAAACTTAATAGTGAGGAAACTTCTGACCAGGCATTCTGGATTATGTGTTCATGTAAACAAGCAATACCATATTTAGTTGAACCAACTAGGGATCATGTATAGAACATGGAAACCCACAAACAAGTATGACACTTCAATACCAATACAATGGGTTCTCAGTTATCGTGTTAACAAGCTAGGGTCACACAGTACAGTCATGACTGTATATAGATTCCCCTACCTGGTAAGTAATACGAAATGTAGGTGCACTTTCATTTATTATTATCAGCCTAATGGATAATGCCGCGACCGGAAGAACACATTTACAACTGTTCTTACAGACTGTCATCTGTATATTAAACTGATGGGAATTAGCAACCCCCTGATTTGTATATGGTTTCCGTTTATTTTGACGTTCACTCTAACTGTTGTTGTTGCAAGAATCGCTTCAACTGCTGTATTTAAAAAGGGGGGGGGGGGGGTGGGGCCCACTACCTGGAGCTAGTGGGTGGGATAAAACCAGAATAAATCACATCTGGTTTCCCAAAATGTTCTAGTGTGGCGGATCCTAATTTTCCAATATCCCTGCCAATGCCTGAATTCTGAAGCGAGTCGCACCTGAATCTTTCCACAATGGGATGCAGCGCCAGGGCGAATACTCACCGTCTGGCTACTGGTAAGGGTGGTACTGACACGTTAAAGGTATGTATGCCTCGGACTAGCGGTAACGCTCCCAGCGGGAAGAATGGTTCAGTGGCCATGTCCATGGGAGAAAGGACAGGCTGTTTTCACGGGCCAGACTGCCAACGAGTATTGGCTGTATGTACTTCATCGGCAATATCAGTGCCAAGCTTTGAGGGATATAAAAGTTGAATGTTAATGTGGCACCTGTCATCTGTTAGTTCTTCACAAGTGCACATATTGTTGTTGTCATTTTGAGATGTTTCAAGGCAGCTGTTAACAAATAGGAACCCGGAAACCGCGTGACAGCTTCTCAACCAGGGAGACGGTTTAATTCACTTCCCGTGCACTGTTAGCCGCTGCTTTCCGACTCGGCATCAACAGAACAAAATCAACTGTCAATGACGCAGTGGCTCACTCATTATTCTCTGTATTTCATTGTGGGTAAAGGGTATGTTCCCTAGGTTTAAATGATATCCATCAGGCTTCATGACCATTTGAGCAACTAGCAATGTCTGCATGAATGTAAATGCAACAATTAATTAGGTGAGGCCAAGGCGAGCTAAGTCATCCGTTTTTTCGGGTAGGGGTAGAAGCCGATTACCCGTTCGAACAAAATCACCAAATACACCAAACCACTCTATATGTGCGTACATTGGGAATATCATACTGATCACTTTCATGATCCCGTAGAAGAAGAAGAAGTGATTTTGACGTTAAGCCAAATATTGCACGACCTTGACCTTGGATTACCCTGGATCTAATTTGATGACACCCACTACGTACATTTGTCGACAATAATACTCTGACCAACGCCCATGACTCCCAATCTATCTGGTAGGGTGAACTGTCCAACAAACGGGATCAGTAATTGCCCAGATCTGAACTTGACCTCAAAAATCCAGGACACCCAATACCTGATAATCGATTCATTTTGTGGAAGAAACACTCAGTTCAGAAAAATGGCCATTGGACCTCGAATTCTGAACAACCCCATAGGTAGCTACATTGTTCCCTGATAAGGGCCAGCGCACACGGAAGGCGACAACACGGAACAAACTTAGAGTACGAATGGTGCTGTAGCTTCAAACAAGGCAGTTTATTTCATTGCAGATGGGATGTCGATTCGTAACTAAGATTTACACTCAGATGGTCACTGACATAAAATTAGTGACACCTACCACTCCGTACGACACGTGCCATTCTCTGACAATCACCGCATGCCATGACCATCCAAGTTATTAGGCAGAGGATTTGAAACCCCGTACTAACATTGGGGTGAGAACACCCTCGATGACTGCTGACCCCAGACCCGTTAGATGGATTGCTGACAACGATTCCCAGAACAGCTATGCTTGGCCACGTGCAACCTTCATATCATAATTTGTAAACTTCATGAATTTTTTTATGATGCTCTCTAATTGACCTTGATCTCTTCGATACCCGTTGGACCCATGTGTCATGATAATAATCACGAGGTATGATGGTAACCCAACCAAAACTGTAGGAGGAGCATTTTGCAGATTTTCGCTTTTTATGTAGAAATTCATTTTGCCCATCTAATGGCTTTTGACCAATCACTGAATCACTAGTCCATGCTAACATCGATGAGTATGAATGATAATTCCAACTTAATATGCACGAGAGACCAGTGTGCACTATTAATCCCTGGATACTCGAGGTAACACTAGTCTTTTATGAATGATCGAGTATGATTTCTGTTCTTTCACACGATAATTCATTATGCCATTGTAGTGACCTTTGGAAATCCGGAACAGCGTCCGTATGGTTACTACTCGTTCATCATAACAAGCCCGAAGGTGATGGCGTACTGCAACATTATCCGTGGAGAAGAAGCATTTCGTAGTGCTTCCAAGCGTTAGAACATATGACCCTTTGCATACTTGTAGCTGTCGACCGGGCAGAATGAGTATGTTGAAAGTCTCGACTGGCTCGGAGGTCTGCGCCATCGGAATTTTATAATCGTCAGAAGCCACGGTGATGTGAAAACTGAATACGAGAAATACAAAACAATATACCGAAAAATACACTACGACTACTACTACTATAACCATGAATCACTGAAAATGCACTGACAAGGATACAAAAGCACAGACCACAAACTCCATGTCACACTGCAGTACCTCTTATGCAATTTCGTAAACAAACATTCAACAGACAAGGTATGAAAACAATCAACAGATAACGACGACAGGGTCCTTGCGATGATAAACGAAACGTCGCACGTAGACACGCTCTAGCACGGCATCGTGCGGACTACATAAATGGGAGGGTAACAATACGTCAAATAATTACTCCAAATTACTGAAGACAATGCGACATACCAGGAATCTGGATCATTCCAATGTGCCTCAGCCTGCGCAAGCTGTAAGTTCTACGCTAAGCACAGAAAATTAAAAACGTACGCTCGATGGATCGTCTTTAACAACCAAGTGATTCATGACCAGCTATAGGCAGTAGTCGGTTGGGACAGTGTTGTTGCATTGTGATAGTCGGTGACTACAGCGAGCATCGTATACATAACCGCTATAAGTTAATACATAGCCCGGGCAAATATTTCTATGAGCTTAGTATCATCTCAATACATCAAGGTATAATTAAAGTGAATTAGGGTTAGCACAAACTAACGGCGGTATTCCAATCAAGCCACACGAAAGGAAAAGGGCGGGTTAAAAAAAGCTACAGAACAATGGCAAGGTCTAGGGGTTAAAGGCCCATCATACAAGCGCTCATAACTGATCCAACAAGGGCTATGCAATGTTCGATTTTTGTGAATCGACGTGGCAATAATTTAGACCTTAACTTCGAAAGGAAGTCAAACGAGAACTATGAGCCAAACAAATGGTTTTGTCTAATAGAATGTTTCTGGTCAATATCGATGACGTATTTCAGGGGGTGGCATCTTTACTAGGTAAGGCACCCAGAGACACATTCGTCACCAAGGCAAAAACTGCCCACACTAAAGCGTTCTGCTCCCAATTGTGTAATGAATTTCACGGCAATGTCGCCTAGCTCTAACCCTACAATGAAACGTCGTTCAGATGTAATACATGGAGGAGCATGACCGCCACCTATTTTGTCCAGTACTGATTGTATAAACCCGGGTACCTTGGGAATGCAGTGTTAGGTCCTAGGCAACAACATGGGTTACGGCGCGTCAAAATTAGGGTAGGAATAAGGAATGCATAAGTATGAACACTTACTTGCTTGTGACTGCAAAAGAGGCGTGGAGCCAATGTGACTTCAATGCAAACTCTGAAACCCACGACTCAGGAAAACTTGCATAAGAGCCCTCAAGGAGTTGGGACGGATTTTCGAACCCCCATAGCCCATGACCGAATAGGAATGACTGTGTAAATGAACCATTCATGACCCCTAACGATCTCATCTTATCTGAATGATATGAACATGGATGGGAATCGATTCGAGATTAGAATTAAACGCCATACAAACACATTTCGAACTTTGAATCCATTCCCATCCAAACCAGTGTCGCTCCGTTCGGGGTAGAGTAATAGTTCGTGTCCCTCGGCTGCAACTTCTACTTGCGAAGCATTAAGGATGTACGACGCTATCTCACTTGCATATGCCCCTGCCCCGCCTGTGACACGGATGCATACATTTCAGTACGAAGAGTATGCCTACTGGATCTGGCAGCCGCACAATTGTAGCCTCTGCCAAGCCTTCCCTAAGTTAGATTTTGGAGAAGTGGCAACCTGCGTATGGCAAACTCCCAATTTGGTTGTGGCCAGTAAGTGGATGGCGCTGTCGTACGTAGAGACAAAACGGTCAAAGTACCAGCCCCAGCTAAAAAATCGACATTATTTCTCCCTCAATCGTTACTGGGGTCTGCCATTATCCCTTATACCAATCAATTCATCAATTCGGAATAGGTTCCGGATCAAACATGACGACGCACCATGTTCAATTCTGGAAATCCACAAAAAACCTGTTTGACCGTGGTTTTTGCGAACCATACTAGTGGGGACGGCATATAGCGAGTAGACTTCTCTAACACATCCGTTCAAGCATATACAAGTCGATCTCTTTTAAAACAGTAGTCCCGCTGTGTCAATGAGATTGAGTAAGGCTTAATACTAACGGAAACCTTACAGTTTTTACGTGAACTTGCAAAGAAATTTGTCAGCTTGTCATGTCTGCATCCACAACGCAGCGTTTATTCAAATTAAATGGTGTGGGTAATCATCATTGCCTCATTGGACTTTCGAATCACCCCTAATGGTTCTGACTCACAGATTATAGTGAGAAAAGTTAGAAATTACTGCTAAATGAAGTCTTTTTAGTCCCTCATTTTAATCGACCTAAAATGAATGAAATCTGGTATTGAAACCGTTCACATACATCATTAGAATCATTGGCCGTTGGTTGATTTTTTATATTTCTTTTGTAGAAAACAGTGGAGACCTTCAGAGGAGTATTTTTGTCGCCGAGACATCCACATTTAAATTTATTTTTTAAGATTTATTTTCAGTTTTTCGGAGAGCTTTAAAGGAAATTTGTTATGTGTGATATCCTACTTGTCGTGGGGATGAAATAACCTGGTGTTAGTGGGCAGAACATCGAATACGTTTGAGCCATTCCACCCAGATGTTTTGCTCGAAACACACGGACCAAAGAAAGTCCTTACGACGTTCAACTTTTTTCCCTAGACCCCTGATATACTGTGTACGGCCATCAGGATACCCCAATGGATACATTTCACCCACCACGATTGCCATATATAATTTCTGATTACAGGACAGCAACAGTAAGAAAAAAAATCCTTATGTTTTTCAATGACGATAAGTTTCCAATAGATACTAACTAATAAACTCATAACCCAAAAGGAACATACTTCTAGCTCCCTACGCAGGCTAAAGGCAGTATAAAGGTCGCATCGTTCACGGTTTTACAGGATTAGGCAGTCTACAGTTTCGCGGATGCTGTCCGAGCGCCTTGGGAGTTGACCATTCACAACAAACTTACTGGGTGCTCCACTTAGTTGGGGGAGTACGCCTCCTCGTTGCAGCCTACCCGGTCCTGCCATAAGAGTGTTGTTGCAAGGATGCGATCGCGCAAACGTCGTTCCTCTTAATATAATGGACGTCACCCTGTTTTGGAGTATAGTGAGTTGCCGCTGACTGAAGGAGAAAGGGGAAGATGCATGATCGAGTAGTAATCATACCCATTATGAACCTGGTCTATGTGTGGACTGACTTCTAATAGAATTGAATTCGCGTCCTTGCTGGAGGGTATGCATTATATCACGAACTGTCTCGGTCGACCGGGGTGCTCGGTTGAAAAAAAGTTAATATCGCCTGTTTGTGACAAGCGATAATTACATAAATAACCGATAATGAAGCATTAACCGATAATGATATAATTGCCCGATTTAATTGAATCACAAACTTATAAGTGATATAAAAGTGACCGTGATTGAAGTAACTTCTTCTAAACGATATTGAAAGTAGTAACTTTTAACCGAGCTTGAATCAAGAGTATCGAACCTTACTGAATCACCACTTTGACACCAATAAGTGATGATGAATAAAGGTCCGGGTTAACTCCTCCCGCGCTCCTCCCCCCCACGACCCCCTCCTAACTCGTCCGAAAGATCGTAACTACAACGTCCATATACTTCAAAGGAAAGACCGTCAATGAACGACGTGATTTTGGTCAAAAATCAGCTATCTGCCTTTTGAGAGCTGAAGAGGGGATCCCTGCCGAACCTGGCACTACTTCGGCAGGTGACCATTTTGAGTGCCAATGTCGCGTTACTGTTAGTGTATGTGAGATCATAAATATTCCGTTGTGTTGAAATAATTGCAACTGTCGTAATCCGCGTTGCTCTGACGGTGATATGCTTCATTAGTGTTGTACCCGCATAATACGTAGAGGAGAGGATCCATTGAACGGTCTATGGTTTTGAGTGCTATTTGTTTTTTACGTGCGCGGATGGTGCGGAAGAGGAATCGCGACCCCCATAAAGGTCTCTGGTTATCCCGGGTGAGGTATACAGAAGGTAAACAGTTCGTCGAAGAGAATTTTGCATACATTTGCGTAGCGAGCATTTCGGCAGGGGGAGGGGGGATGTATCGGTTTAC
>JAODTK010001704.1:0-22192 GCA_026419785.1 Sclerodactyla briareus | reverse complement strand
CTGCAGAAATGACCTTTTGGATCTCTTTAAATAGCACATTAACTACTCCATGTCCATTGAATTCTGTGTCTGGGGGGAGGGGCTGTTCGTGGAGGGCGGCAAGCTGGATGTTTCCTCTCAGTCGGGGGGGGGGTCCTTCCCATAGGGATGCCCACCCCACCAGTCCATCCCTACCTTGGGGGAACAAACTCTGCAGGTTTCAGCGCCGCCTTGGAACTGATTGAACTGGTTCAGTTGTCTCACCGTTGGTTAAGGAAGGATACCATTAAAGTAATGCGGGTGACCGCTAACGTGAACTTAAGTTTAACCCTTTAAGTCCACAGGTCATATAAGGGATTACACTATAGCCACACACTGGCAATGCTATGTTTCATAATAACAAGAAGGTTATGATTTCTCTGCCCAACACGAATGTTTGAAATATTGCGCAATCGAACAGTACTTCTTTTCGGCATTAAAGCCAATTCCCCCGTCTACCAGAACATCATTTTACTGGTATATGGTCTAGCTAATAAGGTGTAATTTCGGCTGAATATTAACTAAACTGAAATACTTCTTGTACCATTATTGTCCAATTTCAGCCATCAAATTTGTTTTCGAATGTACATGTGGTGCATGTTTTACACGCTGCACCCTGCCTGTCTCATTCTTTACAGTTTAGCGTTACCATTCTTGAAAAATAACGTGGGTACAGAGAACGGAACTTACAGTTGACCCCTGTAAGTCCCCACAGGTCCTATAGGGGATCACAATAGCCAAGCCCCTGGAAGCTATATTTACTTTATACCACGAGGTTTCTTGATTCTCTTCCAAACACGAATGTAGAATATTTCGCCATCGAACAGTTCTTCTTTTGGGGGAATTAAAGCAATCCCTCACAGTCTACCAGAAAATCATTTTACTGATATGGTCCAAATCTAATAATGAATTTCGAGCCAAGTCTAACTAAATAAAATATTCTTGTTACCATTATTCCAATTTCAGGCATCAAATTTTTTTGTCGAACCGTAAATTTGGTGCAATGGTTTTTCACACTCCTTCACCTGCACTGCTATTCTTTACAGTTTAGCTGACCATTCTTGAAATAACGTGGGTACAGATAACGTGAACCTTTAAGTTGACCCCTGTAAGTCCCAGGTCATATAGGGTATCACATTAGGCCAACACCCTGGAATGATAGATTTACTTGAATAACAAGAAGGTTATGATTTCTCTGCAAATCACGAACGTTAGAATATTGCGCAATCGAACAGTTTTTCTTTTCGGGATTAAGCCCATGCTCATGTCTACCATAAAATCATTTACTGATATGGTCTAAAGCTAAAGTGAACTTCGACCCAATATTAAACTAAATTGAAATAATTCTTGTACCATTATTTCCAATTTCAGGCCATCCAAATTTTTTCAAACGGAATGTGGTGCATGTTTCACACAAAGCTTGCCCCTGCACTAATATTCTTTACAGTTTAGCTTACCATTCTTGAAAACTACGCGGGTAGCAGATAACTTGAACTTAAGTTGACCCCTGTAGTCCACAGGTCATATAGGGGCTCACACTGAGCCAACACACTGGAATGTTAATATTTACTTGAAAAGTGGAATACCACACAGGTTATATTTCTCTGCCAAATACCGACATTAAAGATATTGCACAATATCGAACAGTTTCTTCTTTCGGAATTCAAGCCCATCCTCCCGCTCCAAATGAAATCATTCTACTGATAAGTACGCTAATACGTTTTTTTAATGGAACTCGAGCCAAATATGAAACTAAATTGAAATACTTCTTGTACCTTCATTGCCAATTTTCGGCCATCAAATTTTTTAAAACAACTTAAATTTGGTCATGTTTTACACAAGTACACTAAATAACAGCTTATACTCACCATCTGATCCAAAACGGGATACACTTTTGTGCAAATATTTGATTGCCTGTGCTATTTCTCGTCAGCCAGACCCTATGTCTGGAAAACATTTCATTGCTGATTTGTTGATTAATTTGTTACAGGTTTTGACTGGTCACCTATTCTTGAATTTTTGAGGTCAGCAACAATTCCATACAAAAACCTGATAACGTACAAATATACTCCCGCTGTGATTTAATAACACACATTTGGTTTTGCACAATGACTTGTTTTTTGGTGTGCATTACCACTGCTTTGAGGTTAAAGTCCTGTGGGCATGTCAAAGGTCAAATAATTCAGTTACTCTGGGCAATCCTGAACCTTAAGAGTGTGGTCTGCCCCCTACCTCCTAGTGAAATGTAAATGGACAGAGGACTTCTGCCCCTAAACCCAGATGGTATGCGAATCATTCCTGAATTCATAGTCATCTTTCTGCAGGTTTCTTTTGACAATCCAAAGAAATTGGGATTCTGCTCAACAATATATAAAGTCCATGTGACGTAGCTATCAAACACTAACAGGGCATGTGCTTTGAGAACATATAATTCCTTTTTGCGAGATCTCCATTCTGCTGATTCGTTGAACTTTAGTTAGGCGTAGCCCATACTGCCTAGCCATAGACCTTAAGTGTGTGGATATTCGGGTCAGCGAGCAAATTCAATTGAAAACGACTCCTACAGGGCATCTGTATTGGCAAACCTCCACCGCGTATGAGCCATTCCTGTGTCATAGAGATGACCAGGCTTGATACCATGCATTAACTCAAACGTGTTTCAACAGGACTAGGCCCCGACAGGCATCTCTGGGGGTTGTGCTGCATAGCTCTCTCGCCCATGCAGGATTGTGGAGGTTCATGGTACCCCAAGTACCTCATTTATTGGTGTGTAGGTAGATATATAAGCCTTATAGGTTTTTGCTTGTGTCCGAAGCTTTTTCTTAAATATAGCTTCCTCGCAACTGAACTACCTCAAGTGTCAAAGTCATCTCCGGTATCACTGATAATCATTGCACATTTTCCAAGCACTTTTAACTGCTGCGATTGATGGGTGAGCTACTGGCCCTTGGCACTCATTCTGTTCAGTGTGACTAGGGCTCAGCACAAGCTTTTTGTGGCATTGATATGTGTGACGTTAATTACAACCCGTCTACTATTTGGTTGTTTTTTTTAATTCCTTAATGGATTTATAGCAACTACTGCAGTCCATCGCATATTTGTTGTTCATGTGTGTATGTGTACATTTATGTGTGTGGGCAACTGGCACCTGATCTTCAAAACACTATAATTTGAATCCGATCAGCTCATACTTGGTATGTGTTTTCTCCCTAATGATATTTGATTCCTAAGTGTTCAGGGTGCAGGTAGGAGGTCCATCTGACGTCCTTAGCCGTCTGAAATCCCGTAAAAACATCATCGCCATTCAGAATGCTTGGTCTACAACCTGTATTCGATATGTTAGCTTTTCCTTATGGGAGCATGAAGACTGTTTGTTCTTTTTTTTTTGGTGTAGACACAGGGTAATATCTTGTTGACATAAAATTTATGAACACATCACTTTGAGTCTCATCCATATGTGTTATCGGTTTACCAAGCTACATTTTGCCAGATTTATGTTTCACAAATTTTCTCATGTATCTCCAAATGATCTCTGGTCCATCAAAAAAACATTAGAAACTGCATACTGTAGTTCACCTAGTGTTTCAAACGATTATCGGAAGGCCCAATGATGGCATAATCGGAATCGTATCGGAATCGGTATCGGAAATCGGTAATTGCTCATCTAGTTTCCGATCACTAGAACCGTTACCGATAAAAAAAACATAGACATGGGGCATCATAATTTTTAGCATTTTCCGCTCAAAATTGGAACACTATGTACGTAAACACTACTCAAAATACACACCGGTTGACGCAAAAAATGTCATGTGCAATTTCCACATGTTCCGAAACCCGCCCTCCCGATAATAAGACTCAACAAACTATTGTTCTATCAGCCGTAACTAACTAGGTTATATGCCTGTGCATCGGCGCTTACACTGTACAGATGACATGGACCACTCAAACTACGAATGGCATATGCTACCACATAACCATGCCTGATTTGGCATGGATACCGAAGCACGACACGGCCTGGAATTTTGATTGTGATGTGCGAAATCATTGCAAAAACTATATGTCTCGTTGAACCCATTTGAGAAATTGGTGAATTAACCCATTCATTCATGGCATTGAGTACGTAGTTCTACGCGAGTCACAGGCCCGCAACATTTTGGTGAATCGTCGACCGCGCTCCGCTCAGTGTTTCCATAACGTTAAATGTGGCGGGAGCAAATCAAACGTTGATGTTACACACTACAATTGTGTACACACATCACACGGTTGTTTGTGTAACGGTGGTATTGCACGAAATATTTTCAGGCCCTTCTGTGTAGGCCCCCCGTCCCGCGCGTAATCGCTTAATGATATTCCACACAAGAGTATCGGAGCTTCCGATCATTTCGAAGCTGTGTATATTATTTTGTTTCCTCACTGTGGAGCCAAACATATGCATGCAATAAAAGTGGACTCTGTTAGGTATTGTTTTGAAACTAAAGCTGAATTATACTACCCCTGTAGTCTATTGATGTTTAACTCAGGCAAGTTGCCCTACGTAATGCGATGAAATTTGAACGTGTAACGGTGCTGCTTTGAATAATCGGTATTGGATCGGACAACGATTATGGAAAAAAATAATCGGTACTCGGTACTCCGATATTGCAAATCGTTGAACTACTACTTCACCTACTCAGACCAAGCTTCTGGGCTTACCCTAGTTGCTATTTGAGAATTTCATGATTTGACCTCCTCTTGACCTTTGACCTTACACTCTCCGATAGAGATGATTGATGTACTTCGTATTGGTGAAGCATATACCAAACGTGAACTTTATTCATCAGTTGAGGTGGAGTTATCAGTTAACAAGTACTTTTTTGCCACATGTTGAATTTACACAATTTCCCTATTTCCCAAAAATGACTATAGTCTACACTGAACAGTGGGATTAATTTTTATTCTCTTCTAGGAACTACATACCAATTTGATGTTTGCTCAAAACAAAGTTCTAACTCATTATGTCAACAAGATTCCAGACATACATGACTTCGACACTTGACACATGCACATGAAGCTTCATCTGGTAGTGGGGTTGGTTTCATGTTTTCAACCTGAAATTAGTCCAATGATCAGCTTTCCCACAAAGTAAAGTGTCATTTCACAACACCAACGCATAATGGATTGTGCCTTATCCGTCCCCCAAAGAAAAAGGAATACTGTCAAGTCCAACACTGCCATATTAAGTAATTTAATACATGCCACATTAAGTGTCCTTTCCACTTAAGGCCTGTCAATGCCATCGTCATCTACTTTTGACATCACAGTTACCTCATCGCACTGCACCATTGTAGAGGCGTATAGTCGACAATCCGAACAAGTCTTAGTCTTAGAAATTACTTTCAACATTCGGCATTCCCAAATTGTGTTGCTACTGCATCTCTACCAATAAACATTAGGAATAAAGAATGACAGTGAATCTGAGTTCATATATTTTTCTGTCTTTCACATAAAACACATGCTCCAGGTCTGAATTTTACTACCAAATGAAAGTCTATTCAATTCTGAAAAATCTTATACAGTTCATAAAATCTGTAGGGTCACCTGACCTTTCCCAAAAAGGTACAAAAGTGACAAAACATTGAAACATTGAAATTGGCTCGAAAATAGACGGCGCTGTGAGCGCACAGGTGTGTCTGACCAAAAGTGTTTAGGTTCGCCAACGAATATGGGTTAGAAAGTAGTATCGTGTGAGAATGCGTTTCGCGCGGTACCACATTGTAATACAAAGCTGAGACCCTTGTGTCACTACAGCCGAACGGGGGGGTCATGCACTCTGACAACCCTGGAGGAGCGAGCTTGGACTCATTTTCCGGATTTCACCTCACGCACTTCACTCAGGGACAGTGTCCTGCCCAGAAGCCCTTGCCGCATGTCTGCCCGCATCTCACGTGGGGGGGGGGGTTCCAATCACTCGGCCTCCTTAGTACGGGAGGGTTTGCGACAGCAGGGTCTGTTAAGCCCCCAAAATACATCAATGACCCCAGGTCCTAAGAACTGTATACCGTGGGCTATTTTGAGGGAACATGCCCCTGGGGTCAGTGGCGTCGCCCATGGGGGGGGTTCTTTGTGTGGGTACTCTGGGGCCTTTGTTGTGGCCCCCTTGGAAAACCTTGGCCCCCCCATGTGCCCCCCCCCCCCCATGAGATTTTGATTTTTGGAAAAAAAGTTCGGGTTTGTGTGTGTTGTGGATTTGTCCACTAACCAAGGTTTGAAAAAGAGCTGGCAAAAACACAACAAAAATATCACAAGAAGGCAGTTATTATCCAAATTTCCGCCTCGAATGCGAAGAGAGGAAACGGTTCACGCTCCACGGGACGAGGGGGGGTGATTTGGGGTGGTGTTGAGGGTGCACCGCCTCTCTTGTCCCGCAGCCGGGCGCTGCGGCACACGGCTCCCCTGGAGGTTCTACCTCATTGCCCCCTAACTCATACTATCTGTGACTGTGGGTGAAGAACCGAAATGATCAACCAAATTCTCATGGACCGTGAACGACAGCAACTCTTCCCATACGAAACCGTTACCTCCCCTCCGGGCCAGTTCCCCTACCTCGACCCACACAATGTGGGAGCGGCGGAGCGTAGGCGATCAGAGGCGTTCAAGTTCAACGCATGTGTTTCCGCAGGAACGCGACGGACGTGCATATGCAGGGTTCTGGACACATTTGTTCTGTCTGCCCTTTACTCAAATATCTGAATGTCGGGTGCCAAATTGGCGGGGTGAAGCCGGGGGGTCAGATGTGTGGTCTTCGGGTAAAACCCAGAAAAGTGGCACGCGTGTGTCGCGCACACGGTAACGGTAGTGTGGAACAAAGGATTGTGAGTCTTGAGGACTCTGGCCAAAAGTCGGCAAGCAGAAGACCGAGGTCTACAGAAGGACAGAATTTTCCACCGTACAGAGTTGTGTGTGTTTAATAAGGATGCCCTACTCGCAAGCTCATACGCGGTGTCGATTTGTAGGTTCCCCATAAATGTTTTTGGTTTTTACAGATTCCTATCGATTTGTTCACTTTAATGTCAATAGGGCCAAAAGTCTGAAGGCTTTGGTCCACTCGAACTGAAGGTGGTAGGCACTGGCTAGATGGGTAGAGTCAGGATTTACTAGAATCCTAGTTCAAGGGGTGGTGGTGGGTTTGCGGTGGATAAGTCAGTGGATTTGCAGGTTGGGGTGGTGTGAAAAAGACCCATATAATAAAAAAAAGGTGTTATAAAAAAGTTGTGGGGTAGTTGGTTCACGTGTGGTGGGAGACTCAATATGACTTGGGTGCCGTCTAACGCCGGATGGAACAAAAGCTCATACTCAGTATGAATACATGAACATGAACAGTGGTTTAGGGGTCTCTTCGCAGTTTATCTGGGGTCATCTGAGTCAACGATGAAAACCTTTGACTTGATAAGTCTGGAATGTCTAGAGTGACTCCCCAATGATTCGTATAAACTTTTGGTTCTGTGTTTTAAATATGTGAATTTCTAAAGTGTAATAATCCGAGGGTGCCTAAAGCACTGGACAATAAGGAAAATAGTAAACCCCTGTACAAATACCAATTAGCAATGTGTGATGGAACATCAGCCATACAAGACGGAACGTTGGTTTTTCACTGAAGTTACTTTTTAACCGATGACGAGTGGAATCAAATCTCCTGTGGTAGGTGGTTCCATCAAATACTGGATACCGGAGTAATCCCCCCGGAGGTTGAGGGTTATTATTTTACCAGATTCCCGCAACCCTCCAACAGGTACCACCATGTCATTACTGATATTACGTCAATCATTATTCCCTTTTTGTGGCTGCTGCCGGTAAACCCCTTTGAGATCAGTATAGCCCTATATCCTTCCGAATCCCAAAAAACACCAAATGAGGGAGACTGTGTTGCATGAGATGTGTGCATGAAACTCCAATCTTGGAATTTGTTTTTGGGGTCCTCTGCTTGGTCAGATCCTGCTGTGAGGAGCAGGTATAAATACACAGTGGGGCAATGGGGTTGGTTGCAATTTCAAGCTGTATTTCCACGAGAAGCAGCAGTCGATAGGCGCCGGGTCACAGACGTTCTCTGGTTTCACGAATGGCCGTGATGTGTTGGACGATGACGTATCACTGACTTGACTTTTGTTATTCGTCGAGAAGGTATTATTGGTGCTTGAGATAAATTTGGTGGGGGGGGTTAGAGAGGGGGTTGCTGCGTGAGAGTGGGTGTTTCCTTGGATCCTTGGTGGGGTAGTGTCAGGCGCCTCTGAGAAGAAATGGAAGAGGCATAACGACATCAATGACGTCGAGGGGAGTATCAAGAGACTCCAGGGGAAAGTGCCATATACTCCACAAGTGCTTTGGTAAAGTCTCACACCACAGGGGTGTGGCAGAGGCATGAGCGCGGTAAAAGACGGGTTCAGCAAAAAAGGATACATTCAGTGGCGACGTTGGAAGTGTGCAGTTTTGAGGGAACGATTCCCCCCCCCGGTTCGGAGGGTAGATTTAGGTGATTTCATAATTGTAGGTTAAAGGCAAGGCCACAAAATATAAAATCTTGGATTATATAGAGAGTCAAAGGTTTAAGATGATAAATTTATCACTGCATAGGTGCAAGTGTGCAGTGGCAACATTGAAGACGTCATTCTCCATTTTGATAAAAGCTGAAAATATTCTTAACTGTTTCCTATAATGGGTAAGTGACCAGCATAAAAAGGTTGCCCATTTGCCCAAATCCAAGTTTATGATATTTGAGAGCCATATCGTCCCGACCGAACATGCTATAACCTGAACAAACTGACGTTTTGAATGATTTTCATTCTCTTTAACAGATAACACCAAACGATAATGTGGCTGACTTTTGCCTTTAAGAGGAACGGGGGTGTTCAGAACATATTTTGAAACTTGCTGCAGCAGGGATTGGAACTTAGTAGGAATAAGGCATATTTCCATCATCTTATTTATACCCGCTGTCTGGACAGCAGGGTTTTGAGGCAGACTAATGATTTTAATCAACCAGGGGAAGAGCTTCAATTGGCTGGTCAGATGGTACAAGAAAATTTTGGAAAGAATTGGAGAACCCTCCGCTCAAAAGAAAATGCCTTTTGAATAATTAAAAGTAGTTAAAAACTTATGATGGCACGACGTGGTGTGGCTCGAGGCGGCTGCTGTGTCAGCGTCATGGTGGCGTGCGCGGGTGGACGAGCGGCGGGGGCGGGGGCTGAGACAAGAAAGGAATATAGTATAGCCTGATGTACAAATTTACTAATAAAAGAAGTTGAACGTGACAGGGCAATTCATAAAGTATGTATTTAATCCTAATTTGGATTTTCACTGAAAATAGCGCTCATGATTTTCACCTTCCTGTGGTCGACACACCCCGTTCAACGATACGCCAATGTGCGAAAAATTTTTGTCTAAGGGCCTACTTTTCCCCTTGTAGTTTCTATGATGCACTTTCAATGTGTTTCTAGTGTTGGCACTAAGCTTTCAATCTAGGAAGAATTCCCTCCCTGGTATATTATTTCAAGATTTTTAGAAGTGAAAAGAGGAACTCTCTATGCAGTACACTAAACACCCGAAACCCAGAATATTTGGGATGGAATGTCCCTACTGATATTATTTTTTGAGAGGGATTTCCAGCAATTTAGCAGAAGAAATCCCTCTTTCCCCCCCTTAGCCCCCAACACTGAACTTCAACATACGTCAGGACCTCTATGCAGCCGATCTCGCGCTGGAGGTACACAACGTTCAATTGATCTTAACAACTATTTCTCGATGGTCATGACTTCACTTGCAGTTCTCTGTTCTTTTCGCACCTGTATTGGTACATTCCTAACCATGTTGGAAACCAGTCAGTCAGATCTGTCGTTCCTAGAAATCCGGTGTACTCTACTATGCCTTAGTGCTTTTCCAGGTAAGTCACTACAATGCTGTATGTTTGTTTTCCGTTAGTTTATACGTGCTGCGTTGCTAAGATGTCTGAGGAGGCGGCGGGGTCACACCTGCAGGCAGTCGAGTCTGCTGGATACGGGGGAGCCCCTCAGACGCCAGCTACTTGGGAGATACTCTGCTTCCTGGAGGTGATCGTGAGTTTGTACACTCCAAGAACATCAAAACAACAGTCACCTCAGGCTTTGAATGCGTATTAGTACGTTGCCCACACAGATGATGTTTTTCGACTTTGGACATGTTTCTGTTTGATGTGTTATTCCCTGAATACAATTGTTTGCCATGGACCTTGAATTGTAATTGACATGTCCGATGTGTGACTGGATATTTATGCTGCTTGGATGATGGCATTTCACCACATCCATGTTGGATAACAAACCTAATTCCATGTTATGTGTTTCAAGGAGTTGAAATATTGATAGCATGTCCAAATGGGGAAAAAATCTTGTTGTCTTCTTCGGTGGACATTTTCCTCGAATTGGGAGGCATGTAATGGTGGGTGTGCTCGTCTTTGCCAGGGCTATTTATCTGCCAAATTTAATCGGAGTTTGATAATGAGGCCGGTGGCGGTGCGCGGTAGGTGAGGAGGGCGGGTGCTGGCAGTCCATTGGTCGGGTACAGTGTCTGTTCTACTTGTAAAACACCAGTACAAATCTTCCATCCATTCAAACCTATTTTTGCTGGAATTGTTATGTCTTGTATAATTTATTTATTATCATTGTTTTTGCATAACTTCCTCAGGCCTCCCTGTACAATATTTTGTTGTTTCTCATCATTTGAATGTCGATCAAAGGTGTATGCTTTCCATCGAATTAATTCATTCGTACCAGTCGGTCCCGGATTCACAGCCTGCCCTATTCTGTTGTGACACTCCAGATATAAAATCGGTAACTAGTACATTCATCTCACTTTTCTCACCTGTGGGTTATAAACACCATAATGGGGTTATCTCGTTTGGTATGCTCTAGGTATCAGACTGATTCCAAATTTTTAGCAGTTTATAATGACAGTGACTGACTCGAAGGACTACTTCTTCACTTAAAACACACCATAACCAAACATCCATCCATCAAAGCCTATTTTGCTGGAAATGTTATTGTCTTGTATAATGGTTTCTCTTATTATCATTGTTTATTCTCAATAATTTTTTCAAGCCTCCTGTACAACATTTGTTATTTCTCTCATTTGAATGTTTAATCAAACTGTGTATGCTTTTCCATTCATATTAATTCAATTCGATACCTAGGTCATGTCAGGGAGTACAGGCCTGCCCGATCTGTTGTGACAGCTCAAGATAATAAAATCAGATTGAACTATACATTCATCTCACTCTCAAACCTGTGTGATAAATCCCGTATGGTTTTCATCTATTTGGTATGCTCCATAGGGTATCAATGGTCCATGTAATCAGTCCGATTCATCTTTAGATTCAATGGGATCGGTGAGGTGGCAGGAACGGTAAGTTTCGGCCTGCCCCATCGAGGTCCGGGTTCAACCCCGTGTCGTCACAGATGCAACATTCACCCCGCTCCTTCCTCGTGAGAGAGTTGGTGCGTGCACGATGAACCCACTCTTGTCTGTCAGTTGATGTTCAATTGCAATCTAACCCTTCCTTGTACTTACGTCGCTCTTTCGTAAAGAGCAGCAAGATTCGCCGGTGTCATTCCACACCCACGACTGGAACCTCTACAAATTTCCGACTAAGATTTCCTCAGTCCCTGCGAAAGCATTCTCGGGTGGAATTCATAACCTGAGGCGTATAAGTACATAAAGGTTCAAATTCTACCGGTAGCAGCGGGAGCCAAGTCAGGAAGCCCTTGCCTATATTGATCGTGATGTGCACCGGCGAAAGCTTGCCTTCTCTTGACCTTCATCTCCTATCGTGGACACATATTTATCTGGAGCTCATATTCATGTCAGAGTTTAAGTTTTTATTTGGGCTATAGCCCCAGGCTGTTGGTGTCCGTTGGAGCAGCATGCCCTGCTGATAGATGTGAGCAGGAAATATGGATAAGAGGAAGAGGACATAGAAGCACGGGGAAAAGAGGGGATGGGGGGGGGAAAGGGGAAAAATAAGAGAGGTAGAGAGGGGATTGGGGAATATGTATTTAGGGCGGAGGGGCGGTGGTATACTGTGTTGATTTCTAATGCTGGGGTGGGTCCCGCGCCCCCCCCCCCCCCCCTTGGTCACTTGGAACATTTTCATATTGACTACTGTTTCTTTTTACTCTTGCTGTTTGAGAACAGTGACAGGGATTTCTCTAAATTTTGTGAGATCCCTAAATTTAGACTTTTGATATCTGTCGAATGGAACGGAACTATATCTGTTTGCAGTTCATGTGAAGCTTGCATGTGCCATAGCCCATTGGCATCGATCTGTCGTATCGCATCGAGAATGAACATTGAAAATCCAAATAGATTTGGTTGTTCCTATTGTTACCAGCCTTGTGAACATTATACAGTCATGAGAAAACGTTATGTCAAGAGGCTGTCCTTGGCCCTATGTTGAAGGTATTGTGGTTTTGGCTGAAGGTTTCCCAGATCTTTTGCAATGTTGTTCCCCACCCCTATACCCCCCTCCCTCCTACATCAAGCTCGCTGCATCCTATTGTCTTGTAGGAGTTGTGTTCCAACAGTGCAGTGTGTAGTCAGGTAATAACACAGCACTGTGCAGATGATGTCAGATTTGATAACTAGGTCAGGGGATTGGGTTATTGGGTCATGGTAAGGCTTTTTGTCAATTCAGTGCCCACAGACAAAATTTACCTTTCCTGGAATATCTTGGTGAATATCCTGTTTGCTTGGGTGGGGACGAACAAAGCTTTCGACCGTGGGTGTCCGGGTGGCTGGGTCTGTTGTCTGTGTTACGGTGAGCGGGTGGTTTGCTGGAATACGAGGTTCATGCAGGATTACAGTTATGTTGTCCCACCCCCCCCCCCCCCCCCCCCACAAAAAGGTTTTTTTTTTTGTTGGGGCAGTTTATGTGATATTCAGTCGGTGGGAACTCTTTCTGACCTACGCGGTGCTCCTCTCGGGGGGCGGGAACAGTCAAAAGACCTACAACAGAGGGGATTCCTCTCTGAACTCTCTCTGGCTCTCTCTCTCCCCCCCCCCCCCCCTGTGTGTTGATAAGTCAATATTCTTGGCCCAGAAACCCATGAATTTTCATACTCGTGATACTCAGCCTCCAAGTGTTATTTAACTAGCGCCGAGTGCTATTTTGATGGCAATCCCTGAGCATCCATTATTTTAAATTGAATGAGGCCGAAGGCTTACCTCCTTATATCACCTTGATGTACGTCCTCGATATTAAATCAGTAGCAGATGACGATCAAGGCCGAGTCCACCAACAGGCTCGAGGCTTCCAGTTAGAACTCAAATTGATCGGTATCTCTTGAATAGGTTTTTCTCTTTCTTTGTCACTCTTCTACTGATAGACTAGCTGTGTTTTTAGTTGCGGCTATTATTCAATGCTCATGTGAACAAGTTTGGTATCATGCTTCTACTTTAGTTCACAGGAGGTTGGTTTGTAGTCCTGAACACAGTAGTATTTGCTTTTTTTTCTGTTCAGGAATCCAGACTTTCATCATATGGTGGTGATTTTGGGCTCTCCGACCCTTTTTCAAGAATATTAACTGCAGGTAAGTTGAGGGTATTAATGGTTTGTTTAGCCTTGGCTCAATACTGATGCCTGATTCTCATTTCTTTCACATGTTCCACACAGTTGAGAAAATTTCCTTTAGTTAAATTCCTGTGTCTTGGGGTGGAAGAACTAATTGTTTCGAGTTCCAGTAAAATAAATCAGAACGGTGGGTTTTATCTCTCCTCCTTGTTTTGCCGAGTTGCTTCCAACAACCCATTTCGCCAAAACTTTTGTTTTTAGACCTTCAGTCTATTTTCCCACTGTATTTCTATTAGGCCCCCAAAAAACACGAGTTGGTGAAAATTATGTTTTCCTTAGTCCATAGTCAGTTTGCATCTGTACATAACAGCTGATAATGATCGGAGTGATAATCTTCTTCACTTGATTCCATAATAACATACGTAATATTTATAGGTGCCATTTCCGTAACCACTTAGTTTATGTTTATCACCTCACAAACATGTATTGGGTAACACAAACCATAAACTTGGTCTCCGATGCTGTATGTTAGCAGGAGTCATGTTGGCCTAATTATGCCTTGTGTTATTTGTGTATCCCATTTCCTTTGGACTAAGTTTATTTGATTTGATGAGGCATTCATCCTTTGTCTCAGCATGGTTTGAAGAGCTTATTGCGCAATCAAGTAATTAATCCAGCAGTACCTATTAATATTCAACTAGACAGAGCGCAAATGCATTGACAGTTATAATACCCAACTCAAACGAACTGGTGAAATGTATTCCATGTGCACATGACTGATGCATAATTGCCCCTCGGAACTGGGAATTGCAAACTGTTCTCTGGAGAGGCATTTATCTTCTTGCTATGCCTTGAGATTATTGATTCACCGTTTGCGTTTGAAGAACATAGGTCGATATGTAAACTGAATATTTTATTGACATTCCTAGGCACAAGTATAATTACGGTATGACATGAGCCCTATGATATTTTCAGGGTGAGAATTCATGCATTGTCCGTCACATTTTGGCCGTCGGCCATAACAGACGTTCGAAAGAAACTTAGCGATCACTTCGGTATGTGGGTGGTGGAACGATGATCGGTGCTTGCAATTTTGTGGCATGAAAGTCCACTAATTGAGAAGTTAATGACTATTGCGTGCTGGAAGGACGCAAGTCAGGACTTGGCTGGATGACCTCGAGTCAGGACTCCTTTTTTTCCAAATCAGTACTTGATTTTACGATCGTACACGACAACAGAAATAATCGCACAATGCTGCTGTAGGGGCCAGAAAGTGCGAAACTTTCCCACGTACTTCCGGGACTGTCGTCAAGTTTGTCAAATCCAGGATGGGACTGTCACTCATTCCACACGCTCGCATGTGTTACGGTCCAATTCAGTAAGAGATAACGATACAGCAACGATACCTATACATTGTGCTGAAAACGTTTTTAACTATAAAAGAAATTGTTCGCATTATAAATAGCGGTTAAATAATACCAGAAAATTTTTGTGCACGAATCAGATAAATGAGATACCTACAACGAAACGTTACAACACGGTTATTCCCTGTTTATGAAATTACCTAACACGAACATTAAAACACAACCTGGAAATATTCAATCGTGTTTGGGGAGGATTCAAGGCCTAGCTTCAGTCCACCTTTGCCAGTGTAGGTTAGGATATTTTCTTAACCAAGTGCTTGCCCCCCCCTAAATTTTGTTCATCCAGTAACTGGCTTAGGTATCCACTTTTCTGTGTACCTGGTAAATAATTGAAGTTACCGCCGGGGGGGGAAGCGTGTATTCGTGTGGGGGGTGATTTGGGGGTTGGGGTGGGCCATTGCTTCTGCCCCCGCGAACAATTTCAGATTTTGATCCACCTTTGATCCTGATCATTTAAGTACACTGGGTGTCAGTAGAGGTCGCGTTGTATGGTGGGTGCCTAATTTGCATACTTTTTGTGCCCAGTGTGGTCCAACTTGGAAAGTTTTTCGGGGCCAAACTCAGTATGTATGGTCTGTTACATGTGTTCTGATCTGATGTGTTTGATGTTCATGAGAATTTGATTGGGATTCCATCCATATAATGAGCTCCTGGTTAGAATAAAGCAAGCTGAGAACGAGTAACCATAGCTCCTGGGACTTTTTACTGTGTTATGAGCGTGCCCACAAGCAAACTCTCTTTTACCCAACCAATTTGAAAGTTGGATTAGACCTACAGAAATAGTGGTAACATTTGGTCCTTTCCCCCTTGCCTTACCCTGGGGGACGGGGCGGACCCACACCCCGTTTGTTTATGATGTTTTATTTTTGATGTAGGTGGGTGGTGAATGGGGGATGTGATGTTCGGGGTGGTTGGCAGACTGGTCTGCTGACCTATGTTGGTTTTGGTTGGGGTTGTGGGGTAGGTGAATAATACCAAACCACCGATTGCTCAACCAGGGGTCTATGACACTTTATGCGGGGATCGGCCGGCTTTGTTTTTAAAAAACAGATCCATTGTCACTGGCAAATTTTACTTATAGTTTTTTCGAGTTTCCATAGATCTTGGGGCGATGAGGTCCTTAGCCTTTAACTCCCAAAATTGGGGGTTTTAGATTCCGGAGGGTCATTGAAGGTTAATTCACTGGTGGTCTAATTTGTTTGATTTAAGTGCGAAAGACCTTCAAGTTTTTTTATTTAGTGAAAAGTTATTGAGTCGCGTGCAGTCCATGTTTATCCTGATATTGATTTTCCATTTAGAGATGTGGTTGCGGCGGGCGGAGTCAAGTGTGTCATTTCGAAGCAAATAATGCGTGAGTAAATCTTGTGGGTGGGGTGAGATTAAGCCAAATTACCCAAGAATTGGGTATCAAAATGAACGAGGGGGGGGGGTATGGTGAAAGTCAACTCTTTTGACTAAAATGCATACATTATACGTAACATTTACGGTCGTTTGAAAAGTTTTTATATTGGTTTTCTTTTTATTCCCGCTAATATGGATGACTGGGGTTTTCATACAAATATTACAGTGAAACCATTCCTTATGAAATTCTAAGTATGAAAAAACGTGTTTTCAGTTTGGTTTATGGTGGCCGTCATCTGAAAATTTTCCATTTTCTCTAACCTTCTTTATACTGGTCTTCAGTGTCAAGAGTGGCATTATGGTATATATTATATGAAGAAAAAAAGCAGCATACGGTGGCCATTTCCTTTATCTCTAGGTCCAAATATCGGCAGTAGTGCGTCTATGTGTCCTGAAAAACCCACTCATTTGAAGATGGATTTCCACATCAATCCTATTTGTTCCCATCACGTCTCGGGGGTGCTACGGGGGTCACCTATCATTGTCTGGTGGGAGATGGGTTGCCTCATTGTAACAGACCAGGGGGGTGGGGGGGGGGGGGGGGGTGGAGGTGCTTCGATATGGGGCTTAAGTCAATGTTTGTTGTCCCATGTCAATGGTTTTCCAAGGTTTATGTTCCCAGGTGTGGGGTCCCAAGTGTCCATGCCCCGAGGTCTGATGTTCCCAGGTTTCAGTTTCCCAAAGATAATATTTCTTTGCCCTATTTTTGCATAAACTAAACTGTAGAATGTTGTCTATCCGTCTTTGGTTCCGGTCGCTCAACTATTCGAGAGGCTTGTGGCCCCTGCCTCGTTTTTTAAAGGAGAGCCAGAATTTTCTAGCTGACCCCGATGTGAGTGTTTTTTTTCTATGACTAGTAAGTTTATCTTATCTCAATCACCAAAGAAGCACAGTGTATTCTCTGCATTTTTTGCCGATATGTTCAAAGATGTGAATTGCATAGCTGACTCCTCAGGTAACCTATTTATTTATCTTATATTTCAACGTTTTGTTGGGGTGTTGCAGTCTTTATTGTGTCCGTTCCTATCACCAACAGCTTGATTTCTTTGGTCTCGGTACGCAGTCCTGGCGTCACAACTATGCATGTGACAGGCGCCTAACACAGCTCCTTTTTGTGAATGTCTTCTAACTACATGACCTTTACATTTGTATCAGTTACTATGTGCTAGCCTGAATACAAACGGTCACATACAAACTTAACATTTGGTGCCAGACCTATTTACATGGTGTGTGAATGTGTAAACCATCACCGGACTGTTGTCCGGGTCTGTTCTTGAAATGGGAAGTGTGACGGGATTTAAACACTTCTCTCTCACAGATGAGCTCAATAAGTAGGGCGGGAAAAAATGCTTGAATAGAATATTTCATTTTGGTATAAATTGAATCTGGATCACGAACCTGATCACAGAGAACGTTAACAGACTAATGAAAACAGAGAGTCATCATGAACTGCTTTCAATGTTCATCTCATTAACATGATGCCCTTTAGTTCTATTGATTGGCACCTGCCCTATATGACACTGTCCCAAGAATTTTTAGTAACCTCTCCTTAATTGGCCCTATAACTTCTGGTAACATTCCATTGGGCCTATAGTTCATGAATATTATTCAGCTGGACATGGTTCTCGGCCAAGTGCAACTAATAATTTATTAATCCCATCAAAACCCATTTAGACCGACACACATTTGGAAATGGTGTAGGTTTGTCTGTGTCTGTGCCCTTGGGTCAGCATTGTTCAGAAACACCTGAGCACCGGAACACAGTAGGCCAATACAACCAAAGGACAGCCCTGGGATGGCTAACCATTTCGTACACGTTTTTTAGTCTATGAGCTATCTTGGGACAAACTTTGCTGTTGTCCCTTCTAAAAATTTGTTGACAAAAAACTCACAACTACGGTGTAAGTATCTTGTTCCCAAATTTAACGTGGAATTGCCCGCCTTGGACCAAGTGGCCCCATCAAATTTCTTCTCTGAGGCCGGGAGCCCAAGGCCAAGTCCGAGGCTGAGGCATTTGCTTCTGAGGCGAGACCAAGGCCGAAAAAATGGCCTGGATTGCTCGAACCCTTCAGTCCCCAATGCCCCACCGGCGAAAAGAGTTAGATAAATTGTGACGAATGCTGCTTGGGTGGGGGGGGTGAGGTTTTCGAATAATGACTAAAGCATTGGGTGCTTAGTGTTCAGTTTGTTTGACTTGCTGGGATGATTTTTTCACAGGAATTAGGTGGCTGTAGATGCTGTGTTACGTTGCAAATCCATCAGTGTGAGCCCGAGTCATACACACAGTTTCCAGCCCCCACCTGAAATACACTCCAACTGGTTTATTATTTGTTATCAAGCAGCATTCACGACCTATCCCGTAACGGCAACGGCGATAGCATAAAATTGGCACACTGTGTGAATTTAGATATTATTTGCCGTTGCAATTACCATGCCTAGCTTTAGTGCTTCCAAAAGGGAAAGTTCTGGAAGCTGCCCTACAACCGTCTTAGGCCACTGATGTGATTAGTCAGGGGGAGACGTTTAAGAAATGGGGCAGGCAGGGTGTGATAGTGCTGATGGATGATTTGTCCCTTTATGAACCCCACTGTTCAGACTACATTTGATGGCATATCAACACAATCTCATAATTTCATCACTAATGCTCGGAGACCCCCATTTTTCCATTTTCCTGCCCTTCCGCCCCCCCAAAAAATGCTCACTATTGCTCCACCTCCAGGAATGCCTAAACATTGCCCATGACAACTGCTATGCTGGTCCTAGACTGACCCAGTGACTATAAATAGTGAACCTGTGGAACTTAAAGCTTGAAACCATTAAAACCACTGGGAACATGGGATCCCTGGAATGAAAACACTTTGCAATCACCATCACCATTGAAATATAAGGAGAACATCGAGTCCTGGAAAATAGGTATTGCCCCATTTCCCCATTCTCTGTAAATACTTTGTGGACCTAAGTGTGAACGGCCGGCCTGCGGGGATGTGGTCAGTTTTAACTTACAAACCATCTCCTCTTTTTTCTCTTTTGACAAGGTTTGCCTGTATGATCCTTTCTCCCTCCCTGTGTACTTTGTGGACTTGGGGCTTGAGGTCTGGCCGATTGGGATCATGCGGGGGATGGAGCCAGTCATCGTGTTCCTGCTGAGCCCTGTCGTGGGCGCCCGTTGCAGACAAGTTTGGCAAGCACAAGCCGGCGCTGATCCTTGCCCTGATCGGGAGTGGAGTCTTCTACTTCTCCCTGCTCTTCGTTCCCATCATCAGCGGGTCAGTTCACCGCCACAGATCTGAGGCCGTTTGATGAGCTGGAGATTGGAGTCTGGGGCATCTTTGGCTGATTGCTCCGCTGCAGATAGCCTCGTATTCCCATACCTTGAACCAGCAGTTGGCCGGGGCCTTGTGATGAAATCGTCGAGGCACGGCCCAGGGTCAAAGTCCCTTCCCGCGTACAGGGGAGAGCTACCTCTGTAGGAGGATTCACAACAACTGGAAGTGCTTTCCCTGTTCTTAGTCCGATGATCCAGTGAGGTATGGCGCCCTGTCAGGATCCACCAATGTGACAGTTATCATGGGTGTCTGCGATCCTCTCAGGGTAGATCTGGTAAACTATTCTCTGTCAGAGGGGCACCCATATAGGGGGATGTTCCAGAGCCACACAGCTGCACCACAGCCATGCCCTGTCAGTGCGACATGACCACGAACATCGACCGGGCTACCAAGCCAGCGGATCAAAGTTCTCCCTCTGCTTCCTCCTGGTTATCCTCAGCGTGATCTTCAACTGTAAACATTCCTGCATCCTGGACGCTGTATGATGCAGAAGATAGGCCATGAGAATCGTAGAGGAATAGGGGAAGCATTCAGGATGTGGGGTCAGTGGGGTGGGGGATGTGGCCTTCGTCAGTGGTTATGCCAATGACCTCTTCACCCACCTGACACCAACTCAGCCAGCACCCGCTATGAGCCCCCTTGTGATCTTTTTGACGTGCATGTTAATTGCGGTCGTGGTTTGCCGTGGTGAGGAGGTACCAGAACACGAGAAGCCCCAGAAATGCACCGGGACCTGGTCCAGTTGCTGAAGCGTCCACCAGTGGTCCTGTTCCTGTTTGTCCTTGCTGTGGAGGGGATCTCCTTTGGGATGTGCCTGTCCATGTGCTGATATACCTGACCAGTGTCCTGAAGGCATCCCACACTTGATGCGGGCTTGCGCTTCTCGTCTCCACCCTGACCGAGATACCGGTGTCTCGTCACCTCCGGATGGGGTAATAAAGACGATACGCTACGACGGGTGTGGTCTATGCGACTCTGGCAGCCTACGCGCTAGGTTCAGCGGTATGCCTCATCACAGAAACCCTTGGTGGGTTTCTCCCGTTCAGGCCACTACATGGGATCACCTGTGGTACTGGGTGGCCAGGTTTCACCCACGGTGCCTCCATCACCAGTGCTCCAACGGGTATGGCTGCCACCTACAGGCTATTATGCTTGGAATGTACATTGGAGTTGGTAAGTCACGGATTTGATTTTTGGTTGCTCCAGATTGCAAAGCCAATGTAGACACTCTTCTAACAATTGGTTCTAAACGGTATTATACGTTCATCCCTCATCTGTTTGTTAGATTGGTTATTAACATGAATTCAGATTGAGATTATGGGGGTACGTGATGTTTTGCTTTGTGTGTGTGCAGTTGTGTTATGTGTGTCACATTTGCCTTCTAGCAAGGTCTTCAAACCATATAAAGACTGCTTTGCCTACAATTTGTCATTTGATGACATTCTGGGCAGGCAAGTCACATTTTCCCACCGAGCTTGGTGGTTATTGGTCCCCCTGGTGTCCGATGTTTTTTGCGATAATTTGTGAATTTTTGTTGTTGTCAGATCCCAACAAAACGTGGTGGATTGTCTGACTTAGTTCCTGAATAAGTTATATAGCTGGGGTCATTAGAGGTCAGTTATAGTGTCACAATGCATTGTTTGTACAATTTGTTTTTGGATTCCCTGACACTCGTTAGATGGCTCACCTATGGTTTCTAGTTCAAATGTTGGGCTGATGTCATAATGTAAATGTAATGATTGTCACCCTTTTTGTCTCGCTCATGGAGTTGAAGTCACTGGATCCATTTAAATATGTCCAAGTTTGGCATATTGTATGCAATTTTTTGAAAGTTCCGTTGGCTTTCCACCACTTGGTATAATGTGTTCTACCTTTGATCCTGCTCATTTTTGAAGGTACAGCTGGTGTCAGTCAGAGGTCATTGTATGTGCCTAATTTGCATACTATATCCAAGTTCCAACTTGGTAAGAATTTCGCCAAACTCGGCCGTATTTTTTTGGGGGGGGTATGGTCCGTTACATTTTCTGAACTGATGTGTTGATGGGTTCATGAATTTGATTTGAGCTTCATTCATATAATAGCTTCTGTGAGGATAAAGCACTGAGGAACAATTAAACCATAGCCCTGTGCAATTGTGCTGTTATAAGCTGCCCAAAGCAAACCCTGTCTTACCCACCAACTCAATTGATTTAGGTTTGATAACACATTCCAAAATTACTGTACCATTTTGCTTCCCTCACTTCTTGCCTGGACTGGGACAAATGGTGGAAGTTTCCTAAATATAATATTTTGGACTCCTTGACTGCTGCATGAGGCTAGTTTGTTGGTGTGTGGCGGAGGAGGGGAGGGTGTTTGCTGTCTGGCAAGGGGGGGGGTGATGGCATGTCCTGGCTGCTTTTGGAAATAAAGGCAATGAATAATGGAGGAATTGATTTAAAAGGCACAGAACGCCG
>JAODTK010001703.1:0-19544 GCA_026419785.1 Sclerodactyla briareus | reverse complement strand
AAACTAAAAGGCTGAATCATGACTACCCCTGTAGGTCTATTGATGGGATTAACTCAGGGAAGTTGCCTTACGTAATGTAACGACATGTAAACGTGTAATGTGCAGACTTGAATATCGGTTATCGTACGGAATCGGAACGATTATGGAAAAAAATAATCGATAATCGCGTAAACATCCGATATGCATTAATCGTTTTGAACACATTCAGAGGTAGATACGCTGATACGGTTTTCTGATCAATAGCAGACTCGGAGCAGTGTACAGAGTCCACAATGCTAAGACCTGACAGCAAATAAATACAACTGGGGACAAGACGGGATAAACTAGCCGAGAAATGGGAGGGTGGCAAATTTATTTCTATCTGCAAGTGCCGTCGCGCGGCACAGAGTAACTGCCAAGTTGGCTACCCGGAGTTTACCATTCGCGGCCATGTGACTGAGAGTATCGACCTCTCCACAATTTATAACCTGCCCTGCAAAGCCAACCTGGATCTTTGGTGGTGAAAAAAAAATCCACTACTTCCGCAAATATATGTGGAAAAGATGTTTGCAATGGCGATTGTTGAACACGAACGTGTGTGCGTTATTGATAGCTAACCAAATCGCCTGACTCTTTAACAATGCATTTGGGACCAATTTTCAAGGGTTGGGCAATAAGCACCCGAAAATCCCAAAGTGGCACCCGAAAAATGGGATGAGGGGTCGATTTTGTTTTTTAAAAATACACTGAAAGTGAAAAAAAATGTTTCCTACCTGCCAGCATAGTGTCCAGGAAGGGGAATTCCCCCACACCAAGTTTCGACAGGGTACTGTAGAACTGTATCTACTATGCCGATTTTGTTTTACCGTGAAGGGGTTACCTAAACTACTAAAGAACCTCAATTTTCGAAAGCTCATGGTCCTGATGTGTCCCCGCTCAAATCTTAAAAATGGCAGCGGAGGAAATTGCCCCAGTGACGAGGTGATCTTTGAAAAAGTCTATAGATAGGAACTGGGGGGGGGAGCTACAATCATCTTGGCTTTCTGCTAATATTACCCCTATATTTAAGAAGGGTGATAGAACTGCTGCCAATAACTACCAGCCTTTCCCTTACAGCCTATAAGACTGTAAAGATTAGAGAATATTTTGCATTCCCAAATTATGACACACTGCGACCAGTCAATGTTCTCACTATAAACAACATGGGATTTAGCAAGCACCCACTCTTGTGAAACACAACTCATACTAACTACCCAGAATGCTTACTCACTAAACATAGGTCGCAAACGACTTGATCATAATGGATTTTACCTAAAGCCTTCGATTCGTGTCGCTTAATCGCTACAGCTCAAATTTGATCACTATGGTGTTTTTACTCCACTTGGACAGAAGTGAATTTAAAATGGCGTTCCCAGGCCCTGTTTTAGGACCATTGCTGTTCCTTACCTTCACAACGACCTCACTCAGGAATTTACAATCCAAAGTTTTTCCGCCTTTTTGCTGATTGATTGTTGGCTGCTATCGTCAAATCCAAAATCAGTCGGATCATGTCCAAATCTGTTTACTTGTACTAAAGAAATTAAAAAAATCAGCCTTATATGGCACTCAGTTCTTCACATTTGGAGTATGCCTCTTCTGTTTGGCCCCTGTCATAATGGACCTGGTAAAAAATAGAGAGGGTTCAAATGCCGGGGCGGCGTACTTTGTCACCAATGGTTAAGGAAAGATACAGCAATTGTCAGTGAAATGCTGTTGACCTGGCTGGATCTTTAAAAGCCAGAAGGTCTGCCAGTAGATTGATATTCTTCAGGAAGGCACGGCTTGGCACTGCATCTTTGGTTGACGACCTCCTTTGCCGCTCTTCCGTCCTCCAGGCACAATCATGTAATGGCCTACAGATAGCTCGCCTGCCAAACCAAGGGAATGTTACAAAATAATCGTTCTGGCCAAAAATATTGTTGACTGTAATAAATTGCGTAGGAAGTAACTGCCATCACAGGATACAGTCAACCACTAAAGATCCGGGTATGGAGGCATCTCAAGCAGGTGATCGGGACTGAGTTTCTTCGGTGCACACACCTGTCCTGTCCGTTTGGGTCCACATTGGAGGGTTGGACAGTCTCACTACCGATACGAACTGAAGGCCAGAGGCATATGAGGCAGAGATGCACCTGATTCACCTGGATGGCCATAATCTGAATCTCAACCCACCCCGTAAGATCCTACTGCTCTCTAGACGGCTCTTGAATAGGTTGCGTGTGGGTGCAGTGCAACTTCCCTGGATTTGCTGACTTCACTAGTCTCTCTGCAGAGGTGGTCGGCATTCTCCTGCTGTGGCCTGTCATATTTGTACACCTAGAGAAGTTCAATGATGTCTGCAAATATGCTGATATCACAACCTAGTGTTCTAATTGAATATAGTAACATATATGTAGTTATGAAGTCTTGACGTGTATGCTGTTCCATAGAGTCTTAAATGCATAGCCCTCGTAATGTTTTCCTCATAGCAGAAATGTTTACTTGCAAGAGAAGAACGCAAATTTTGGGGGTTGAGATATGGGAGTGGGAGCCAGGACCTCTAGGTCTGCAGTCTGGACTGAAGCCTCTGTCCACTGCCGGCTCCCAATAATGACTTCTTACAATTAGTAACTGTACAGTGTTTTTGGTGTATTTCTCAGAGTTATTTATGAAAGCAATGATTATTGATACTGCCTTGAACGATAGTTTGTGAATAGTATTCAAGTGTAGCGTCTCTCAAACATCATGCAAAACAATAGGAGAGACAATGACCACACTATGCACGTATTGACTGGAGTCTGAAGGAATACAGAAAGTGGAAATTCTAGGCACACTGTCAGGCAGTTTTCATGAGTGGCATTTCTATTTTTGGTAAGGAAATTACATAAATAATTTTAGTCCTAGACAACTTTATGACAAGGAAAAGATGTTTCTTGAAAGGCCACATTCGATTTCGTCAACTGGATGTTTGATATATTTGACAGGGTTTCGGCAGAACAGCATGTTCAGAGGAGGGGCATCTTAGGAGCATTGTTTTACCTCTGGGTGCCAAAATAACACCCAAAAACATAGCTTCCTATTTGATGAGGGGGGGTGGGGTAGGGGTTCCAACTTCCCCCATGCAATATTGTCATAGTGTGATTGTAATAGACTGTAAGCAAAAGCTATGTGGCTATTGAATTCAATAAAAGGGAGCAATTTCTTGGAAGAAATGGGGGTTGCACTTTCTGATCAAAGTGAATGCAAAACTTGTGATGTTAAATTTGCCTGAAATTAAGTGATAACTAATCCAATTTTTCATGGTGATCCAGCTATGGACAGAGTTCTACTGGTGTGAGCCATTCAAGTGGAATCCTAAAGTATTGTAGACGTCATGAGCGAACTTCCCGACAGAAATCCTCATCATTCAACATCAGAAAGTGGCACGGAAGGCGAGGACTCAGCCTTTACCTGGCTCAGATAATTCCAGATACAAAGATAGGGATGCAGGTGAGTACAATATACAATGCAGCTGTAGAACAATGGCTCCTAATCACTACAGCACATGGTTGTAGATCAGTTTAGCGCTTTGAGCAACCCTGGGTTGGATTTGTAGTTGTAGCGCGATCAAAGTTACGTTATTATTCATTATTATTATCATTTCAACTGAACTAATTACCTGACAAATGTAAGGATAGAGGATAACACTGTATTGGTCGAATAGCCTACGGAGTGTGGAAGATAGAGGTGTATATATATAAACATGATCAAGTTGGGTCAACTGGCCCAAAGTCCTGTTCTGATACAGTATTCATCCAATGAATGGCATTTTGTGAATGCAGGACACTTGAACCTTGCAAAACATTTACCAATGAAAATAATAAGAGCAGAAATACCTTATAACTACAAACGTTCGAAAGAGCACCCCCATTCATGGTTATCAGGGATAAATTTCTGTGCTTCTGATTGTTAAATAACTGTTTTACCACCAACCTTTCGACCAGAAAAAAAACCTTTCACTGGCTTCTGTTACAAAAAAAACTTTTCATGAGGGCATGAGCTTCTGCTAGAATGCAATACATTGTGGGAAGTTCTTGGAAGAAACGTTTCCAAGAGATAGTGCTTCAAGCCATTGGTTGTCGAAAAGACAATATCATAATGTTTAAAGAACTTTGTGCCTGATGTTAAAGAATGTTTACATTGTACATACCTACTATCCGTCTTCACCACACATTTAACCAATTGAACTGTCACTGTCAGTACAGGTTTCGATCATGGCCTGGGCTTGGTACAGTGGAACTCATAATCTGCTGACTGTATAGGCTTCTTCGTGGTTTAAAAGTGTTGTCTCAGGAAAGGTTTGTCCGCACAACTCATTTTAGTCTAGTATATTGTAGAAGTGCTGGCTGTGGCACTTTTTGTAGGGATATAGATCTCTGAGCACTTGCCTATGTCACACAATGATTTGGGGAAACTACTGTAATTCTAGCTGACTCCATCTTGAGAAGTTTTCCTTGCCTCTTGCCTCTACAACAGGACCCTATTTGCCAGTTCAGTGGTGAACCTCGTACTGAGTTGGTAGCCATGCGGCCTGACCTGAGGGCGCTTGTGGAAAGATGATTAATTCCATGAGAACAGCTGGTCTACCCTGTCAGAAATACCAGGACAGGGACTTCCAGTATGGCTACAACCAGATCCTATATGGTGAGTCTGGAGGTCGCAATAACAAATGGGTGGTAGGCAGCTAGACAGTTGACCACAAGTCATGGGAAGGACTTTGCAGGCTTAGATACAACAGAGGTTATATCATGGAGAATGGAAAAATATTAGGTCCAAACCCAAGTCAATACGATGATTACTTGTGGAGTTACTGCCTCTCAAAGTTTGGCCATATAGGAGAAATGGGGGGGGGAGAATCCCAATTGCGCAAGAAGGCATGATGTCATACTTGGACAACACAGGGTGAGTCATTATTTCATTGGTTTCATTTGTGAATAAGTCAAAATTTATCAGAAGTTCTGTTGTCTTTTCTCGCACCAAAGTAACCATAAACACTACCAAACCCACTAAGCAATCCTCTCTCATAGACTAAATGCTTTCGAATTGAAAATAATGTGTGAGGTCAATAGAAAACAAAGATTGTTGTAGGGTTGTGCAAGTAGACATCCGTTAGTTTGCATGATGAGGATGCTTTTGGTCTTGCGCGATACACATGCACAAGTTTCAAAGGACTGCAACTCCGTCACGGAAAGTTGTATGAATTTTAGTTTGAACTGATGCATTCAGTTTTTCTCCAGTTATTTTTATTTTGTTTTTTTAATTTTGTATTTATTTTTGAAAAATTATTTATTAAATATAAATTATATATTTTATTATATTTTGTTTTTTGACAAAATTTAAAAACTTTTTATTTTTTTTTTTTTATTTTATATTTTTAAAAATATTTAAAAAAAATTGTTTTTTAGTTTTATTTTTTTTTTTTTTTTTATTTTTTTTTTTTTTTAAAAAAATTTTAGTTTTATTATTGTTTTATTAGATATTTATAGTATTTTTTTTTTTGATATATTTATTATTTTTTATTTATTTTATATTTTTTTTATATTTTTTTTTTTTTTTTATTTATTTGTATTTTTGTTTATAATTATATTATTTTTTTTATTTTTTGTGTTCATTTTTTATTATATTTTTTTTTTATATTAAAAAAAAAAAAATATAAATTATTTATTTTTTTTTATTATTCATTTATTTTTTTTATCTTTATTATTAAAAATTTTTTTTTATTATTATTTTTTTTTTTTTTTTTTTTATTTTTTTATATTATAGTTTATATTAAATTTTATTTTATTTTTTATTAAAATAAATATATATTTTTTTTTTATATTATTATTTTAAAAATTATTTTTTATTTATTTTTTTTTTTTAATTTGTTTTTGTTTTTTAGCGTCTTTGTTAATTCAGTCCTGCCAGTTTCCTGTTATTTCTGAGGCAGTTCAGACATTTGAAGCCTGCATTTTGTGCAAGGATGTGTCACACATTATCCGATTTAGGAGAGACAAAGCAGAAAAAATAAATATGCTATCATTTAATTTTGCTGGAAAAATTGCTGAGCAGTTAGCTGAAAACTACACAATGTCTGTGTGAGTGTTCTGACCTGGATACGTAGCTGGAACCTCCACAGGGTTAGGAGATGAGACAATCTCTTTGTAACGTGAACTAATGTGGAGTAGGGGGGTGGGTGATGATGAAACGGCTCTAGTCAATTAACCCATCCTCAAGACAGCACCATATAGCTGGGGGAAACGCACAACCCCTCATGTAATCATTATGTTGTTCCGGATTTATCTGAGTATTATACAGCCATTCACAGAGTAAGTGGATAGTTGGGCATGCAGAGAAGTTGTAGATGTGGGCTGTGCCCTCCTGATTCATCCATTAATCGATCAATCAATCAAGAAAAGAATAATAATAGGGTTAATCTTCCTTTTGTCTTGTTCTAGTAGGTGATGGTATGTATTACATGGAGGGACAGAATCGGTTAATTCTCCTGCCATATCAGTTCAATCAAATAGGCTGACTGATGAGTTTCTCTGTGACAATTAATAGGTGTGTGGTTTCTAGAGTCTAGAACTGGAAAAAAAGGGCAGCAACTATTGCTCATTTCACAGCTCCTGATCAATCAGAACTTGATAATCCTAATTGATTAATTCTAACTGCGGCGAGTTGAAATTCTGTGATATAATCAACGCTTTATGGAGTTGCCGGTGGACAGCAAGGTATATTACTTCTCTTAATGCTTACTCTTGGGGATGTTGGTGCTTATCGAGGTTCTGTTTAAAACAACATTCACATGTTAGACAACATTACACCCACTCAAAGAACCTAAACACGCCCTGCATTGGCAATGCTAAGAATTATCCCCAGTTACCATAGCCAGCATTTGGAATGGGACTGAGAACCCAATGCCTGGTGTGTGTTTGACAAAAATACATTGACAGGGTTCGCTATGGTGCGTTGAGAGGGCAAGGGGGCCAGCTGGGGATTCCAATTGCAAGGTGTCTAATAAACGGCGCAGGGAAAATTGTGGGTCTGTACTGTACAACTACACACTGTAGGTGGTGTGTTCGCACTGTAATTGACAATTGTGATAAAAAAAATTTCGGGGGGCAATCTTGCTGCGTTGGGTGATGTGCTGTGGTTGCCATTGTGATGGACACACAATACCTGTAATGAAACAGATCAAGTGCCACATGCATTGTAGGCCTGTCACTTGGTGGAGCTCACCATGGCAGGGACTAGCCAGGATCTTCTCAGAGGGGGGGGGGGCGGGATGCTTACACTATCCTCCAGAGCAGCACCACTGGTTTGTCACAGAGGTGACCAAACTTCTCGACATGGTTCCGTGTGTAGCATCTGCACTCAGATGAAGGGAATGTACTGATTATTCTGATGTTCCACAGTCCAGCACAGTCTCATTATTTTTTTTATCATCAAGGAGGAAGGGAGGGGGGCATGTGCACAGACCCCCCTCCTGCTAAATATGCCACCATGTCCTAGTTGTGGGTTACAGCATTTGCAGCCAATGCTAACGCAGGAATGGGTGATTCATGATATTGAACAGGGTGAAATGTCTATGATTACGGGATAATGCTTTGGCCACTGTTACAGAGGGAGGACTTGGAAGGAGGGGGGGGGGGGGGAGGTTTCTCTATCTATCCTATCAAAATGTTGTAATTTGGCAATGGCAGCAGCATACCATACTTAATTCGAGTGAGTGGAAAGTTTGTTGATTTGTGATAGACTGTTGGTTACGGCAGTGCCAATTACAATAGGTAATATGAAGTGAAATATGCAGTCACTCAAGGGGCAGCCATGTCTGGAACGTTTGGGGGGGCGCCAGCGCAATTGGTGGGGTCCAAGCAGTGATAGTAAACATTTTGTGTGTGAAAAAATCATTATGTATGGAGGCCTTCCCAAAAGTTGGGTCATGGCCCCCGGACCCCCCCTAGTGGCATGGACGCCCCCTTGCATAAGAATGTTGTGCAGCAATCTGCTTGACACAACGTTCGTGTGACACAACCAGTCAATCACTCCTTTGTGTACATTAGCCAGCACATGCGTCATATGCAGTGAGTGAAATTCATCGTTTAATAGGAGCCATATCGATAAAATACTCTTTGTGTGGCTAAGTAACTCATTGAGGAAACCTGCAGGGTCAGTATCTTATATTTTATACAATACTGTAGGTTAGATTAGATTGTTACAATACTGATTGCCCAATTGCTCCCCATTTTTCTTCAGTCTGGTGGCAGATGTGGTCGTATTCAATTCCCATTACAACAGGACTTCCTTCTAGAGGGGATACCCTCATTCCTGAAGCTCATCCCGGAGCACCGACCGAGGGGCGTGGCTGGCCAGATTCACCTCAAATGCAGGAGTGATAACCTCCCTCGACCGCTGGTCCACCAAGAGAGGGGGGGTGGGAATGATTCTGCTCCTCCTGTACAAAGGACAGCTCAAGCTGGTGGTGGTGATGGCAACGGAGGAATCAGTCAGACAGCCCTGATCCCTCATCGATCGGTCTGGGGTAGGCCTCCGTGGTGGAAACTGCTGCGCCAGCTGGAGTGAAGATCGGAGGCTTTGTGAAGACGGGGCTTGCTCCAGGGGTGATGATGCTACTGAATATCCTCGGAGACTAAGGGGTCCTCGGTGGGAGATGGGCAGGGACGTTGTTGAGTGGAGCCGGGAACGACGCTGAGGCTGGGAATTGTAGATTGAGAGGATGATGGGACTTGAACCTTTGACGAAGCCAAGTCAACGCCAGGGCTCTGGAACAGAAGAGGTGCTGCATATAGTGTGGCCCACACAGGATGGTTCGTATTCAGTACTTTTCAGTTGCCACATATGGTACAGGGATGTCACCATGCCGGGCCGGCACTGCGCGGGCTGTCAAAATTTCCGCCAAGAACAAGTTTCTCACCCTAACTGAATAAGAAGATCATAGGAAAATTCAGTGATCCAAACAAAAAAAAAAGAAGAAAAAGGAAAACTAAGGGGAATTTTGAAGATCAAAATCCATTTAAAAATCCTTCTAAATGCCAATATGTTGCATATATGCACCATCTGGATTTAAAGAAGTCATAAGGGGATGCCCCCTTCCTATACCCCCTTCCAGAATGTGCATCACTGCCACAACTTAGCTGGTTTTCTAAGAATGACCTGGTCGGCAACCCTGTGTAGTATATGCCTTCGGGACCTTGTGAAATAAAGCTCATGACTCAAATACACCACTTGTAAAGCGTGAATCTATGTCACTTACTGCAACTTAACCCCATATTGCCACTTGCACCCCCACCCCCCCCCCCCCCCCCCCCCCCCTTCCCCTGCGCCATGGACATCTGGCAATCTTTACGGAAGTCCGGGCTGGCAACCCCATCGTCCTTGCTTATTTTGCCAGCCGAACGTGAAGTTCGTGAGAATCTTGGCTCAATTTTTTGTTCACCGTCTTTTTATCGCTGAAATCGCTATTCAGCGTGTCAACTTCGTCAGAAAGCCGCAGGAAGGTTTTTACACGATCTCGATTGTCAGAAGAGAAGTATCCTTAGGGGTTGAGTGATTTTGGATTGAATTTTCTCGCTGGATCCCTTTTGCCGTAAGTCCGTTTTTAGCCTAGGCTGTCCTTAGCACAGTAGGAGGTGTGTGTTCCCCCCAGCCTAACACACGCGGGTGTGTGGGCTCCTATTGTGTTAGGTCGGTAAGGCTGGACTGTTGTCCGGGTGCTTTCCCGAGCCTAGCCTCCTACCCTCACTTCCCGCCCTTCCCCTGGGTTTCCCCTTTCCCTCCTCCCCTCCCTTCCTTACCGGGTGGTGGCTCCCCGCGCCCGGCGCTAGGGGATGTACGGCAAACGGTGATGAAAGCGGGAGTGACGAAGCGGAGGAGACCGGGGGTTTGGGGTTTGTTAACTTAACCTGGTTTTAAGTTAGCTTCCCGTATGAGATTGCCGAACGTCCTTTGAATGTATATTGTGTATCTTTTAAAAATTTAATTGTTTACTACAAAATCATGATCATGTTGCCATGTTTATCGGACGTCTATGCAGTATGTGGACTCTCGAATTCTCACCTGTTGTTTGTCGGTGGTAGTTATCTCGATGCATAATGATTCGCATGTCGCTCACATTATCATATTGCACGTTTGTTGAGTCTCCTATATGTGATATTGTTATGTATTATACACATATATGTTATTGTCCGGGCAATGGTTCCCGGAAACGATATTCCCTTACGGCCCTTTTCCTTCAGATATGGAAAGGTGCGCCAGCTGCCGGATCATCCGACCTTCTTCAACTTGGGACAGACATCTCACGTTCCCCCGCTGCAGACATGCTCGCAAAGTAGCCGGTGTGAGGTTTGCGCACCGTGGCCCGAGTAGAGTTTCTCGAAGACAGATCGCCGGTTGGGAGTCGAAAAAAAGCAGAGGGAACGTCGCTCCAAGGGGTCTTCGGTCTCGTCCGGCCTTACGAAGACGAAGAAGCCTTCTTGTGGGAGAGGCCCAGAAAGAAGAGCGAGCCCGAGGGAAGGCAGGCGTGAGCTTGGCCCCGACCGGGGCCCGTGGGGGCGTGGGCTCGTTAGCCGCGATCCCACAGGAACTAAGCTCTGGGTCGTCCCGTTCGGTTAGATTAGAGCTGGGTAGGACGCCTCTAAAGCCAGCGAGGCCGCCTCCGGTTGTCTCGCACGCCGAGGAGGCCGGCTCTCCGGTCCTTCCCTTGGCGCCGGACCCGAACGGGGGGTTGTCGTTACACCTCAGGACGGTCAGGAGGTCCAGACAGGTGAGGTCGGGACCGACCCGGGCAGGGCGGGCCGAAGTGCTTCGTCTTGGCCTGGGTCCAGGGCCCGTGTCCGGTACGGACGGGGCAGCGGCGGGCCTGGGACGGCCCGGGCCTGGCCTCTGAGCCCGCGGCCGACGATTCTGGACAAAGGGCCGGTACGGGCCCAGGCTTCGGACCAGCACGCAGGGGGACTACCGGGCCGGGTAGCAGCCCAGGTCGAGTGAGGCTCATCAACACGGCCCACATCTCCAGCTCCTCGCACGGAGGGTCTCAGTGAACCGGAAGCAGCTAGGGAACTCCAGGAGGTAGCCAAGTTGGGTCCACAAGTAATCCCACATGTCTTTCTTCGGGTCTCCCCAGTTGGATATAGGCGTCGTTTCCATTTGTCGAGGAAGCATAAGAGCACACGTTCGCAAGTCAGCAGTAGGAATCGCCGTAAGCGGGGGGGTCTCGTGTAGATTTCTCTGCTTATGATTCGGAAGCGATTCTCTCCGAGGAAGAGAAGAAGGCCTACCGTCCAGGATTTACAGGATGGTTTCGCGGAACAGTTTCGCAGTTCTTCAGCAAGTTTTTGGCCACTGTCACGGGTGATGGTAAATCGTCTGTCCGATTATTCGCCCCCATTTACTAATGAATGAATGCGACAGAGCTTAATGAGTTGTGCACTTATAGATTTAAATATTATGAGCAACGAAATAAATTATTATATGACGCTAAGTACATAAATATTGCCTTACGGATAAACTAATTATCTGATAAAATTTAATTACTAATAATGGCTACGTTTTGTGATTTACGTTAAGAGTGTGTTCATAAATCGTATCTTTTACTTTATTCTTAATTCTCCTCTCGATCTGTCCAGTTACGTCACTTTTTTCGTCCATCGTGCCTTCAATTCAGATACATTACTGGAATCCATCTTCCAGCCTCGTTCTCAGTATAATGTTCCACTACTTGCAAAATATTCGTGAGATGACGTCCATTTTACATTTTTTTAAAACTGTTTCGATATAAATTTCACAATCTTCACAAAATTGGTCAGCATATTTTCTGCGACTGTTTCAACGTTTGTTTCGTTCGGTTTTCCGTTCTGTTTCTTTCCCCTCTACTCCACAACGTCGGGGACTTCCTATGACGTAGGCCATTATGTAAATGAAATAACATCCCCCACCCACTTAGTTAAGAGCAAATAAATGGGTAGGGGAGATATATCAAATGTGCTCAATGGTGTAAATAATTTAGATAATTGCTAAACTAGTAATATTATAACACTTACAGTTATCCCGTTAAATAGACACTCGCTGAAACTCATAGGATGTCTCCAAAACGATTAATATATAATCGGCACGGGCACTTATTCCGCCTTGTAATTTGAATGTATTCAATATCCAGAGGGTCCCGGTGGGGGTAACGTCTCTGCAGCACGGCAAATCTATATACGAGAAGACCCATCTACTTAAAAACATGACGCTAACTCACTAAACCGTGGATGAGCGAATACAATAGCTTGCCTCCCCAAATTTTATTATAGACAATAGAAGTATAACGAACAATTAGGGGAACTACGGCCTTACTTCTTGTAACATGATAACGATGGTCAAAAAAAAACAAAAGATCCAAATTCTATTACGCAATTACTTGCCTCCAATCGGCACTAATGAAAAATACACGAGTCTCGCGCCCGTCGCCACATTGAAATATACATGTATGGTAGCCACTGACCGAAAGTAGTAGTAACATCGACCGTCAATGCGTCAGGAGGGCGCGACGCAGCAAGCCACGTGACATACCCCAGACACAACAAAGAAAATGTTCCATTTTCTGGACTACTAACACTTGAAAAAAACTCTTACAAACCTACACAGGTACACGCTTAACCTAACATTGCGAATTATGTAGGTAGACCATCCTAACTCAGAAAATCCGCCCTACGTTCTCGAGCCTTTGACGCTTTCTATTATCATTCTGTATGTTTGCAAGAAACAAATGCCCATCGCATTATACGATTGTTCGTCATACGAGACCTTCTGCAATAACAACTAAACGGCTCATGATGTTTGAACACAACTGGCGACCATACAAGAACTTTTCAAATTTACCAAAGAGACCATATAATTCAAGGACACTATCGTTCATTAGCTGACGTTCTCGACGAGCAAAAGTTACGGCTCGCATAGCTACTGGGAACAGCCGATGTCGTATCTTGATAATAGTACAAGACTCTCCTGGCCCTGTATCGAAGGCACGGGTCTTACACAAAGCAGCGCGACAAACTGGGAGATGCAAGCGGCTCTTAATGGGTAATTTTTTTTTTGTGTTGCAAAGGCAAATCTTGCGGGACCCCACACAATTTTGTTCGGTTCCTGTTCCTCGTTTTGTCTGTCAACGGGGGCAGCGATAGCTGAATTAATTAGGATAAAATTCCTATAGACCCCGATAATCCCAAGGACTGAACGAAGTTGCTTCTCGTTTGGGGACGGGCGTGAACTTGCTCTTATTTCTCAATCTGAGCTTTCCTGGGGCGTATTTTCCCTTCACCAACAACATGACCAAGGAAATCTAAGCTCACCATGCCTACGCCTACACTGCTCGGTTTAACAGCCAAATTAGCTTGTCGAAACCGGTTTGATGAAAACACCTCGGTTTAGTGGTTTCATGTGACTGTCCCATGTGGCGTATGGATCAACAAGTCGCTATATAAGTATCAACATGTTCAGATTTTTTCGAACAAACAGAATACGCATAACTATTGATGTTGCAGGGGCCGTTAACAAGCCCGAACGGCATTGATCTTGCAATTGGAACTAAGTCCATCATAAGGGGTTTCAACTGCAGTGTACTGTCGAGAGATCTTCGATGGCACCTGCCTCGTCCCCTTTATTAGGTCTACCTCGGGAAAGACTTGTCTCCGGCCACCTGAGAAATATATCGGGGTTTGGCATAGGTTCCGCATCGAAAATGCGTTACTCTTCTGTTTTTTTCAGTGCCTATAGTCGACATACTTGTAGTGTTATCTTTTTTCTTAACGATCAATTGGCGGCAACTATATGGGGATTTTGAGCGTCAAGTTAAGTTCATCTCCAACATTTTAGTAACCCCACTTTTGATCGCAATCCTGTGTGAAATGAGGTATGGGTATTGTTTTGACCTCACAGGCTCATCAGTTGTTAGTTTGATGTCATGCCTAATGAGGTAGTCTCCTTCGGACACATCAGTTAGGATATCTTTGAAATCCTCAAGGACCCCTGTTTGATTAATTCGGAATGGGATTCACACAGTTTAGGGTTGGATTTCGACTTGCATTGATTGTTCTGTGACGGCTTATTGAACACGTAGCGCAATTAGGTCTTCGTTGTCTTGTTTGAAGCCTACACAGGTGGATTCGTTACTATTTTCACTTACGTCATCACATTCGATTACTGCAGTGGCAACTACGTTCGTCAACCCGACCATGGGCTTCATCATCGTGTAAGTCTGTTGACATACTTTTTCAACAGATTCGCGTGGTTATGCTTTGTCTTACCATAACAGCAAGGCGATAATCGAGTGATGTAACTTCTGCACAACTTTTACGGCCCTTTCCACTGGGTAATTAATTTATTTGCATCAGTTGGCAAGAAGGATGAGGACGTCTATCACCAATTGTGAAGGAGCGATTCCTACCATTTGCGGTCATAGTGGACGTTTGTACCTTTGCGCTGCCTTTCCAAGATGCTTTGGGTTGCCAACTTACAAGTTTTTCAGTCGATACGCAAGTCAATTACATACTCGTACGTTGATCGCACTTCCTGATCCTGTGTTTCCTCTGTCCATAGTTCTTAAAATATCATGGGACCTTGACCTTGTGCCCATAAAGGACGATCGAATGGGCAAATCCTGTGCTTTCCTGGGGGGTTTCACGATAGGCAAACAAAAGTGGTTGGATATACCTATCCCAGTCACGTGGTTTCTCGATACACCTACGCGTTCACATGAGTTTAAGTGTTCCATTGAACCTTTCTACAAGTCCATTACAAGCCGGGTGGTGGTAAGGTCGGTTGTTAGTTGACGCATAGACAGCAGTCTACCTACTTCTCTCATCAATTCGGATGTGATTGTGCCCCCCTATCCGGTCCCAAAAATATCCCTTGGGACTCCTACCCTAGTGAACATTTCTACCCAATGCTTCGGCTACCCTAGTGGTTTCTATCCTGGGAAGGGGTAGGGCTTCTGGGATCGTGTTGCGTTAATTCCAAAACGGTCAAAATGATCTATTGCCTCTAGCCGTGTTTAGGGTGTATAGGACAACGATTATCAACCGCAATTCTCTCAAAAGGGGTGTCAATTAACGGCATTGACCTAGTGGTAACCGTGACACACGACCTTTTGGGATTGTCGTTGGCATGTATCACAGCTTGTACAATACCGAGAAATATCGGCCTGACAGCTGGACCAGAAGAATTCTGCCTAGTACCTTCTGTATCGTTTTTTGGGCCTTGGTGCCACCCGAAACGGGCCTCGTGCGCTATCTTCATTAAGTGGTGAACTATGTTTATGGTTTCGGGACGATCAGTTGTTTTGTAATTTCCCATTAGTTTTGTTGGTGAATTCCCGACAAAGTAGGTCATTCTCCCAAAAGTACCGGACACTCGACTATTCTTTTCATTCTTGATAGCAAATTCCCGCAATCTAGATAAAGTGGGGGTCACTATGTTGGGCCTCCATATGTCCATTTTTCTTGATATTGGAATGCTCTCTGGAGTTTTCAACTTTGGTAGTGGCGTTTGCATTCCGCCAGTTTTCGCGCCCTTGTTTGTACTACGCCAATTTTTGGGGCTGACTCCCAAAAGGTGACCTATTTGACCTTCGATAGGATTGTTTGGGTCCCTCGACTCCCTCCGACATTACCAATAAGCACATCATAGACGGATGGTCATACATAATGCTTCCACTTTACCACAGAAGAAATACGGTGTGGTCTAAATCGTTTGATCATGGCCACCGGACCTTACAGGAATGTCCCATCAACGAGTAAAAGGGACTATTCCTGTATCGACCAGTTAACTGATTCTCATCTATCAGAGCCCTTTTGACTACTACCCCACTGCATCCCGTGTCCACGCGCAAAACTGTCCACTTGTTTACGCGCTTCAGTTTAACACAGACCACTGCATTGTTGAGGTTTGATAGAGTCACACGCAACACTCATTAATGGAAGGGGACGGGGGTGTGTCCACACTAAGTTGGGCATTAACCGCTGTAGAAACACTGATCAAGTTTGTTTGTGGGGGAGGAATCAAACACACTAGCCACAATGTGGTTCCGCAGACATTGCATCACCCTGGTCTGTCTCGTCGCGTACTTCATCATTTTGATCATCGCTCATTTCTAATGCCGCAGCCGCCATTTTCGTATTTCTTTAGCGTTTTTGATTTGCTTGCGGTTGGAACCAACAATCAGTTGTCCAGGCCCAGCCTTCATGCAGTTGTTGCAATAACGCCGCTGAAATTGCCTGTACCTCTATTGTTGATGACAGATTCTGGGCCTTAGGATCAGCTACCTGCTTTCATTGTTGGGTATTTGTCGATGTCTCCTATTTATTGCCGCATGCAGATGGATCACCCCCATGTGCATCCAGATATTGCTCTGTAGCTTTAGTCATACTACCAACATCCTGCGGTTTCCTTGCCCGTATAAAAATGGCTAGGGTCCCTTGGAACAGGCATTGCAGAGAAATTGCTCTCTCACAAGCAAGTCCTTCAGAGAAGAATAATCTTTCTAATTCAGCTGTCAAACCCATCTACATCAGATGTTCTATAGCTGGCAGAACTTGATAAGGATCTTCCCAAATTTCTGTCTAGCCCATCGAGAATTTCTGTTGAACCCATGTCAGTCAAATATATTTCTTCAGTAAAGCCTTACGTAGGGCAATTATTAGAATGGTCCTTGGCAGGCAACTAGATAGAAATATACTCCAGGGCTTTCCCTTGCAATAGTGGTGGGGTACTTACGTTTAATGCCCCATTTCCTGAGACTATCCCAACCTTGTCTCTGCGCGTACCGCTCGTAACGTTGGAGATAAGCATCTAATGTCATCAACGTTATCATTGAACGGTGGTGCCCGGGCTTTCAGCCTCTCTCCAATCTCTAAGTGCAATTCTTCATCTCCAGTGATGCGCTTTTCCTCCCTGGTATTTTACATCTGCTGCTTTTCGACCATTTTCAATTTCTCTTGTTCTGACTTTACGAACGTACGCAAATCCTCCCCCACTAGGTTGAACCCTTGCACATTTCAAACTAACCCCTCTATTCGCCATTGTGCCACCTATCAAGTAATTATAAATCAAATATAACACAAAAAATACAGTCTGGTCTTACTAAACTATACTATTAAGTCTTACTCGCCATTCATTCAATTAGGTTTGGCGAAAATTTAGGAATGGAAAAATACACAACATTAATTCAGATACGCCGGACAAGCCAAGACAAGCCCCCAAAATGTCACGGGTGATGCGTAATCGTCTTGTCGATATTGCCTTCTATACTCATGAATGAATTCGACAGAGCTTAATGAGGTTTCTGCACTTATATATTTAACTATTTATAGCAAAGAATAAATTATTATATGACGCGTCATTACAAATATGGCCTTACGGATATAAACCTACTTATCTGATAAAATTTAATTACTAATTACTGGCTACGTTTTGTGATTTACGTTAAGGAGTGTGTGTTCCTAATAAATCGTTCCCTTAATGTATTCTTAAGTCTCCTCTCAATCCTGTCTCAGGTCTCGTACTTCGTTTCGTCCATTTGCCTTCCAATTCCGATCCACATTCAACTCGACTCCATCTTCCCAGCTCGTTCTCAGTATAATGTTCCACTACTTTCAAAATATTCGTGAGATCATTTCATTTTACATTAAAACTGGCGATAATAAATTGTTCAAAATTCTTCCAAAATTGTTCAGCATATTTTCTGTGACTGTGCAACGTTCTGTTTCCGTTTTCTGTTTCCGTTATGTTTTCTTTCGCCTCTAATCCACAACGTCCGCGGACTTCCTCTTAGGTTTAGGCATCTATTGGAAATGCAATAACATCCCGTAGTTAAGAGGCAATAATGGGGTAGGGCGAAGATATATCAAAATGCCTCATATGGTTGTAATAATTAGATAAGCTGCTAACTAGTAATATCTATAACAACTTACAGTATCCCGTTAAATAAGACCCTCGAGGAACTATAGGATTGTCTCCACACAACGATATATATTTAATCGGACGGGCACTGATTCGCCCTTGTAATATATTGAATGTATTCAATATCACACGAGGTATCGGGTAAGGGGTAACGTCTCTGCAGACGGCAAATCCTATATGAGAAGGACCCATCTACTTAAACGACGCTTAACTCCACTAACCGTGGATGAGCAAAGACAATAGCTTGGCCTCTCCGAACCTTTATTATAGACATAGAAGTATAACGAACAATTAGGGGTAACAATAGCGGCCTTTACTATAGTAACATAATAACGATGGTCAAGATCCAAATTCATCATTACCGCAATTTACTTGGCGCCAATGGCATAATGAATATACACGAGTCTCGGCGCCAGTCGCCAATTATGGAATATACATGAGGTAGGCAACTGACGAAGTAACATCGACAGCATGCGTCATGGGGGCGCCGAGCAGCCAAGCCACGTTGACAGCCACCAGATGCAGGGCCCCGAGCGTAGACACTTCCCAGTGACGGCCACGGGCCGGGACGGCCTCTCCGGAGGGAGTCAGGGCCCACAGTGGAACCGTCGGATCATCAGCAGTCGGGTTCTGGAGATTCTGACCAGGAGGAACGTACCAGAGGCGCCCTTGGCACAGAGATCACCCAGGAGGCGTGTTGAAAGAGATGTGCAGACTCTCCGCGGTGTTTGGGCTTCGAGGAACACACCCGCCCGAGCAAGCCCGCAAGCAGAGGGAATCGCACTATCACGGAACGCGGTCCAAGGCGGAGCGACCCTGTACGATGCCAGTGGACGGCGAGACGTTTACCCGTTACGAGCCAGTCAGCCAACAGTTAAGGGTCCGCCGCTCCCGAAAGAAGCAGGTAACGTGTCAGAATGGAAGAATCAGAGTGGCAAGAGCTTTCTCGGTTCCATCGATCCCAGATCAGGCTCTGGCGAGATAGTGCTGATTGAAAGCGCGTACAGCTTGAGGGATCTTTAAGAACCCGCAGCCAGCGGAACTTTTCAGTGTGCTTGGACATCGATGCTTCACTCCGTAAGTAAGGACTCGCTTACGCGTCGACGTTCGCTTCTGATTGCGGATGATCTTGCTCAAGTCATTACAGGAGAAGCGGGGGTCTTCAGGGAGTCTCTCGACAGGTACCGGGAATAATGTCCTCGCCATCGTGTCCTATCGCCCGACCCATACATTCGACCAATCGCTTAGGGCTTCAGTGCGGGCACTCGACGTGCGTAGGGACCATGTTCTGGAAGCAGCCAAGTGGCCGGCCAGATCGTATGAAGGCTTTAAGTAAGCTCCCTCTCCTAGGCGGGGACCTCTTTGCAGGAAGTTACGACAAGACTTTGCAAGCGGCGGATGCAGCCTAAGGGTGAAATCCTTGAAGGAAGCGGCCTGAAGACAGCGTTTCCGCCGCATTCCAAGCCCAGATCGCGACAGTCGAGAGCTTCTACTTCAGGACAGGGGAACCGCCGAGTCAGCGAGGGGATTCTCAGCGGTCATCCTACAGGGACCGTCGCCCATACCAG
>JAODTK010001702.1:0-10287 GCA_026419785.1 Sclerodactyla briareus | reverse complement strand
GCGAAGCAACCAGAGTTATCCATGTGCTAGGATATGATTCGTAGAACGAGGCATGTACGCTGGCAGGAACCAGTGAGATATATTGGTGGCTAATTCACGAGTGCAAAATGGCAGATTGGTTGTCATGCCAGAGCCCAAGCTGGAAGCTCTAGATCAACCTTGGTTTGATTTCCTTGAGTGGAAGATGGTGATGTAACCCAGGCATGCAACGGCTCCTACTTTTTTCAACCTCTCCTAACTTTTTTGACCTTGCCTCCTACTTCTCCCATATTTTTTCTGAAAATCCTACTTTCTCTCTTTCTCCTACTTTTTTTTTGTTTGCCGTGAAAGGAATCTTGAGTAATGTGTTTCCATCACAAAATTTCCCACATTAAACACCCAAATTGTAATTCTCAGAATTAGCTAGTCAATTGCACAGGTTTCAGACTGCCACCAGGACAGACTACAAGCTCAAGCGTCAGTCTTATTCTGCAGATCCTCATGCTTCGCTTCCTCATGCAAAAAGTGTTTGTAATAGAGGGGAAAGCCAACTGTCACTATTGACGTAACAAGAAGGAGGATCAGCCTACCAGATGGCAAGCTTGTAGTGGAGATGGGCCACAAACCAGTTCAGGGAAAATGAAACCAGAGCACCCACAAGGGGCCCAGCAGACTACACATGAGGAACTTTTACCAGAAGGCAACAGGCTAACTCATCACCCATCTGCCCGTAGGAAAAGAGATCCTGGCGGACCTGATGTTGCTCATCCTCAATCTCAGAACATGAGAGTGGGTACCAGCAATCCAGCATGACAGCAAAGAAGATGCACAAGTGGTATCCCAAAAGGAAGTAGATCCTTTGACAGATGATGGAAATCTACCAGGCCAGGATCCCAGAGGATTAGTACAAGAAGGCAGGAACATCCAGTACAAGAGTAACCCCCGTATTGGCCATCAACTGGAGACAGGTGGTGAATCAGACAAACTCATTGGTGTCACATCTTATGTGATACTTCCTAAGTTGGTCCAGCTTCACTATGTCTTGCCCATGGATAATGCAGATGTTGAGTGTTCCTTTGTCAGGAACAATCGGGTAATGACCAATGAACATGTTTATCCGACCTCTATCATTCTTTGAGATTGGTCAAAAGATGCAGTCAGGACCACTGGTTCTGGAACTGCCATGAGATTTTCTGTGACCTCCGAATGATGAAGGCTCATAGATCTGCCCGTAGTGAGTATGCTGGACCCGAGATGGCATAAGAGAAGGAGAAAGAAACTCGGCAACAGCGGTCGCAAAGAACAAAAGGAGCAAGAAGCCAGAGATAACAAGAGACCAGGGCAGCTTTGGAAAGAAGAAAAAATAGACTGGACAGAGAAGAACTTCTCACAAAGCCCAGGTAAGGTTCGGATGACATGTCTGCACTGAGAAGCTCTCTGGCGAAGAGAATAAGCGACTCCAAAAAGCTAAGACAAGGACCATGGGACGAATCTCTGTCGTCCAGGCTCTCGATGTTGCCACCGAAAATTGAACTGAGCCGTGAGAAACTTGGGACTTGTCAGAAAGAGGCGAAGGAATTCGAAGAGAAACACAGGAAGTCATGAACGACTTTTCAACAGCTCTTGCTAGGTTGCCCTGTCATGTTCGTGGTTCCTGCCTGTAACTTAATTCAGATATATTGTTAATATTACATGTGTTTTGATGTACGTATGGTTATGAACCATGGGTTTAAAGAGATTACCATAAATAGAAATCATAGAAATCACATACCGTAGTTGTCGCAATTGCATGTAAGTCCATCATATTGGCCCACTACCCTCTTGTAGTAGGTCTGTATGTGTGCTGGGTCTTGTTTTACCCACCAAAAATAGTGAGGAAGTGACACTGATGTAATTGAATATGGGGGGGGGTGGGGGGGGGAGTCATCAAAATCTGTGATTCTTTCCTCATCATCGCTGCCTTGCTATTACAACACCTTCCCTATTTCATAGTTGCTAAACTCAGGGACATAATGAATCATCTATATGTTGTTATATTTCCTGGGTTTTGAAACGAAGAATGGGTGTTTGATATTGTCATTACTCATGACTGATGAACAGTGCAATGACATTACTACATGATAATCAGTTAATCACAGGGGTTTTTGGTCTTCCAAAAATTGGCCCAAAAGATTCGAAAATGTGGAATTCGATGCTAATTTGTAGGGTAATACCCAGAATGAGGATTTATGGGGAAAAAACCTCTTTTTGATTAAATCTGGAGATTCAAAAATTCAAAATTAATTACGGATTGCCTTCTTGTCACTGTTTTGGAAAGGAAGCTGTGTGACAGTGCATGACTAATGAAACTGTGTATGCCATACTACATAATTTTTTCTCAACAGTGGGACACTGTGGGAAGGCTCTTCTGAGCATGGCTATAGCCACGGTACTTCCCAAATCCTGCTGAGTCTCCCTCAGGAAGTGTCAAGTGGATAACATTACATCTGAGCCTTTCCAGTAAGTGGCAATCTCCTTTCGAAATACCGGAAGGTGTAGGGAATATCAATTGAAATATTCATGCATTACCACAAACTCAAACCAGCTATGCGCAGTTACATTGTATGGTTTTCAAGTTACTGTCCCTCATGTGTGACGATTCACATTCTTATTGATGTGATAATGAACCGATGACACGGGAAATAAATGTGGGATAATTTTTTTTTGTTTTTTCATATTTTGGTCTGGTATGTTGGTGAGTACAAGGTACATGGATCTGGTGATGAATCTGCTGGGGAGTATTGCCAGAGAATACGTCTGAGAAATAAAAAGGTCCTCTTTGTCCTCCTTTATGATCAAAATCTACTTTCCCCTACTTTCCGAAAATTTCCTAACATACATTTTCTCCATTTTTTAATGGCGCGTTGCCTCCTGGTAACGAGACCGAGGATCATCACAAAAATGTTGGTAAAATAAATTTAGGAATAATTCAGAATAGCTAAAAAGGCAGTGGGCCTGCTTACAGTTGAACTGGTTTTGCTGGAACCGTGTTTGGTTTTTGTCTCTGACACATAGCTTGGCTCTAGAGTCAGTCTGTGGTTGCTGTTCAATTTAGGAATGATAGGAGGAAAGGTCCATTTGGTAGGTCCGGCAATCAACATACCCACATGGCTCAAGAGTACTTTCAACAGTTTCTGTGTACCCTCCCTCCCCCACCCCAGGGGAATCAAAATGAACAGGCGTGAACCAGGGGGGAGTGCTGTGCAGGTAATCCAACAAACAAAATCTGAAGTTTTTTTAGTTGAGTAGGGAAAGCACCCGGTGTTAGGCGCCACGCGAATCATGATGTAGGACAGGCTTCCCAGGATTCCTGTGGGTTTACATGTGCTCCAAACCAGAAGGGACATAGGTTCATGATACGTCATTTAATTGTAGTAACCACCCTTACCATCTACTTGTTGGGCGAGGAGGGGTTGGGGGACGTTTGAGAAAAATGATATCTTCAGAATTTTCGTTTACATTGAGCGCTGATAGGTCACCAAATCACAACCATAGGTTTCTCTTGTGACATTCCAGGAAAAAAAATAACAGAAAGATTTGGGTGATAACTTGGTTTACCCAAAGTACTGTAAACAGCACTCTGTTGAAGCAATTTGTGGAGCTCGATTTCATCGGCTCAATAGGAAAGAGCTCTTTGTCGGAGGCATTGGGACCACATAGTGCAGTTGACTAGTTTATCTACTAATGCTGACCTAGAAGGGTGTGTAGGCTCATTCACACTGTCATAGTGCAGCTTGCTATGCTCACGCAGTGCTGGCAGGGATTGGGCGGTTGGGGAGGTGAGGGCCACCGTCTTGATTGTTGACTGCAATGTGTCTTGAGCAGCTGCCACAGATGGCCCTTCGCATTGTGGTCAGGTGATCAGAACCTCTCAAGGTAGGTTGGTATAGGCAGGGGCGGCAATCTGTGTTGAATATTGGGGGGGGGGGGAAATATGAGGTTTGCGCCATCTGAGCGATAGTGCCAATAGTGGTTGGTGCGCAGCACAATGGAAATTCTTCATTTTACAGACCCCCCACATTGAAGGAACAGCATTTCCTGGGCGTATGTGGCAGTAAGCAACATCCTGAAATTGCAATAACTTCCTAAAAAAAAAAAGCAATCAATTCACGAAAACAGCCGCATGAACTATTGTGTTATCTTACAGTTCAGGCAACATCGGTTGACACCCAGTGTACAGGAACATTTCTAGTCTTATAGACCCCCCCCCCGCCCCAGGTTGCAGGAAGTGGCACTTTCCTGGCCGCATGGCATGTCCTGGACTAAAATCCCTGAATGCAATAAATTTTGGAGTTTTAATTAAGGAGATGATCCAGAAGGGGAACCGAAATCCTATGTTTATTTATTACATATCACGCCACAATCAGTGGACGGTAGTACAAGAGAATGTTTTGTCTTAACAGATTGCAGAGATCAGCACTTCTCGGGCCTTATGGCAGTTAGCAGCACACTTGAAATTACGATAAATTTACTGAAAACCTGTAGACGATGTTTATTCATTTATACAATTCTTCATCATGGCCTCTCCTACCATACCTATTTGTCAGATGGTCTTACGTGCCATAGAGAACTCACCTTGTGGCCTTCCCTATGTTCACTTCGAATGAAGTGAATTTTGAATGGGTATATGTATATATGTCATACATGTGACAGGAATGACAGAATACAGGCACACCCTTCATCAACTTGAACTTGAGAGCAATAGTCAATAGAATATGGTGGTCCTATGTGTTATGGCCATACTGTACTTTTGATCGTAGGATTTTTTCCACCAGTCCACAAAATATTGGGGGGCACATTTGACATCAGGCCCCCCCCCCACCAAAAAATATGGCTGTAGGAAGGACTACAGTTTTCCTGGAAGTTCAGGTCGCGGCTATCATAGGTCATGTAAGAAGTGGTTGTTCTTTCAGAGGGCCATTGGTGTTGTATAGATCAGGGAAGCATTGTGGAAGGGGCCACAGGGTTTTTGGGTGTGCACCCTCACCCCTTCTTCTCCCAGAGTGAAGCAAATCGGGGCACGCTATCTTATTTGTCAGTGGAATACTACTGTGGTTTTTGCACGAATATCGCAACATCTTGTGTTATAGGACTTCGCAAACCCCACTCCCCTCCACATTCCACCTTTCCCCTTCCCATTCCACCTCACACCCCACCCCACCCCACCCCTAGGACATTGCATTGAATTCTCCCACCAGATATGCTATTGATGCTGTGTCTGTTATGGTATATATAAAAATTGGATTATTTTCTGGCCACTTTCAACTGATATGATTGACAACAAAGGTATATTATATTAATGTCCATTGAATATGGGATTCTATAATTGGTTCTCTCCAAAAGCTACTCATTGGACTTATAGAGATGAGTAACCTAATTGCTTAAGGTATTCTTCTCCAAATGTAATCCGTGTATGGAATCAAGTATTTCAATTAAGAAAAAAACAGATTTGGCCGTGGAGGTTTAAATAGGTGTGCACAGTAATATTATTCATATTTATTTTCTATGACTTTTGTTTGTACTTAATTGAGCTTTGGTATATGTAAATATTCAGGTATCAAGGACGCAACTGGGACTTTTTTTTTGTGGACAACTATTTTGGGGGATAAACATCAGAAACTAGTATCAGAATTGACATTCGTTGGTTGCCATGGCTGGTTTCAGCCCTTTGTGGGGGGGGGGGGGGGGGGGGTGGGCGTGGCTGGGTTAAGCCCTTTGTGGGGGGGGGGGAGGGAGGGGGGAGAACTGGAACATTATCTTTTGTGATAATAACTTGGTTCCCCATGCATGCATTAGATTGTCTTGATGGACCTGGGTGTGTAAATAAATCATGAAAGGTTTAACTGCAGTACTTATGGCTCTGCTTCATTTGAACATGTCTGTGGCCTGCAAATTGATGTCTTTTGCAGTAATTAGGGGGAGAAAAACCCTCGAAGAAAGAAGCGAGGAAACAATCTATAATGGATTACTCCGGATGATCAATGAACCACGGTAACATTGAAAAGTACTTGGGATTTGTTCAACCATTACCAAAAAATGACAATATGCCAGACAAAAAATCACCTCCATGGCCTACAAAATGTTGGGAGTGTGCTCAAGAAATTGTAGTCTACTCCATTGGCAGAACCTCCTGGGAAAAGTTATTACAAATAGCGCACCCTGCCCTTCATGGTAAGGATTATTATTATTCTAATTAGGTCTATTGTGTGAGCATGCTGTCATATGTGGGATTTAAAAACATTCCGGTCGATGATTGTAAATATGTAGTGACGATATTCAGTTGAAGTACCTGATTGAAGTTGTCCACTGTATGCATTTTTTCTCCTTGTTTAGTCTCTATTTTTCTCAGAATGATATTGAAGCGATGCTTTATGTATTTGTATAGGTTTCGCAGCCATAATGTGTATTGATTTGATGAGCTATGGTTCTGGGCATATTCTCATCTAGATTAGTCAACACGGAGACATGCCTTCTCTCCTAAAAGTCCTTTCCTTTTCAAATAATATTGGTGATCTACTTTCTACATCTATTGGACCACTTGGTTGATATAGAGTGATCTAAAGGAATCATATGTAATTCTTTTAGGACAAAGTTTTCCACAATTGATTTTCTTAATTTTATGGCTCAGCCTGCCGGCAATGTACATAATTTACCCTGCAAGTCCCCACGGCAGCTCACAGTATGCTAACGTTCCCGTGAGACTGTGAGGCTATTGTATTCTATGGCACAAAATCTTCCTATTATTTTCGTTACTCTTGAGCCTGCCTCACACTGCATGGAATTTGCTGACCCCCTATGCTCGTGACCGCACACGGTCATGCTTACCTTCCCCTCTGTGACTCGACTGTGGAGGCATACTGTATTTGATTGGTACAAAAGTTTCCCTATGGATTTTTTCGAATCCTCAAGCCTGCCTCACACTGTACCGAATTCACTGACCATATGGTTATGATCGAAAGTCACAGTCATGCTTACCCTCTCTCGGATTGAAGTGTGAGGCATCTTGTTATTCTCTTGTATCAGAAAATGTCCTCTATGATTCTTTTCGAATCCTGAGCCTGCCTCACACTGGTACGGAGTTCTGACCCCCAAGGCTCGCAACTGTGAGGCATTGTATTCTCTTGGTACAAAAATTTTCCCCATGGATGTTTTTCAAATCCTCAAGCCTGCCGCACTCCGACCCCAAAGTTTGGGACGGCTCACGGTCATACTTAGAGGGTTTCACCAGCATCCGCTAGCACTTGCAAACTGAACTGCAAGGTTTGAACAATTTCAATTTTAATGGGATTTTTGTGAAGTCCACATGATTTCGCGAGGGCAAATCATTATCAGGCTCGTGCAGTTCTGCAGTTGGGAAATTGTAATGCCCAGACCTCTTTTTTCTCCCAGAATTTCTCAGAAGGAGCATCCCAGGAATGTGTACACTATATTGCTTGTGTGCATCCAAAAAAAAGATATGGTCCTCTGCCTCTGAATTAATTGTGTAAAATTGCACAATCAAGTGTAAGTTTGCAAAGTGGTGGCCCAAAGCCTTGCAGTGACATTGCAGCCTTGAAAACTCTGTCGCGTAGGTATAAGGCTTCAGGGTTCGTTCAGGTCATCGGCTAGGATTTCAGCCAGGAGGTCAAGATTTCATGCTGAAGATTCCACAAATTTATAAATAACAGAGTGGAGCCAAAGCCGCACACCGGTGGGAGCAGCTCACTCTGACTCCGTAAAGGCCTCATAGGCACTCATATTAGGTATATAACGAATATTGGACATGAGGGTCCTATTCTGAATGTCCAATTTCCATATAGACACATAACCATGCGTCCCTTAACTTTATCAACGAGCTGAATTTCAATTTTCCAACTATTGGCTAATATCTATTCATGGACACATTAATTGACTTGAATATGCTGTTGCTGTTTCTAATTTTTCCACGTTGCAGCAAATTGTTTGTCATCATCTCATACAGTTGCAATTCCATGTAAAATTAAGTAAAAAAAGTCAATATTAGGCCCTCTGCTATTATGTTGATGATGAATTTCTCATTTTTGTTTATGTGTGTAGCATTGACCTAGTTAAAACTGATATGCCATTACTTCACTGGCTAGTTATTCATCATATTTCCTCAATAAGCAGTTATTTTGGGAACATTGTTGTTTAGGTATTTTACCTGAAAGATTCTTTCTTGTTTATTCTGAATGATCTTGGTAAGAATTTAGGTTGCCTTCTTGGAAATTGCATCACCTTACAGTATTGGCTTTTCATTTTTTTGTTTTTCTATTTAGTTGTACTTGCCCCATTTAGGTGTAGCCATTGTATGTAAATATTGTCCAAACTTGTTATTCATTTTCATTCTGTATTTTTTCCATTTTAACTTCACATTCCATAACTGGAACAATTGTCAGTACTTCCCCATGTTCTTAGCAGGCTATAATTTGCCGTTTTTCTTCTGTCCAAACATCTTACCAATGTCGTGATTCTTTAGGGTGCTATACTACTGTGTTTTTTTATTCTCTTTTTCATCATTTTTCTTTGTATAATGCCAAGCAACTGATGCATAAATTGCTCATTATTTATTTTTTTCACTAGTGGTGACGGTCATGGCATCCACTCACAACTGGAGAAAAGGGGATTTAGATTCCGAAGTCTAACATAAATTGACAGAATGTCATAATGCACATTGCTCAGGTAAACGATTCATTGGGCCACGTTAGCACCAAAAGGAATTTTCTGGATGTGGCTAGTCCGACTGGAAGAGTAGCCATTGGGCCTCTCTAAACAGCAACGGGGGTAGATATTGCCTGGTCTCTTCACCACTTGTAATGTAGCAGCATTAGAGATAAGGCCTCCTGTCAATGTAAAGACGGTGTCAAATATACAGTCTATTTGACTGAGCTATTCAAAAATATTTTTAAATTATCTCATAAGGCATTACAAAACAGTTTGAGCATCCAGTCACAGGGGCTGTCCATGAGCGGTGAATTGATCTAAATGATCAATAAGCAATTCATCTTTGATTGGTGCGCAAGTCATTAAATTTTCCACCCAGCCCCTTGAACGGTGGACCAGTGAACTGTTCGAATCGCCGGTTCACGGACCTAAATCAAAACCGCTTCTTCTCCCCGAGGGGCATCCCTTGAACCAGTTGGTAAATTTGACCTGATTTGTTTTTCAATTGTACTGGGAGGGAAAAGATTTTGAACATGAACCGAAAGCAAAATCGACGTGATAGGCTCATAACTTGACAAAAATGAAATTTCTGGAGGAAATAGTATGGAATACATTTTTTTTTCTCGAAAATTCCACAGGAACGTTAAAATAAACGACATTATCCGACAACGGAAAAATATTTCAACTATCCACTTTTCAAAATTTAACGGATTTCACGTAACTTTTGAGTTCTGTCTTTTTTCAGTCGAAATTGAACAGATTTGATCATTGAAACTTTATTTCAATCTACTATTTGCCAGCGAAGGCGAATTCGAGATGAAATGAGAGAAGTGGCGAAAAAGTCAATCATTTCATTTGATAACATAACTTCCATCCGCAGTAGAAACCCCAAGAATGTGGCACCCCTGTCGTTAGGAGGTTCCTTAGCTATGTCTCTCGGTTCAAGGGGCGAGTTCCTGTATGGGTTCCCGCTCCTCAATCACTGATGGGCTGGTATTTTTGCTAGCAATTCTCGTTCTCGATTCTAAGCGGTCTTCAAAAATGAAGAAAGTCATTAACCGATTCGCCAAAAATGTATCACACAAAATGTTAATATACTCATTATGCCAAATACTACTCACCTGCCCATTTCGAATGAATGGGTCTTGTATTCATTCTTGCTTCTGTTCAATCATATTCTTTCCCAAAAACACCGATGCCATGCTTATACCATTCTCTAAACTATAAATTAGTGTCAGATGCATCAGGGAGTACTATATCAAATGTATCAGCAGATAAAAAATGCCACAGTTTTAATATCCCCTCCAGATAACCAATAGTTTACAAGCTTGTAGAAAATGGCTTGAATTGGATGTATGGACTCCTGGCCATCACTCTCCCATTGTGCAACCATATGTCCATGTATGTACATATTTAATCTTTACACTCTACAGACCCTGTATAACAATTAATCTGTCTTCAGCCTGATTCTAGCTAGGGATCGCAGAACCACTCATTGACAGGCTAGTTTGTACGATTTCCATCAAGATAGGAACTTCTTTGCTCTGCTACTTAGCCAACTCCATATTAACATAAATCAGATAAATAACTAAAAAATAATGTGAACAA
>JAODTK010001701.1:0-10479 GCA_026419785.1 Sclerodactyla briareus | reverse complement strand
CATCGAAAATGTATGCACTTTTCGGGCATTTGATTAAGAGAATTGGAGCAGTCAGCAGGAAATTCGGTAATTTTTTCAGATTGTTTCGTTAAAAATGTTCATGTCTCAGAATTGTTCCGCCCGCATACGCGCCTTCATTAGTGTCATGCGCAATCACGGAACCTTCATAGTGATGGTGAACGATCCCCGGCCCCATTGTTGTCGTGCACATAGCTTCCTTTCTATAAGAAACAGCACGTCAGGCTGACAAAGCCATGCAGTCGAACATAAGGATCAAAAGGAGACTACTCTCGCTAGGTTATGTGCAGTGTTAGACAGGCAGTTGGTTCCGCTTATTGTAGGTGGGGAGGGGTGCAACTGAACCCCTGTCCCAAACCAAAATCTCTCATTGTGGAATACCCATATGTTATCACCACTGAAGATGACATGCATGGAGGAAAGTCATATTTGAGTTAGGAATCTGACAAAAGTGAGTGTATACTGGGCATACTGTATAAACATGTAACGAAAAGACAGAAACAGCGCGCGCAGCGCGTATTTTTTGTCAGTTCGGCTTTCTACCATAAAAGTTTAAGAATCTATAAGAATAGAGTTAGACCCATGGCAGTATGGTACATATGATATTAGATTTTTTCACCAGTCGTCGCAAAAATATTGGGGGGGGGGACGTTGATAACCCCCCCCACCAAAAAATAGTGGGGGACATTCCCCCCCTTCCCCCCCCCCCCACGTGATCGCCGCATGGGCCTTTCCCTATTCAATCGTGGGGTACGGAGTGCCTCCCGCCGAAAATGTCACGGTTTCCCGTTCCTACAGAATATACTTATACGCCGGCTCATCCGCCTAGGAAAGACGCCGTCGCTACAGCTGCATAGGGAGGTAGTCATGGGAGTTCAAAACAGGTGGGACGGGGGGGGGAAGCCCCCTCACTTCAAAAGTGGGGAGGGGATTTCATATGTTTTGTCCCCCCACTTTTCCGGGGACCGTGATAACAAATAATAAGCACATGTACGATTTTGATCCTCCTAAACTGATTCAATTTTGGTCTAACCAAACAATAATCGCGTGGGAAAATTGTCCAGTCCCTATAATTCCAGGCGGCGGACCCCAGGTGAAGAGATGGACCCGACTAGGGCGAAGTTGGAAGGAGTACCCATGGTCCATACCGAGTTCCGCAATTCAAATCGAATAGCCAAAAGTTCCTAATTATCAAGCAGGCCCCTGCGAACGGTTTTTATAGTGGGGGTGCTGAGCTTTCCTGACAAAAAGAACCGTCACCCTAACCCTACAGGAAAACCTATAATTTCGTCATTTTCATTTTTCAGATTTTTTTCCGTTGCAATTTTTTAATGATTTGTTTAGTTAGTATTAGCGATGCGTGCTGCCGATTAGAGAAAGACACCTGATGTACCCGCGGTAACAGTACCTAACTGGAAATTAGCAGCACGAGGCAAGGGCGACCCATGGACAAAAGCAAAATAACAGTAAACAGCGGGCGTAATAGCAAGGTTTCTGGTTGTAAGGGGAAAAGTTAACTCAGGGTCCCATTATGGACCGCCGTCAGTCAGGGTATAAGGAGGGCGTGTCCGCTTTATATTAGCACTTGATAAGAATTACTTTCACTGCTTAGTGGTTAATGATCGGGAGCGATCTGTGTTGAATATTGCGGGGAATATGAGGGTAGCACCATCTAATCGGAGCGACCCCATCATGGGTCGGCGCGTAGCAAAACAAGGGGGGAATTTGCAGTCTTACAGAGCCACAGATTGCAGAATCGGGCCACAGGGTTGGGTGAAGCGTAGGGGTACAAGATTTTTTTTCTTTTATAGACCTCCCTACCCTCCCCCCCCCCCCCACCCTCGATTGGAGGAAACCGCCTTCACGGACCGTATGGCAGAAGCAAGTATGGCAATTAATTTCAGAATTAATATTTTATAGACGTTCTGACTGAGGGGGATATGGCATTCGTCGGTGGACCAAAGCTGCGGTAAGAATGGGTTGGGCATGCATGCGTGAAAAAAACAGAAACTCATGATTGGCTGCGGGATGAACTCTGACTGCCGTTTGGAACTTGCCGCTCTAGTTGATTGTTCAACGATAGATTCAGGTAGATTGGTCCAATCTTGACGTTTCGGGAAGAAGGGAACAATTAAGCAGTCTTTATTTGCTGCTAGTGTTAACGAGCTTGGTGTGATTGTGCGAGAGGGTTCGCTTTAACAGGTGACGGATGGCATAATAGGAATTAAAAGGTGACCATTGATTGCCTTATAAAAAAAATAGTGAGCCCTCGAACACGGACGCCTGGTTGCAGGAGGATGCATCCCAACTACTTCATATAGTGGCCAACGGCCCCGGGGGAACTAGATTTGAAGTCGTTCAAGCAGATTCTAGCAGCCCTACGTTGAAAGATTCAAGGGTATAAGTAAAGGTGCAGTAGAGCTAGGCCACACACTCGGGAATATTCAAGAGGGGTCGCACTCAGGTCTATAGACGGAATCATCGACGACTTGTGGGCATGATGGAGTTCCTCTAACAAAGCAAGAGAGTGATTCGCCGTGGCAGCGATTTTTGGTTACATGATCATTCCAAGACAGATTACTAGTCAGGGTAAACCAAGTAGGAATGGCTCTTCGTCTCTTGCAGAAAGGAAGTCCTGTCGCTTATAGCCAAAAAATTTGGCATTTTAGCATGGGGTAAGACGCATAACCAAAACACTTTTTAGAATTGGAAAGCTCATCTGCCATTTGATTTGCCAGCTACTAGCGTGTTAAGCTCTCCTCTGGGAGGGTTATGTGATCACTTTTGTTAGGAATTTCCGTACAACACACAGTCTCGGCAATAATCTAAGTTTGAAGAAACTGATCGGTGTGTATTCCTTACAATTTGGGACAGCCGGCTACCATCGTGGACGCGTAGGGTACAAGTGGAATTTTCGTTTTATAGACCAATAGATTGCCGGAAACGGCAATTCCCGCACTGTACGGCAGTGCGCAAACGTCTCTAAAATTGGCAAAATGTAAGGATATGTATTCCAAGACACGTTTCTTGAAGGAAACTAATTGTTATCTGACAATTGGGCCAGGCCATCGGTGGTCTCTATAGTACAAGGAATTGAGCCAGATGATATCCCCCAGATTGCCAGGAAACGGTGTTTCCTTTGGTGTTATGGAGTAAGCAACACCCCAAAATTGAAATAAATTGCTGAAATGTTTATTATTTCAAGGAACATCGTGAGGAACTGATCTACGTTTATTCATTACAATTCGCGCCACCATCAGTGCACGGTAAGTACCAAGGAAATAGTCTTACCGCCCCCCCCCCCCCCATCGATTGCAGGGGAGGCGGCCACTTCCGCGATCCTGAGGCGTGCAGTTGCAAATCAACTGAAGTTGAACAAAAATTCCCGAAAACTGATCGATGGTAATCCTTACCATTCTTCTCATGTGGCCATCCTACCATAGCCGGTCTCAGAGATACTCCATCGAGGACCCTTCCAATTGGGTTGGAGGTGCGCAGATTTTGAACATTTGCTTTGAACATCACTTTCATGGAAAAAGTGTGATATTTTTCCGGCGATTGATTGAAAGGAATGGAGCCAGTCAGCAGTAAATTAGGTCATTTTAAGATTTAGTTCCGCTCAAAATTTTCGTCCAAATTTAACATGTATCAGATTGTTTCGCCCCGTCGCGCCTGTCTAGTTCCATACGTCATCAACGTAAACCTCCACGTGGCGTAGGCACGAAATTTTGAGTGGGGGGAGGAGTTGGATGACGATCTGGGGAGAGGGCTTAGGGGAGGGGGTGTCCCCACTCACTTTGGAGGATTTTTGCATTTTCAGATGGAACTTAGATGCAATTTGGTGCATTATAGCACTCCAAACCACGTGCTTCCTTCCAGAAAGATTTTCAATTCAATGTTCTCAGATGCGATTTGCTTTATGAATCTTTGATTCTTCCGCCAATTGAGGGCAGTGAGGTTCCTTCTTGGGGTTGGTCTAAATCTCACCTTTCCGGGGAACGCCGAAGTTCCCCTATCCCACTTTGGAAAATTCGCATTTCAGGTGTGCCTGAGAGCAATTTGGTGCACATAGACTCCGAAACGCACTTCTTTCCAGAAATACTTGTGCATTTTCGCATGCATTAGATGCGATTGCCTTCAAGTCTGTGATTTTGCTGCAAATCTCACGGGCAGTGGGTTCCCTTCTTTGGGAGGTGATCTAATTCCACCTACATGACACAAAGTCCCCTTCTCCCCACTTTGAGAAAATTTTGGCACTTTCGGTGGAATTAGATGCAGTTTGTTGCAATATAGGACCCCGAAAACACGCGCTTTCTTCAAAATTAATTTTGCATTTTGAATGTTTTAGAAGCGATTGCTGCTCTGAATCTTGGTTTTTTTCTGCCAAAACTCGAGAGCAGTGAGTTCCCTTCTTGGGTCTAAAACTCACCTTTCAGGGGACTAGAAGTCTCCCCCCCCCCCCCACTTGGAGTTTTGCATTTTATGGGGGCATAGATGCAATTTGGGGCCATATAGCACGCCAAAAAACATCACTTCGTTCGAGAAAGATTGTTGCATTTTCACATGTCCTTAGATGGGATTTGTTGCTGCACTGAATCTTTAGTTTTTTCTGAAATCGAGGGGTAAGGGACATTCTTTGGAAGTTGGTCTGAATCTCACCCTTTAGGGGACCGCCCAAAATCCGCTTTCTAACTTTTAGAATGTTCATATTCAGGTGACCTTAGATGCAATTTGGTGCATTATGTCAATCCAAAAACACAAACTTCGATCCAGAAAAATTTTGGCATTTTCACTGTCCGTTTAGTTTGCTACTATGGATCTTGTGATCTTTTTCTGACAAACGGAAATACATCACCTGGCGCAGTAGTTCCATTTGGGAGTTTGCCAAAATCTGATATGTTGGGGACTGTCAACCAACCTCTCCCCACTTTCAAAAATGTCTGCTTCTTCCGGTGGCCTTAGAGCATTGCTGCTCTGAATCTTGTGTTTGTTCGCTGCCAAAATGTGTGAGCACTAAGCAAAGTTCCTTTCTTTGGAAGCTGGGCGAAATCACAACACTGTTAAGGACCCATGCATCAAGGCAATCAAGTTAGTGCATTCTTGGATGACCCAGGGTATATATAGATTCCCTTTACCCACAGTTTCCGTTCTTCGACGCAAATTCTAAAAAATAGATTGCCCGAAGATCATAAAGGCGCTCGAATGTCATTGCAGTTTCACGGGTGACGGGTACTAAAATACGCTTCGCGCGCCCCCAAAAACCTTGATCAATTCAGTGATATTTTATTTAAAAAACTACGATTGCCTCACCTTTGCTGGAATTTAGAAATTCGATCGATTTCTGCCTAAAATCTCATCTCTCTCGTTTATTCATAATCTATTTCGGCTGTCTCATTTTGGACCATGCGCGGTAAAATGCTTTGTCCGAAAGGAGAGCTGGGAAGGGGGCGGACGCTTCCTCTTCCTATGTTCCAAGGCCTTCAGCAGATTATCAGGACCACTATTTGTAAAATGCAGTTCACCGGTATACTAGTCTAGAGAGAAGAAATAGCCGAAATAATATACTTTTAACAATACAGGCCAACGATATAATTTCACCATTGCGCGCGATGCGCGCGAAATTTTTTGCCCCTTTGTTGATATTGATTCGACAACAATTGGGACTATCAGCAGAAATTCAAGCAATCTGACTGAAAAGAGGAAAGTGCGAAAAGCATGAATGACAAATGCTATTTTGAAATTCCACGGTTCCCGGTTCTACGCCCTTGAAACCTCCATACTAATGTGCACGTCCCCTGCCCTGCTGTTTTCGTTACATATAACTTTCATCCTCTGTTAAAAACAGCACGTCAAGCTGGCGAAGTCAATCTGCAACAATAAGGAGCAGATAAGAGTGGACTAAACGTTGCAGTGTTAAGAAAATCGCAGGTGGGTTCCGGCATGGTTGTAGTGGGGAGGGGGAGGGCGGGGGGGGGGGGTGCAAATGAATCAAGTCTAACAACCAAAATTCTCTCGTGGCCTATATGTTCCCCACACTTGAAGATGACAAGTATGGTCAAAAAATCATATTTGCCAGAATCTGACAAAGGCGTATATTGTATACACGTGGGCCACTGTATTATAATGTAACGGAAAAGATAGGATACACCGCGCGCAGCGCGGATTTTTGCATTTTTTGGGGGGGGGGGGGGCATTTCGGGACTTCTCAAAAAAAAATTAAGAAAATATGAGTGCAGACAATCCAAGTACATGAATAACAACTTACCGCAAGCAGCTGATCTAAAAACGGGTATACAAAAATTGCGTGCAAATATTGATCCATGACAGCCTTTTAAGCTCAAAATAGACAGGGGTGTGGAAACATGACTGAAATCGGTAGGGGTGCTGCCGCACCCCATCAGAAAAATCGGGGTGCTGCAGACACTCCCAGCACCCCCCCCCCATTCGCAGGGGCGTCATCAAGTGTTTCGAGCGCATGCGTTTTTTCAGGCGGTGTAGGCTAAAAATGCGAGGTAATGCTTCGAATCATTTTTTCACTCGATTGATTTCAGAAAAGCCTTGGGGGCAGGATTCCCCCCCCCCCCCATTTTTCCTGAGATGAAAAATTCGGGAGGAAAATTCATGGGAAATTTGGGAAGGAAAAAAAGGAAAAGTGCCCATGATTTTTTTGCGACTTTTTCGATACATGCTCGGAAAAAATGGCCATTTTTTGTCGGCGCGCGAGTCCCCAATGATTGACTTGTTAAAAATGCGGTACAAATCTTCTGCTCCCAAATTGGAGTGGTTCCGTCGCCTAGGCCCCCTATGGCTTTTCCCTTCGAGCCCCAGAGGACGTTCGTAGACACCTGGATCCGACGGCAAACAAAGCCAGAGATAGAAAAAGGTAATAAAATACCATGTGTGGTACTTGGTAAATCATCTTTAGTATGCACAATGACACTTTTTGTCTGTCTTTTACTAAACACACATGTAGGATGGGTGCCTATGAGCCTGGCAAGTGCCGTTTTCCGTCGATCTGGAGGGCTATGGAAATCTGAAATTTTTCTTTGGACCGCTCGCGCCAAACGGTGGGGGCGCTCCGCCTCAGATGTCATTTGCGTTCGATAGTCCACCACTTTCGAAACGCTCCGAAGCCCGGGATGTAGTTCGAGACCGGATCGGGTAGTCTTGTGGGTTGAGACTGATGATACTGATATTCCAGATTACCTGCTGCTTTATGTACTGTACTGCAGTGCGCCATCATGTTTTGTGTTTGGTATCTGTATCATCGTCTTGTCCAAATTGAAATCTCTCCAATATGGAGGGAGACAATCACAACACTTGATAGGGACAACTTCCGCTTCGGAGATTCAAATAGTGTCCGTGAATGGTTTGGACTGCTATAGCGGTTACCACCGTGGCATCGAGGATTGCTGTTCAGCAGTTTGACATTCAAACATGATTCTTTACATGACCACTCCCACATTTTTGTAATTTGGAAAGACGATTATTTCAACGGCCAGTCGGGCTGCATATTTTGGGTAACAGATAGAACAATCCAGCTTCAAGAAAGCGCTCATAAAACAATAATCGTCTTAACGCACGAATCCGGATGGGCCGAGACCGATCACAGCCTCACATCTTGTGTCTACACTGTGGGTATGGCGGTTCTCGGCTCGAAGTCGAGACCGGCAATTCGAGAATGATTCGAGACGAGAACCGGTCTCGACTACATCCATGGCTGCCATCCCCACTTCCAAGTGAACTAAACAAGTACCCTCTTCTATTCCTCCTATTCGCCAGCACTGCTGATCTGACATGACCGATATATCCATTCAACTTCTTTTTTACAAGACACTTCATCTGTCAAATTTGTTAATTATGCCTTTACGCGTGTCTGCTTCACAGCGTACGACCGGTAAACCAAGGATGGCCGGCCATGTTCAAGGGACATCAACCTCCCGACTTTTCGAACGTATACTGCTGAGGTAACGTTTTGACACGTCCGGTCATAAATGACAAAACTATTATTCTTTCCGCTGTAGTTGGAAAAACGTATATCCTAAGGAAATATTGTTGCGTTGCAAACAAAGTCGATGATATTTAGTTTCGTTCAGGGGCAGCAAAGAGGACATGTTTTATTCAATAGAAACCTATAAACGATATTTTCTACCCTAATATGGTAATTATTGAACAGGCGTGGGAAAATATCAAAATATGCAAGTACAAAAGTTAGTACGCCAAGGCATTTAATGTGCAATCGGCAGTTGATAGCATAGCTGTGTATGTTTACATGTTGATACGTAGGAATTGTAAACACTGTAGACGTGCACTAGTACCAGCCATATGTGTACCACGAGCGCGCGAAAGTACCGGAACGCGACGTGGACGACCGACCACCAACCTAGGTAAGACGCGACAAGCCGCTCGCGAGCTAGGCTATAGGACCAGGAAGTAGGATAGGAGCTGAGGTCCATCCCGAATTCATCATGAATTTGAAATGCGTCGAATCCGGAGTGAGGACTTCACCAAGCGTCTGAATTTTGTTTGCGTCATCGAGTCATAGTGACAGGGATACACAGTAAACAGGAGGCGAAATGTACGCACACACTCAGATATTTCAGGGATGACCAAAAGAAGAGGAATGGTATGTTATCTTGACTTCATCGTTTACGGTCCTACTTCTACGATTGACAGTATGGGTTTCGTAGCACAGTCCCATCAAACCGTTTATGGCCTATACCAAGGTTTGAATCTCCGCCATTGACTAACGGTTAAAGATGGATGTCGTCAATAATAAATTTGTAACCAATACTGCTCCCAGCAATTTCAGATAAATTTAAAACCAACTGGTTATTTCACACATTTTTCTCCAAATAAAATTGATATAAATAATAAGGTAGAAAAAGTATCACTTCAATTCAAATTTCATAAAAGCCACATTACAATATTTGGACTGTGACGTCATGCAAAAAAATTCGCCGTGACGTCATGCAAAATTCGCCGTCGCTTGTTCGCTGGACGCTAGCAGCAACCAATACCTCTTTAAGCAGCCTGAGTTTATCCGATTCAAACTCAAATTTTGAGCTTATTCCACTATTTTTTGAGGAAACAGGTCCCCTCACCTGGAAGGTCTGTGTTGTGAACTCAAGCTCTGCAGTTTTTCCGCCCAAAAATTGTGCACAGTTGGGGCGTGGTGTGATAATTTTCTGGTTCAAGAACATCTCGGTGTCCAGTGAAAGTCAGAGTATGGCATGATTTCGTACCAGAAAACAGCCTTGCAGCGGCTAAATTCGGGAAGGCAAAAAATGCTGAACTGTCTATGACGTATATAAAGCTGCATCATGATTAGTCAATGGTGAGTATATATGCTTGAAGCGCGTCCAAAAGTGTCTGTTCGTTTGAGATGAATCAGTTTCATTTTTTGACGGCGGGGTGACAAGCTAAAAGCATTGCTTTTATGGAAGGTCAAAGAAGGATTGACAAAATAAAACCTTTACCTATTGGGCTAAATAAAGGAGATGCAAGGTAAAGCATGGTGTGGATTTAGACTTTGTTAAAGTTCCATGAGGCATTATTTGTCCCTTTCCAGCCACAAAAGCTACCAATACTGTTGTATTAATTATTGTTTTTTATGGAAATGATAAAGCATATCAGCCGCGGCTTAAGCAAAAACTTGTACCACCGCCTTTACCTTTCCCTTGCCTTTGAGGAGGTACGAACATAAGAATACAGGCAAAGCTTCAGCATCACAGAATCCGGTTTTGGAAAAACATAATGTGTTCCATGCAGTTTAATGGTATGAACAGCAACAGGTCACACACGCAATGATTTGAAGTATGAATTGGAACGCGCGTGGACTAGTGCGGCGGTGGGACTCAGCGGATGTTAAAAACTGAACAGAAAGATGATGTGTAAACGGCTCACGCCAGTTTCTCCGCGGAATTGTTAGGGCAGTGAAGTATGATTTATCCCCTGAAGTTCCTATTTGGCTGTCATGTAGATTGCCTACTTATCCCCCTATGAGCAGCCACAGTGCATTGCGAGAGGTTAGTTTGCGAAAGGGCTTTGATCGGCACTTTCACACTGAATGGTACTGATGCAGTGCGTAACTTATGCATGCATCCATATGCAGTGTTAATATCACAAGGTCTTCACTTAAAGGCCAAATGGACATGTACAAGATTGCCACCAAACTTTCTTAGATTGAAAAACTAATTATCGAGATCACTTACACCAATTTTGAATCTTCTCAGTTGTCATTTTGTTTTGGACATGAAATTCAGTGAAAAATCACGGTATTTTCCTGCGCTCTGGGACGTAAAGGGGGGAAGGACTTCGGTGGCCAAAATGCTATAGAAAAATTGCTACCCGAGTGCCCGACATCACGAAATAGTAAACAATACTTTCATCAACCTGTAAACAAACAAAGACGAGAGCAAGGTACATAGCACAAGCCTAAATGTGTGATTGTGCGAGACG
>JAODTK010001699.1:0-372967 GCA_026419785.1 Sclerodactyla briareus | reverse complement strand
CCCACCTCATTCCTAGGCCTGTATATAGCTGTAATGTACCGCCTAGCAAAAACTTCATGTTACCCAGCACAACCAGTCATATGTCTGTAGTAGTGAACAGGGGAAACACACTGGATCCATAATAATGTAGTGTTCCCACACATGTTCTATAAAGTCCATCCAGCACCACATTATAGAAGGTGAGACAAGATCTTCCCACAGAACTGGCCCTTTTTTTTCCCCCATTGCTCGATTCCTTCCACCCTCAGTTGCTGACAACAAATTAAACATCCCCGCTTCTACCTGCTGCCTGCTCTGCAGAGCTATTAATGTAAACAAACCTCATCACTAGAGCTCAATGGGGAATAGCTGTGGATAGACAAACTGGGGTGAAAATTGTATTTTAATAAAAATCTAACACACTATGGCACACAAACTGTAGCTCAACCTAGCCATGGCATGCTTCATCCAACCCAGCACGTTTCAACCCTGATAGCATGTACATTTACAGTTAGAAGTTATGAGTGACACGTGACAAACAAACGAATGAACGCACTAACGAACGAACGAACAGAGAGACATTGGGACTTGGGTGAGCTGGGCTCACACCGCATTAAAAAACACAACTTTGACCACTGTGACATTGAAATCACTGTCAGGTTTTTCAGGACCAATTTTCGTCCCCATGCACCCACCAAGTTTCCTGTAAATCAGATGAATTCATAGTCTCGTGTGACCGTGAAATAGAGGGCAGCACCAAGCAGTGATGTCCACTCCTGAACTGATCCAAGATTTCACTAAGGCGGACATATGACAAAGTCAGGTCAATCGTATAAAGCGTTAGGAGTCATTGCGCTAAAAGGCTAGAGTTTCCAGTGGCAGTAGCGGCGGGACGCCCGGGCACACCAACACCATAATTTCCCCAGACGTTCCAGTGTTCATTGGATATAAATATTTCAAGATTGCTTGCTAATGACAGGATGCAAATATGATCCTCATCCTGTCGGGCTTAATTACTCTCACTGAACCTTTTTGAGATGCACACTGGTGGTATAATTGTGAACTGGCTCATAGTAGGTCATATAGAATGCCTGACACAACTCACTCAATCGATGCATTCCATTGACGTTATTTAGGCGCATGATTAATGACAGCAGTAATAAATCATCAGTCATCCAATTGACCCGCGCACCCATTTGTTTAATAAGCCAGGATCAACATAAAATCAGGAGACAGAAAATTGAATATTCAGTGCCATCCTGAAACATATCATGGATAGATCACACACTCACGACAGATGCAAATAATAACTGATTCATGTTTTGATTTTCTCTCAAAATAGTTGATTTACGATGGGCAATTTAGGACAACCACCTGGACTGTTTGTTTTGAGATATCCATTGTTTACTCATTTCAATAGCATGATTAACATAAAGAGATGGAGATATCCAGTCTGAGCCTACCTGTGACCTATCATAGATAGATCACATGATACCGTGCCACAATTCAAACTAGATATATGAGTATTTTATTATTTTCTTGGAACGGCTGATTTATGATGGCCAAACAATAGCTCTGACAGTCAATGATCAGTGTGATTCCCTGAGAATGCTGGCTCATTTTCCGACTAAACAGGATCACTAATCCACTCCTACTATTACCCAACTCTCCCAGACGACCAAGTCTTCATTGGCTATAGTTACCGTACCTCAAATATTTTTTTACCTCAAATTTCAGGTACATGTAACAAGCGTACTTCCTAATTTATACTAATCTAACAAACACTAACCAACACCACTTGCAACTCCCATCATTAATGCCTGGTTTGTCCTAGTGTGCCAATTGTTATTTTTCAGTTTTTGAGCAAGATACTGTTTTCCCCCCTTGATTATTCTCTAGATACAGAGCCATATGCTAATCTGCAGGGTGCATTACCCAATCTGTCTGTCCCATTGTGACAACTTCATCAATGCAGTGACTCTGTCCAAAGGACATTCAGTCCTGTTGGATTGATGGTAAGGAAGTTGTCAATAACTCTGATTTATTTTTTTTGCTGGAATTAGAAAGACATCATACAAAGAATTGTTTAATACCTTCTCTTGAATAAAGCCATTCAGCCCAGGGGCCCCCTACAATAAACACCATTAATTTTTAATACCCACACCATACTGGACTGAAAGCAGCCAACCTAACGCCTGCATATTAACATCATTCGAGGGTAACTGTAGGCTACTATACTACACATCAGGACATTCCATGTGTACACCACCCGGCGATGAACCTAGTCTGTCATTTTTTTTATGCTACCGAGTTAGCCTACGTACTGCAGTTAAACTAGTTTAATAACATTTATCGTTTCTTCTCCTATGTGAGCTAGATTTGATTAATCCCCAACACTGGTAGTGTTGGGGATATATTGTTTTTGGGGGTGTAGCCGCCGGCTCTCTCTGCAGCCCGCCAGGCGGAAACTTTAGCGTTAGCGCAATAACTCTTTAAAACGCTTTATCCTGATCGATCTGACACTTGGTAACCCATGTCCGTTTATAGCAAATCTCGATGAGTTAGAAAGTGGGCTTCACTGCACGTTTTGCTGCCCTCATAATTTTGCAGGTTTGAACGAAAAAACAGAGTTGAGATCCATTTGACATGAAACTTGGTGGGTGGGGACAAAAAATGTTCTGAAAACTGACGTGATTTCAAGGTCACCGAGTCAATTTGGTTCTTTTTTTGCGAAATAGAGAGTTAGTCTGATTTACATGAAATTGATGAGTGGGGCCAAAAGTGGGTCCCGAAAAGCATGACGGTAATTTCAAGTTCACCAAAGTCAAATTGCGTTTTAATTCTTCGAGATTTTTCCAACTATGTTGAGATTCGAACGAACTTGGAGAATAAGGACAGGTGTTCTTGAACAACAGGTATAGGGGGCATGTCAAATCACCAGAGGTCAATGGACATAAACTTCAAATTGGCCTTCCTCAAAAACGGGTCGCCAAAAGCCCATTTCTGCGGGGATATACACGTCGACGGTTTTACACGCCTGCACAGTCTTAGTTTTTTTTTGGACGATGAACATGGGAGTAACACATGGAAGTATATCCCAGATTCAAGAGATGCTTTTGTTTTACTAACTGTACAGCCCAACAAAATCGTTGACTTTCCAAGTGCTTGTTTAAAGAAGTCGATATGAGTATTGCAAATGTGATAAAACACAACAACCACTACAAAACCATGCTGGGGGACTGAGTCCCTATTTTTAGATTCGGACTCGAAGTTCATCAACCGGTCCTCCACCAAACGGACTTTTTTTTTTACCGGAACTCGGTCCCAGTAAATCAGTAGGCTAGACCTCTGATTTTTGGCACCAGTCATGAGGTAGGACCAGGCCAGTCCTCTATTTAAACGTTCTTTGTAGGTCATTATTTACAGAGTACACGGTTAATTAGTAGCCACGCATGAACATTGCCTGTAGCAAGCAATACAGCGTTGTTGAGTTATACTTGAATTTGTTAATTGTAGGGACAGTAAAATGTGCCCTCAGAAGGACTCGAGGACTCAGACTCGTACTCGACACTGTGACTCGGACTCCGACTCAGACTCGGAAGACAATGACTCGAACTCAGACGCGAATGACTCGGACCGAGAGGGATTGACTCAGCACTGCACTACCACATATACTAGTTTCATTTGATATAGGAAGGTTCGATTCTCTGTTCAATACAAAATGACAGTTTTCCCTTCAACCTTTTCCCTTTCCCTAACGACAAAACCAGAAAATAGTTCACTCCTATTGAACAGTAATTTGCACAACTTATACGTTTTGAATGGTCTTCAAAGGGTGTGGTTTTAAAATAGTATCATACTTGACATATTGTATTTTACTTCCGAATGCCAATCGGTAAGGTTTTGAACAGTGGATCTCCTTACTACTTAATTACGTTACTCGCTTTCATTTCGGTTCTGTGCCTGTAATGAGGGGGTGGTCTAAACCTGACAAGCAAGGTGCATATTTGCTCTAACCCACTCGAATCAAATGTCAGTGATAAATTAGCAAACATCCCAAGTGTCAGAGTAAAACAATCAAAACAGGGGTTTTTGTCTTTATGTCTTCTTGATTTACGTCATCGTGAGTAATGCCTGGTTTACCGCCAGCGCCTCAATTATCTGATTGGAATGGGCAATGAGGTTTGTAAATAGGGAATTGTGTAAAACAACTAACCCTTAGGATTTGGCTTTCAAATAGGCTTTGACGTTTTCCTCTCACTTAGCTTGATGTAACAGGTGACGTAACGGACCAGCAAAACCAAACGCTTATTGATTCCTTGACTGATCCTGACTGGATCAAACTAAGCATTGTCACTTCATATGCTCACAAGATTTACAATGGAGCATGTAGAACCACTTGGGGAACTCCCATACCAATTATGAACTACATAATTTGAGTTCTTGTTAACAAGCTAAATTCCGCCAAAATATCATTTTTTTACAATTTTCCTTTTTCCCCAAACGTACCCCAGGTCTATACTAAAAGCAATAGGGTTCATGTACTCCCCATAAAGCACTGCATACCGAATTTCAACCTGATTGGACCACATTCTAAACTTCTTGTGTTACAAGATTTTTTAGACTTTGACCCGCTATTGACCTCAGATGATCTTTGACCTACCCCAAACAATAGATATGCACTCTTATCGGGAACCCAAATCCAAACTATACATGTGCATGCTGGTAAACGGCCGACGTGAATATCCCTCCCAGGCCATGTATGGCCTTATTGACCTTGTTTGGAGAAAGTTTCCTTATTTCATCCATTTAACCCCCTGGTGACTTTGAAATGCCTCCACCTGTTGTGCAGCACTAACTTAGTCCACATCCTCCAAGTTTTTTTTAGGAAAATCACATAGATTATTCAAATTTGACCTCCGAGTGACCTGGAATGATCTTCAGATTGTTTAAGGACCAATAACTGTCCACATCCACGAGTTTGTTTTTTCAAATTCAATTTCAATTTAGGAAATCAAGTAACAAAAGCTTGACCTCTTTGACCTTGAAATCACCATCATGTGTTTTGGGGGACAAACTTTTGTCCCCACCCACCAAGTTTTGTTCAAATCAGACTAACTCTGTATCGTCGCAAAAAACCCCCAACTTTGACCTCGGGTGACCTTGAAATCATTGTCATTTTTTCGGACTCAACTTCTGTCCACCCAACAATTTTCGTGTAACTGATAACTCAATTTTTTTTTGGAACGTGCAAAATTAGAGGACAGCATGCATCAGCGATGCCTACTTTGAGTATTTCGGACTCTTCCGAATTTTACTAGAGTGACATATGCACAAGTTTCAGATCAATCAGGAATCAAGCATTAACCAGTGTTTTATTGCGCTAAAGACTAGAGTTTCCGATGGCCGGCGGCTACACCCCCAAAATCCTATATCCCCGAACACTCTTAAGTGTTGCAGGGATATAATTATTAGATTCTCCTCCAAGTAGATCGGTATCATGTTAACCAGCTAAAATTTGCCAAATTATACATTTTTTCACAATTGTTTGTTTTTTTATTTTTTTTTTTTTTTTTTTTCCCCAAAACCTGACCCTGAGCCTACCCAAAAACAATGGTGGTCCTGTACTCCCCATAAAAAAGTCTGCATACGCAAATTTCAACCGAACTGACCAGGCCATTCTCGACCTATCTTGTTAACAATCTTTCATACTTTGATTTCTCTCGACCTTATATACCTTTGACTGACCCAAAACATAGGAATCATGTACACATTATGGGGGAACCACTTACCAAGAGAATGAGCTTCTCAATCCAAGTGGGATTGAGTTTATTATTGTGTTGACAGCTAAAATTTTCCAACTATCAATTTTTCCCAATTTCCAGATTTTCCCAAAACTGACCCTATCTAAATGATCTACACAAACAAAAAGTATGGGTATTGTACTAGTCATAGGAAGCTGTCATACTAAATTTCAACCTGATCGGACCAGGCATTCTAGACGTATCGTCTGACAAAATTTCCAGGCTTTGACTCTCTTGACCTCAGATGATCCTTTGACCTGACCTCAAAACAATAGGGAATCGTGTACTCATTATGGGAACCCTATACAGTATGGGTTTCAATCCATCCGATAAATCCTATCGTGTTAACTACGTTCTTCTCATTGCATCTTTCTGGAAATTTCACAACTTCAGCATCTGGTTTTTATCACAGCTCAACAACCAAAAGAAGTTTCGGTTTTCTTTTAATTCTCAATATAGTATTTTTTGATAATTCAAATTGGCACTAACAAAATCTACCTTTAATCAATTCAAATAGGCATTTAAACGTCTAACCTTCAATATAACTATATATCAAGCAACTCGCCCATTCGTCAGTGCTCCACAGAATTTTCAAAGGCAGCACAGATCTACATCCCCGGCTTCTGGTTGCTTCATTCGTGTCACTGTTGGATGGAGACTCGGCTGATCGTGGAGCACTATCGATCGTCACAACTTGCTTTACTTTGATGTCCACCTCCACCCAATCTAATAACTTCACTCAAGGGATAGTTTCCTCTGAGTATGTTTAGTCTAACTTGGAGGGCATCCTCATCCAGGCTCCTAACGAATTAGTTTGCTGCATCCTCAGAATAACCTAGGACGTAGGAACTAATTTTGCTCCTAATGGCCATCCTTCAACATCCACCCCTACAAATACTGCATTCATGGCAAATAAACTTCATGATTTCTCCTTTCCGGCTTTTCAACAAATTAGGTTTCTGCATATATTGTCCACATGAACAGAGGATTGTAGGGAATCCTAAATGACAGTTAGTGTTTGTGCTCCGATGGCCATTCTAACACATCTTCCTAAAAATACGCAATGATTTGCATGAACTTCATAATTTCTCATTTCAGGCTTCCAACAAATTAGTTGCTGTATCATATGTGTCACATTAACCGGTGCTGTAGGAATGGCTAAATGAGTTTATTGCTTGCCTCCCGATGGCTTTTCCTCACAAATTTTGCATTAATGGCAATATAAACACATATTTTATCCTTTTAGTGTTCACCATTTGTTCCTATCAGCCACACAACCTACATTCACTTGTAGAAGAACACAAATTCACCACATCTACATGGCCGAGCTTCCTAATGACACCATGTAATAGGACACTAAGTAAACAGTGCCATGAAATTAATATATACAGTATTTAATTTTAAATATTTATTAGGGCCCTCTTGATTTGAAGATCCAAGAACTACAATCTGTGCCCTAACTGTGGACAAAATACTGCAGTACACCCGCTCATATGCCTCATTACAGCTAAAAAAATTCTGCTCTGTCATGGTCCCTACAAAACAACCTTTTGGGTGAAGCTGATATGAGGTTTAGGCCAATTTGTGAAAACCTGTGTGTTGGTTTGGTGCAGTTGCTTGAATCAAAAAGGTGAATATCACTTCAACATCACCACTTCTCCAGATGTCCCTATAAAAAAATCCCCAAAAATATTTTTTGCACTTGACAAAATCTACAATTTAGGGGAAAGTCCCTAACACTCTCCATTAGGACAAATCGAATGACTGAACCACCATCTAATTGAATGTATTATTCTGTTCTTGAGAATATTCAGAGCAAACCAACAGGACATGATCTTATTTTTGCATTAACTCTCTTTCCCTCCCCCCCCCCCCTCCACCTAGAACGACACATTGTGTTGTACTCACTGTTTATGCTAGTCATGTCCTTCGACTGCCTCTCTTGGGGAATGCATTGAAGCTGAAGTCACTTCACCCAATTTGGGGACCTGTCCTTCCTGGAAGTGCAAAAAAAAAATGTATAGGGTCGGAAAGTGACAGTGCTGAAATATCGGAGTACACTTCTGTTCCAGACAGGAAGTTATCCATAACAAGCTTCTTCAATTGTGGCAGTTATGAGGACTGTAGCTTAAAGGTTAGAAGCAGCTAGTAGACTTCAACCTGCCTCCCACCATATGTAAGTTCCGACGAGTTGGCAGTCATGGGAGAACTATGTCACCACTAACTATCAGCCACACCAAACCAATGGCAGCTGCTCGTGGCAAACAAATATAAAGGCCAGAAATATAATTGATTTATACCTGTTGGTGGTAAAAACACTTGAATTAGTTTAAAAACTGTTCAACACAAAAACTCACATTCACCAGTCTCCAAACAAAGGTAGAGAAACGGTCAGTCCACAATCAGCAGTCAACTGACGAGGAAGGGAAATGATTCCTCTGAAATATACGATCGCTAAATAGGAATGTTGTTAAATCAAATAGTTGATAGGAAATGCATTCGGCATTTGCAAGTTTGTGCTCGTCCATTAGAGGAACTGACAACCGAGGCGGGCTGACGGAGGGGGCTGGAGGGGTTGCCCCGAGGCCCGGCTAATTCGTGGGCCAGAGAAAGTATCACAAAGGTATGGGCAATGGTTGAAAAAAGAGGGACTGCGATCACAGTTGGTACCAGGGCTCAGATTGGCTCTCAACTGCCCTGGTATTGCAAAGTCCACACTTGGGAGATAAGGGAACCGTTGGGAGAGGGGTGGCAGGAACTCAGGCTGGAAACTGCATTCGAGTCAATAAAATCATAGAAAAATTAAAGCTAAACCAGACAAGAGCAGATATCAAACACCATAATCTAGGGAGGATAACCTCATTTCCTGGTGGAGTGAGGGGCTATTCATCTCCGCTGAACAGGAATGAAACCAGTTCTTTCTCACATTCAAGGGATTTATCCAGAATTCCTCGTTTCTGGTGGCAACGAGGAAGGATGCTGCCACGATTAGTCAAACAAAACAGCTACCAGCCACTGTCGAAGAAGGATGGTTCCTCCAGAATATAGGACTGACTTGAAAGTGGATACCATGTTATCAAATAATATGAAAACCCTTTTTGACATTTCGTAATTATTAGTGCTTTGTAGATAGACATAAGACAGTTCGGAGTACAGTTAATGAGATGATAATGATATTGTGTCAACAGTAATAGGGGAATGACCACAGTAGTGTGGCAGAACGATCTTTCGAAATCCCCTGTCAAAAAATTTTTTTTTTTTTATGATCATGCCATCACAAAACTCACAAAAATTTCCACCCATACTTTCACAATAGGAATCCAAAAAACATGGGATGAATTGGTTGGGTTTTTCGAATAGTGGTGGACAGTTTAAAAAATGAGCCGTAACGAATTGCTATGGGGGGAATTGACCACGAATCTTGACGTTCCCGAACTGTTGTTGGGAGCATGCGCACTTAGTAATCATCAAACTGGCTTATGCAAATGATGTTAGTCCCCAATTATTGACGTCAAGACAAGAATCATTGCACTGCAAGAGGTATTAAGTAGGTCAGTTTTGAAGAGCAGTTTGTGTGAACGTTGAGCCTTTCCAGGAACTTACTGAGGCCATAACGAATGTGTGGTGGTGTCCAATTTTTTTCCATCTACAGATGTGTTGTAAAGGTACACTGTATGCCAATACAGTGTTGTGTCATAGGTCAATGCCATCACACCAACATCTTTTTCGTATTCTAACGTATTGGTAATAATTTGAAGGTTATATCAATCTGAAAGTAGCAAGTAGGTCTTTGTGAAGCAGCATTGGCATGTGATCAGGCGGGGCACTGGTGGCAACAATACATAAATTATGCTGCTTGTGAAGGCCAGAAAAAACAAGCGCAAGTCGAAACGTCTTGATAGCTGTGAACGGCAAAAATTCCTGTGGCGACTACACTGCATGTTCTTCACCATCCAAATGATTGTTGGCACATTTAATGGAACCTCTACTGACATCTGTCCTGACCATGGAATGGCTGGAAAACATGTCTACACCTGGGCCTATATTTGATATCAGTGCCCAGCCCAAAGTACCCAACTGCAATAATTCCTAGTCATGTATATAGCTATATGTATGCCAAACAAAACCCAATGTGGAAACAACTCTTTCTGGCTCACCAGCCAACATCTAGGGGCGAGAGTGACGACAGACAAATCATTTTCCCCTGCACAATAGGTTTAATGTCAAACTAGGCTGCAGACTGTACCTTATGACAGATAAGGTAAACAATGCTCTGCAGAGGGGGTGAGAATGTAAACAAAACCTGTTCACAGTCAGAGAGCGCATTGGAAGTTGGAAATTGGAGTCGTAATGGATTTATTAAATTCTGATTCAACTAAATGTAGCTTAACCTAGCCAGTAGCGAGCCTCATCCCAAACTACCAAGTTTCAACCTGATCCCATGTCGGTTTGAAATGAGAATGAACCTGAGGAACAGACGGGATGAATAACGAACGAACGGACGAGACGAACGGAGGACAGATGAATTTTAGAGTGCTCTCCCGCACCTAAAAAGAGCCAGCAGCCGATGGTACAATGAAAAAATGCATTAGATTTACTGCACTACTGCAAAGAGATCCAGCAGCAGAGCCAGCCTCTCCCACTTTGATGGTCCAACACACCCAACCCAACATCCCCCTACACTAATTGGTAGGGAATTCCCTAAGGAAGCTACCTACCTGTACACCATATGCCTATGTCCATATTTCCAAGCTCCTAATCTGGCGAAAACTTTTTTTTTTTTGAAAGGTGCCACTGGCAACCCCACTTGACCAGCCTTGTTATAATTCAAAAGATGTTAGCATCTGCTCGAGTTCTGGCATCAGGATTCAGCCTTAGAATTTCTCCTTTTCGTCCTCTATTTAAATTTGAGAGGCTTTTGGTGTACACTTGACAGCTAACCTACGATGATCACGTACCTCGAAGAAGACATTTTGCGTAACAGTTCTTCTCAGGGAAGGGCCCTGTGCGGGTCTCTGTGTTGCAGGTTACGAGGACCTGTTTAGGCCTTTGACGTTAGGAATAGCCGCGAACCCGTGAGGGTTTGTCGGCTCAGCATCCCATGGCACTACGGCTCCCCCAGATCGTGGAAAGTCGTCTGCCAAGGGCTGCAAGTAAGAAGCCTCGTACAGATTATAGCCAAGGACATTCCAGCCAGTGTCATGACCAACAGGATGACTCCGGCTACAAGCGTTGGAAATGGTCCAATTGTAAGTCTATCTCTGGGACACTATGTCACCAGGATAAATATGCCTCTTTAAGTATGGTTGCCAATATTGATGAATTGAGCAGTGAAGGATTCCTCTTGGTATTCCAAGGCCATCTCTCATCATCTATTACATGCACCTCACTGACAAATGAGATGATATTACTAAGCCTATGATCATATGTGAACTGCTGCTGGATGAAACAGAGCAGTCTTTAAATTCAAAAGGGGTAGCGACCAGAATGTGATGACGTATGCTAGGCCAGTCTGATAATGTTTTTAGTTTCATGTATACAAAACGGGCCAGGCTATATTTGGAATTAGAATGTTGGGGATTTGACCACTCCACAACGCAGAGGTCCAATGTCAACAAACCCCGTAAAAAGATAATTAATGTTCTTATTATTTTTACTTCTACTATTATGTTAATATTCTAAGTAGAATTATATAGTATATATAGTATATAAATTTAATGAAATAATGGACAAGCTAAGGTTTTACATTGACGGCACGTGTGGTGAGACAATCGACATGTCTCCAACATTCTCAATGGATTCTTCTCCACTTTTAGGTTTGACCAGGCCCAAAGCTTTCAGTCCATTCCCCAAGTGTCTCAATCCATTGACAACATCCTCGCATATACGACCACGGTACTAGAGCTGAAATTAAGAGACATAATACCCAGTAAAACCAGTGCCTGCCAATGGTAAGATCAATTAAATGATTCCCTTTCGTGTTCCATTGGACTCGGCAGACAGTAAAATGCTTTGCACATGAGGCATAAATGGGGCCGAGAAGCTAAAGTCTCATTTGAACCACCCATGAGGTTGAGGTAGAATAGGAGGTAGACCAACGACTGCTGAGCAAGCTACACACCTGTTTTCAAGCACATCTCATCGTAGGTTTGTGATAGCCCTGATAGCTTGAAATTGGGCTGAAACTGTCTGTAGGACTTCATGGGCAGCCGTACTCTTAACTGCATTCTATGGCCCTGAGAGCTTGAAGGGAAGCTGAATACGTCTGCATCTGCTTCCATGGGCAGGCCATACCCTTAACGCATTCTATGGCCCTGATTGCTTGAAATGGGGCTGGAATACTGTCTGTGTACTGTTCATGGGCCAACTGGCAGGCCATACCCTTACTGCATTATATGGCCCTGATAGCTTGAAATGGGGCTGAATTTTGTCTGTACTGCTTCATGGGGGCAGGCCATACCCTTAACTGCAGTCTATGGCCCTGATAGCTTGAAAATGAAGCTGAATACTGTCTGTACTGCTTCATGGGCAGGCTATACCCTTAATCCTGCAATTCTTATGGCCCTGATAAGCTTGAAATGGGGCTGAATATGTCTTTACTGTTGCAGGGGCAGGCCATACCCTTAACAGCATTCTATGGCCCTGAGTGCTTGAAATGGGGCTGGATACTGTCTGTACTGCTTCATTGGCAGGCCATACCCTTAACTGCATTCTATGGGCCTGATAGCTTGAAATGAGGTGATACTGTCTATAATGCTTCAGGGCAGGCCATACCCTTGGCCATACCCTTAAGTCCATTCTATGGCCCTGATAGCGTGAAAAGGGGCTGGAATATGTCTTGAATGGTCATGAAGGCCAGAACCTTAACTAAATTCTATTTCGTCTACACTTTTTTTTTTCTTTTGGCCTGATAGCTTGAATGGGCCTGGATATGCTGTACTGCTTCATGGGAGGGCAATACCCTTAACTGCATTCTATGGCCTGATAGCTTGAATGAAGCTGAATACTGTCTGTAATGCTCATGGGAGGCAGATCCTAACTGCATTCTATGGCCCTGAGAGCTTGAAATGGGGCTGAAAATACTGTCTGTACTGCTTCATGGGCAGGCTATACCCTTAACTGCATTCTATGGCCCTGATAGCTTGAAATGGGGCTGAATATTGTCTGTACTGCTTCATGGGCAGGCCATACCCTTAACTTCATTCTATGGCCCTGATACGCTGAAATGGGGCGGAATACTGTCTGTACGGCTCATGGAAGGCCAGACCCTAACGCCATTCTATGGCCTGATAGCTTGGAAATGGGGCTGAATACTGTCTGTATGATTCTGGGAAGGCCATACCCTTAACTGCATTCTATGGCCCTGAAGCTTGAAAGGGGGCGAATACTGTCGCACTGCTTCATGGCAGGGCATACCCTTAACGATTCTATGGCCCGGATAGCTGAAATGGAGGGAATACTTGGGGGGTCTATACTCTTCAAAATAGTGTTGTTCAACCCAAACCAAGTTAAAAAAGTGTGGAAAAACACAAACTTGACCTCTAGTGACCCATGATATCAACGTCATGTGATTAGGGACAAACTTTTGTCCACACCCACCAAGTTTTGTGTGAATTGGACTAACCCGTATTTTCACAGAGGAAAAAAAAAAATTTGACCTCCGGTGATTTCAAATCACCGTTCATGTTTTTGGGGGACCACCGTTGTCCGACCCAAAACCCCCCCAAAAGTTACGTGTAAAATTGGATAAACTCAGTATTTTTGGGTGAAAAATGCAAAATAGAGGGCAGCCGACATGCGGTTGAGTCCCCTTTCGAACTCACGAGATTTCACTAGGGGGGGTGGACATGTGCGGACAGTTTCAGAGCAATTGGATAAAAGCAGATACCGGCTAGAGTATCCGCCCGGCAGGTGCGGAACAAACGGCTTACCTCCCACAAATCCATATAACCCAACCATAGGCAACTAAGTCAGCTTCGATTATAAACACTAGTAAAACACAATGATGCTGATTGAACCCTTTTTCCCTTGATTGAAAAAAGTTTTGCTGACATGCGGGTTGGTGGTTAATAAAATTGTTTTGGCAATACTTTGTGTGGCATGGCTTACAATTGATGGGTGTGTCTTGCTTACTTCGCAGAAATATAAACTAAAGGTGGTTGAGTAGGGTTAACCCGTGGCGTTTTGCTTTTTTCTGCTAGATAGGCATTGTGTGCCACAGTAATGGATGGGCAGTGCATCCCCATATCACTTTGACATCTGCAAGCAGAGCAACATGAATGAATACTAGGAGGCGTGTTCAGACATATAATAGCCTGTGGCCATTCAATCAAGATGGGCTAAGGACCACACAAATCCCTAAACCCCCCCCCCCCCCTCTGCCCCCTTCTAGGGGAAGCTGCTTTTGCATTACCATTAAAAAACTAGAGAATAATGTCACCCTATGTGCCGTAATGAGACTAGAGAATGCCTCTATTACGGATGTTTTGGTCACTGAATGCTGTTGTGCCATAACCAACTTATAATCACTAAAAACAAAACGTATGCAGAAACGATAGGGGGAACCAATATTCAGGGTTGGCAGGACTTACTAGCGACTGCCTCCCGTCAGCACCCGAACATCCCTGTGCAGGAGGGTTGAACAGACTGATGAAAAGCGGTTGGAAGGTCATGGATTACTACGCATGTTACGCAAACCTATCCACTTCCATCAAAATATAGCCCAGTGTATCTGGCTACAGGAAGCACTGAACAGGCCGTGTCCCTAATATTAGCATGTAAGCTAGGATTCCATAAGATGCGTATGCGAGCTCGGTCTGGATGCGACAATCCCTATTTATGAAAACGATGTGTTTTCAGAAAAAACACTGTGATCGTTATGCAAAAAGACCATAAAAATGGCAGCCGCCTAGGCATATGTCGTTGCCTTGCTTTTTAAGGAAGATAGCCCTAGAATTAAATTCGCGTCGATAATACCCATTCGTGAATGCATTGGTACATGTGCTTATTTCGCCTATTCGTATTGGTTTGCCTCGTTTTATTTTTATTATTTTTTTGCCTCTGTGGAACCAAAGTCTATCTTGCAAACGACAGTAGATAAACATATTTCAAACACAAGCCCGCTCACTTAAATTGGCTATTTTTCACATGCGTACTTAACCTGATATAGCATCCATGGTCCTAGCCTAAGTCCTGGAAACACACGAACTAATATTGACAAACATGGGAGAAAAAGGAGCGAGCTATTTTTTGAAGAAATGAGCGGCAACAGCCCATCTTGCAAAGCCATCATGCAATTGGGATGAGTCATCATGCAATGCTGATGAACCTCAATGCTCTCCTCACCCCACTCCTGACATTTATTTCTCCTCCCAGAATCACCCATCTTTCAGAAAAGTGTCAGCAATCTCCGATATCATTTCAGCAGAAATGTTGGACTGCCCAGATAGCTCAATACAGATATATAAAAAATGCTAAAATCATGCTTCAAAGCACTCCTCAATTACTCATTCCAGACGCAGAATTCTTCACTTCATTCAATTCAGTTTACCTTTCTTGGCTCGATGTCTGTCTGAGGCACACCCTCCTGTGTGTTGTAGTGGTAGGCACGTAGACTTTTCCCTCAACTCTTTGCGACACTCAGCGATGGACCCTGCAGGAAGACCAAATCGTAAGGACAGTGATTGCTACACGAGCCAGAACTGTATGCAGGTCAATATAAAATCACTGGAGACCGTACCAGGACATATATCCAGAAACAATATGTTCTGTACGCCCCTTATCATTTTCACATGTTTCCTAAAATCCTGACCCTGTTTATCACATATGACCTTCACCTAATTCCAAACACATTTTTCACATTGGTTCACAAGCCAGGCATCACATGCACACATACACCCATCACACTGCCATCATTCCTCTGAACCTTGTCAATGAATTAAATAATAATAATAATAATATTATTATTAATATAATACAAATAATTTATATATATGTCATGTGGCGTTGCTGGTGCCCTTCTCTCTTTTCCGCCTGCTGCGAACTAGGATATATATATAATATTAATATATATAATATATATATATTATATATAATATATATATTATATATATATATAATATATATCTTATCTATATATAGATAGTATATTAATATTGTATAGGTATACCCAGCGCATTTATCAATATAATAATATAATAGATTGGAGTCATTGTCTTGGGCAATGGCTTCTTGGATTGTAGATGCTTGGCAGTGACTTCTCTGTGTGAAACAATACTTGTCAGAATTTTTCCATGCTCAACCCAAGTCTAAGGCATTTCTTAGCATCCTAACGAATTTCCTCATCAGACCGTCCTGGTGGTGTATGGCATACATACTGATGTCTCTGTAATGTAACTTCGTCCTGGTCATCTGCGTTTCCGCCTTAGATCGGTCTTACTTTCCTCATTAAGACATTGCCAATAAGCATTCCTAACTATTCCATCCACCTCTTGAACATGGGATGGAGAAGAATGGAGGTAAGACTGGTGTAGACGAAGGAATCCACTAAAATCCCAAACTTTCAGCTAGCTCCTCAAATTTGGAACAGTAAATTTTGACGGGGTCTAAAAGAATTCCTAGGTGTCAAACCCACTGATTTGGCAGGAGTTGGCATTTAACCCCCCCCTCCACACCACCACCAATATTTCGGAGTGATCTCGGCATGTCACTATTCATATACAACTGTATATATAGGCCTCTGGTAGTTCGGTTACCCCCCAACAGACGTCACAATGCCTGCATTACCTGGTTCTCTAAGCCTACATGCACACATACTACATGCAGGTTGAATGGGTCACCTGTGCCTCCAGTGCCAAACACATGCCCTGCTGTGCTTAAATAGCACTCATAGAACATATATAGGTGTCTGCTATTGAGTATTAAACAACAGTCTCCCTTCTATGATCCCTACTGTGCCCATGACAATACATGGCACGGACAATACCACTTGATCTCAAATAGAAACGAGAAGTGTAGCGGGTAACCCGCCCACGTGTATACCCACTTTTGAGCAATCAATTGGAAGAAGTATCTAACCACACCCCATAAAGACCCCGCCTTTGGTCCGCAACCAAGACAGACTTCCGCCACCAAGTTTTGTTTGTATCATGGGTGTTGATAGGCACAATAATTATGCGACTTACACATGATGCTTTTGAAATGACTTCCTAACTTTGTGAGAACAAATGTAGGCCCCCCTCCACCAATTTTCGTTCAAACTGACACAGTTTGGAAAAATTCGCATAAATTTTGCAAGTCTTTGAACCTCCGTGACCTTGACATATGACCTCCAATGTTTCGGATCAACTATGTTCGTTCCCACCTCCCCCCATTTTTCTTTCAAATCTGACAAGTTTGAAAGTCGCATAAATTTCACAAATTTTTAAAAAAAAAGACCTTTGATGACCTTGAAAATGACCTCCCATTTTCGGGATTCACGATAGTCCCCACCCCCCAGTTTTCGTCAAATCCGCCTAACGTTGGAAAATTTGTTTCGCGAGAAATTTATGCAATTAGCGGAGGCGGCCCCCATCTTGCAGCGATTGCCCTCTCCGAACTCATCCAATATTTCACTAGGCGGACAAGTTTACCAAAATTTTCAGATCAATCGGATAAAGCGTTAAAGAGTTATTGCGCTATGAAAATCTTCCAATCGTGGAAATTATGCAAATTAGCGGACCCCGCTAATGTGGCGACGCCCACTTTCGAACTCATCCCGAGATTTCACTAAGGCGGACATGTGTGCCAAGTTTCGGCTCACATGGACAAATTTTTGTAATGTTATTGTGTTAACAAGAAACGCGGCGGGCGGACGCGGACGCGGCGGCGGCGGAGACGGCGAAGCCAAAACATAATATCCATGAAGTTGGGGATATAATAAAATCAACCCTGTTAACAATCGATCAATTTATTACTCATTTGAACAGATGGCGATAATTATATCCCCACTGCTGGGATATTAATGGTTTTTGTTTTGGCCGTGATGCTGCCGCATCTGCCGGAAGATTTTTGTGTGTGTTACCGCATAACTCTCTAACACCATTTCTGATTGACACGAAACCTGCACACATGTTCGCCCTTAACAAAATCTTGGATTATTTCGGAATGTGGCATGCGGGACCCTCTGGCGACGACCATCTTGTATTTTCAATAACTAATTTATAGTGGTTTGTACATAACTCCCTAGTGCCTGTCCTGATCCATACAACTTTTGCACATACCGTATTCCTTCCGTTAAGCGCCCAGGGCTCTTGCAAACTTTTAGGGAGGAAAGGCGGCTTACGAGATATATCTCGGCCTACACATCGGATCGTAAAAGACGGAATTATTTGATATAGGAACAATTTTTACAGTGACAAAGAATTTTTTTTTTAATGTTTTGGTGGGTGTTTTGTGTCCATGTAGCGAGAATGTTAACAACCACGGAATTTTCCACACAGCGACGGCCCACAGTTTACATGTCAGTTCGGCGTAGCCGACCATGTTTTCAAAAAGTGGGTGGGGGCGCTTACGAGAGATGGGCGCTTAACGGATGAATACGGTATGATCGTCCACCATGACAATACATTGGCACGCGACAATACACTTGAAGCTCAAATAGATAAAAAAAAATCTAGCATGTTAGGCCAGGGTAAACCGCCCACGTGGTAATCCCCACCTTGTGAGCAAAATCAATGATGGGAGAAGTATCTGAGCACAACCATAAGACCTACCCAATTTGGTCAGAAACGACAGACATATATTCAACTCACACAAGGTTTTGTTGTAATCCAGGGGTGTTGATAGGCATGAAATTCGAGAAGTTACACATGAGGCTTTGAAAATTGCTTCTAACTTTGTGAGGAGACACAAATGTAGCCCCCATCCACCAAGTTTCGTTCACACAATCTGACAAAGTTTTGGAAATCGCATAAATTTTGCAAGTTTGACCTCCGATGACTGAAATGACCTCAACATTTTTCGGATTCAAAACTATAGTTCGTCCCCCCAAGTTTCGTTCCAATCCGACAAAGTTGGAAAATCGCCAAATACGAAAAAGATAGGCAACAAAAATCTTTGACCTTTGATGATCCTTGAAAATGACCTCAACATTTTCGGGGATCAACTATAGTCCACACCCACCAGTTTCGTTCAAATCCGCTTAACTTGAAAATTTCGCCGAAAATATTGCAAATTAGCGGAAGCAAACCTCACCCAGCATGGCAGCGATGCCCATTCCGAACTCATCCGAGATTCACGAGGGCGGAAAAGGGAGGTTACCACGTTTAGACAATCAGGGCCCAATACAAGCGTTCAAGAGTTATAGCGGAATAATGGAAAAATCTTCCAATGGGAAAATTATGCAAATTAGCGGACCCCGTCAAAATGGCGACGCCACTTTGAACTCATACGAGATTTCACTAAGGCGAGATCATGGGTGCCAGTTCGGCTCAAAAGGACAAAGTGTTGGAGAGTTATTGCGCACACAAGAAAAGCCGGCGGCGGACGCGAACGCGGCGGCGGGGACGCGAACGCCGGCGGCGGACGACGAACGCGGCGGCGAGAGGATGCGGCGGCGCGGCGGGACGGCAGAGCCAAAAACCATAATATCATGAAGTTGGGATATAATAATAATCAACCCTGTTAAGCATACGATGTCAATCAATTATATTACTCATGTGAAAAGATGGACTATAATATATCCCACTTCGGGGAGATATGTTTTTTTGTGCCGTGGATGCTTGCCGCATTTCTGCCGAAGATTTTTGTGTTCCGAAATAACTCTCGAACAATGTCTGAGTGACACGAACTCTGCACACATTTTCGCCCTTACAAAATCTTGGATGGTTCGCATGTGGGCATCGCGGGCACACTCTGGCGACGACCATCTGGGTTTTCAATGAACTTGATGCTATTGTTTGTACAATCTCCCCTAGTCCTTGCGATCCATACAAAACTTTGCACATACCGGATTCTCCGTTAAGCGCTCCCCGAGGGCGCTTGCAAAATTTTAGGGCGGCGCTTACATAGTATATATCGGCCTACACATCGTATCGTAAAATTACGCATTATTGTATAGGAACCTTTTCCAGTGACAAGATTTTTTTTTAATGTTTGTGGGTTGTTGTGTGTCCCATTTAGCGAGAATGTAACAACCACGGAATTTCACACAGCGACGGCCATCAGGTTACAGGGCTAGTTCGGTAGCGACCTATTTTGCAAAAAAGGTGGGTGGGCGCGTACGAGAGATGGGCGCTTAATTATGGAAACGGTATGATCGTCTAAATGAAAATTTTGATGGGTCAAAAAGTGGACGTAGCCTGACCGCTTCGATGCCCACCGCGGCCTTTTTCGATTTCTAACTAAATTAGTTTTTTTTCGCCTGATTTGGCGCGTTTTGAAGCATGGTATCGTTTGAAGAACCATAATGGCCTTTTGAATTTTTTTGAGAAAATCATTTTCAACAACTTTATAGCACACGGTGATCGGCGTAATTCTAAATTTGAAACAGGTGAAACAGGGGCGTCACCCAACCGCTCTGAATGGCGGCCCATTTTGGTCAATGTCAATGTCACCACCCCTGATTGACAAAAGTGGGGATAACACATCTGATATCATGCCAACCTGCTTTTAGTTCCATGTATATCAACTAGACGTGTGAGCTCCCAGCCACTGCCGTCTCCACCGCAGGAAACTTCCAGGCATTATCGCAATTCGATCCTTTCATCTGATATCCGAAACTTGGTATACTGTCCTTCCTAGCAAAATCTCGGAGGGGTTCAAAGTGGACATCCTGCATGTCTGCTGCCCTCTATTTTGTGGGTTCACACAAAACCCACAAAACTTAACATGTGTGAATCTGTGAACTATTAATCTTACCCCATATTGCACTTTGCACTCCCACCGGGGCCCACCCCACGCATTGAACCATCTGGCAATCGTTTTCACAGTAATCCGGGCTGGCAATCCTTTCGTCCTTCCTTATTTTTGCAGTTGAAACGTTTACTTCATGACATCTTGCTAAGAATTTATCGAAGTGCAATTGGGGTGACGTTTGAGTTATTGAATAGATTGGTATCAGTATCGGTAGTCATATTCACTACCCTCAACAATCGAATCCCCAAAATGCAATGGTGAAACAAGAAGGGCGTCCCTACGATGTTCAATTCTCAAGGAGTTGGGGGCAGGGTTTTAAAACAAGCCCAATAAACTGGAGTTACTAGGGCAACTGCTAATTATATGCTCTAAGAGGTGATGGGAGCACAGTGAATCAATAATTACATGCAGTTTTTTCAATACATATTATAAACTAAGCTTCCTTGTCCAATATCACCACTGACAGTATGTTTGTCAGTAGGTGGTTCACAGCATTTAGACTGGAAGTGTTCAACCCACATCATTCATCAAGTTTTACCCCGTTATGTCCCCGAGAACAGGTGGCTGGATTCACCTCACACCTGCAGCAGTGCTATCTTGAGGATTTGTTGGAACAGGAATTTCCATAGGAAGCATGACCTGCTTTACCCCCTACCCCATTTTCCAGGCATGAATGGTCCTGACCGTAGCCTGTGGAAACGGTATTTTACATTATTTGTCTCACATTAGCTCGATTCACTCATGTGCAGGATGACATAATAACCACCATGATCTGCTAAACGAACGCATGAAGAACTGTGTTGCTCCACGGCTTGCTGTCAATCTGAGTATGAGGGGGGGGGGGGGGGGGGGGGGGGGGGACTATGGACAAGACTCATAGGAAATAAGTATGGGGGGAAAATCTCTGAAGTTTTGGGTTGGCAGGATTTGCTATTCTCAGACAGGGGAGTTTCGAAAGAATGTTCTGCACACGTTCACGTCAAAACTGCCGCGTCCTCAGAACTTTGACACCAATATCATTATCAACTCATTAAAACTGTAACTCCGAACTGGCTTATTGCAAATTTACCCATGAGTGTGAGGCATTCAAAATATTACGAACCCTTCCTTGTGTACATGATGCGGTGGGATCGCTTTCATGGTAGTTTTTATCAAGACATCAATGCAACATTATTAGGCCATGTGGTTCCACCCTCCCTGTAGAGGTAGAATGATATCTACCTATATTTGGAGGACAACGGATAACGTGGAGAATTGAAACTGTATCTATAAGTCCAAACCCCATTTCAATACGATGTAATTAGGTGGAGTTACTGGCCTCCAAAGTTTGGTCCATTATGCAGAAGGAACTGGGGGAGAATCACCAACTGCACAATAAACGCATTGACGGCACCATTGGACAAACCAGGGAAGGTATGTCATGTAATTCATTGCTTCATTTTGTAGAATAAGTCAACATTTCAAAGAAGTTCTGTTGTTTTTCTCTCACCAAAGGAACCATCAACAACTACCAACCCACTACAAGCAATCCTCTCTCATGACTAAATGCCTTTCGAAGTGAAAATAATGTGTGAATTTCAATGGGAAATGAACATTGTTTGCAGGGTGTACAAGTATAACATCATTTATTATTGCATGTTGGGATGCTTTTTGACATTGCACAATTACACATGTACCAACTTCGAAAAAATTAACATCAGTAGCAGAAAGTTGTATGAACCTCGGGTTTGGACTGAAGCATTCAGTTTTTCTCAAGCTAATATATTAGTTGTCCTTTAAATAGTGCCCACAAACATCATGAAAGAGCACACAGATTGGCATAACTATTTCTGCCATTGGAAAACTTTGGGAAGGACTAATCCACATGTTAAATAATATGTTGTGAAGAATACATGTTAGAATGTTCCAGTAACCTCTGCCTTACCCCTCCCCGACTATCGAACAATCTTTTTTCCACTGATTATGCTGAACACCACTAACAATGATGGAGATTCACAGTGCGGATCGCTGCACAAATTCAGCTTGCAGCTTTTGTACGTATGTACCGTATGGTCTGTACCAAACTGCAAGCCCAAGATCTAGAGCCCTGTCAGAGGCTATACAGTTTGTATTAATACGAAATTATTTCCCAGAGTAAGACATTAGACAGGCTCAAAAACTGATCACATAGGCGTCTTCGTAATTATGACCCTAATGAGGCAGTTGCACGATGCTCTGGGGCAGGCCGTGGAATAGAAGAATAATGCAAATAATGGTGTGGATATCACATACAGGCGACTAGCTTTCTAAAGATCTCCAGCGGTTAAATGAAATCTCCCTCTGGAGAAAAAGAAAACCCACCTTCCAACTCGTGCTTCCATGCTGGTACCGAAGTCAGGGAAATTTATACGGTGGGGTGATGCGAATGTGTAAATTCACATCAAAGACCAAGTGTAGTTCACTGTTTGGTATCTTTGGGCACAGTGGTTGCATTGGCCAAATGAGGGAGGAATATTGGTTCATCATTCAAATGAAGACATGTCTGACATGAAAATCGTTCAACTGTTATTGAAATGTGACCCAAAGGCAAACTGATAAAATGCAGCGAACATTCCAAAGATTCCGGTGAAACAGAGGACGGTGAGGCCAATTTCCAGAATAGGACGAGTTTGTGGAGCGTCGAGCTTGTAACCCAGAGGTCGTGGTTTCGTAGCCCGCCACGTTGTAACCCTCGAGCAGGTACTTTATTCCCGCCCCTTTTTTTTTGTTTTTTTTGGGCCCCCCCTGTTTTTTCTCTTCACCTAGGTGTACAAATGTGGACCGTGGAGGTATCAGAACACAGCTGGCGCTGATTAGTGCCGCTATACACTCTCTGGGATTGTCGGAGTGCGTGAATGGTTCCTATGATCGGGGTAATGTTGTAAAGTGCACTTTGATCACTTCGGTGGAAAGCGCTATATAAGAAATTGACATTATCATTTAATCAGTATGATGAAAAGACCATTAGATAATTAGGATCAGGAAAATACCCCGACCACGTGGCTAGTGAAGAGCAATTTAGACAGTATATATTCAATGAAACACAAACTATGAAAATTCTTTGAATATAGTGGGTATTGCCATGTCACTGGCGCCTGCTGTTTTGCAGGATTTTCTTCTGATTTCAACAAAACCCATATAGTGGGTGTGAACTATATTTAGTCGCAAAAAAGATGGTGATGCATTGTGAAGTCAAATCATCATTATCTGGAATGCACGGTGAAGGCTTGCTTACAGGAAAAAGCAATGCATGCACAATACTCCCTAAATCGAGCATGGGCAATGGGCACATTGCAGGTGGATCTTTAGACAAGGTACCCAACAAGCAGGTCCTACCTTCCCAGGATGTTCCAGAGGTCATTGGCGATGTCTGGCTGTGAGGGAGCGGGTAGGGTACACCAACCTCCATACCTGTAAATGTGGACGGGGATAAGTTAAGAGAGACTGGTTGTTATTGGTCAGGTCTGAGTAGTAGGACCACAAGGTGGAAATGGTAGTTCGACCACCAAACCATTGCCTCGGTCAATTGTAATGAATGCAAAATTGTACATAAACTATTTGTAAGCTCGTAACGTCTTGCTGGACAGCATTTGTGTCTATTAATGCCGGCGCACTGTAGTAAATTGATGTGAAATAAATGTCTAGAAAGAAATTTGTACTAAAAATTTGTCTACAAACTTGTAACTGGTACATTTGTTGCTATTTGTCCACTGTCTTATTTTTAGGCCCCTATATGTAGGCTAAATGTTAAGAGATAACCTTGTTATCAGTACATGACTGTGCGGTCTGACTATAAGGTGGAAATGGATAGCTCAACAACCCCCATCCCATTTGCCTGCGTCAACTTTGTACATAGACACTAAACAAATCCTCAAGATCTGAGGATGTTAACAATTGACGTTATGCCCAAAGGCATGTATGTGATTATGGACATCGGATTAGCCCTAATATTAGCCTTTACATGTACTGTGTGCGTGATGGCGTGTTTATCCATTAACATTAGACAAGATGCATTGTGTGAGGCGCCTCATTTAGCGTATTATTTTTTTCCAAAGGTTGGTCGCCGGTTGCCCGGGCCGTTACAAGGAATAGTTATATGGGATCTGGCTAGATTGAACATATTCCCTGAGAATCACCTTTTTCGACCTTCACTAAATATTGTAAGGTCAACAAAATATCTGCATTGTGAAAAATTGATACCATAAAGTAAAATAAATTCTTCTTCTTTCCTTCATATAATTTACGAACTGTAACCAATATGGAATTAATAGAACCTGAGAGTGTGGTATGATTTCTCTATACTTTTATGTATACATACACCTTTTTCAAAAAGCTCAATGATCCTAATCGTGAAAATAATGTCACCAAGAACCTTTTGAATTTTCAGCTTACATAATTGGAATGACGAAGGTGCCCCTCTCAATTATGCCAGGTCTAGCTAGCTTATAGGTGGCATACTGCACAGGTTAGTGGTAAAAAGGTAAGTGCAGTCTGCGCAATAAATTGATGATTTATATACATGTGAAACAGCCAACACTTTGGGTATGGCACTAAAGAAAACACCACACATATTATAGAACAGTGCCTCTACAAAATGTGAAAACAGTTTAAAAAGGATTGTGAAATGAAAATAGTTAGATTAGTGCCCTGGGGCTGTTTAGACAGATCAGAGAGCAAGACTCCATCATAATATAACCTGCTTTCAAACAAAACAACCCTATCAAGGTTAGATTGGTTTTCCTGTTTGCGTCTGGGCGTTTTAATAGCAAGTGGTGTGTTCAACAGAAGAAAAAATATAATAAATGTTGCACATTCCACAGCAGATGAAAGAACAGCTATATGTGATTTGAGAAGGAGGGGAGTTGCGGCCTCATGGCTGGGAGGAAAAATAGGGTTGCAGTATCTCTCCCCGGGCAATGAGATTTGTGTGGAAGACGTTGCTATCGATCAAGTTTCAATTTTCGCCCCAAGAAGCGAGGGATAGAGATGGTTTTGAGGTCCTACACTCTTTCTGGCCAGGGAGAGGCACCATTCTTACTCCTCCTTTTAGGCCACTACAAACATTTCACAGAACACTTATTATCATTTTCCTAATAGTCAGAAAACTAAGAAGAACCAACAAACCATATGAAGCAGTCAAGAGAACAGAATAGGCACAAAAATGAAATACAGCCCTGGACTTCACAAATAGGTCATAGTGGATGGTGTAGGCCTAATGCCATGGCAACGTAGCAGGGATTAGTCCAAGGCCGGCCAGCCGAGGCCGACCACATTTTATTGGTTTGGTAGACCCTGTATGTATGGTGCCCTCGAGCCAAAACGAGGCCAAGGCCGGGCCGAGGCCATGCAAATGCGGCCTCGAGGCCGGCCTTGACTACAACACGGCAAGTAGCTAGAGGACCTGGTGTCGAGAGGAAATTGAAATATAGACAGAGTCACATTTCCCACTTCTCTACATAAAGAAGGTCTACTGCCTTTAACAAACTTTCACCTAAAATTCTTGAAATCCTATACGGACCATCGTTCAATGATAATGCTGAAAGAAGCATTACGATCATCAAACGGAAAATTTGTGAAGGAGAACAATTTTGTCTACTTGTTCCAAAAGTGGACTTTCCACTATACTGCCTCTTCAAACAGCCATGACAATTGGACACTGATGGAGGAACTAACAACCAAGTTACAATATCAGAAAAGAATTCCCCTCAATCACCATGGACCTACAATCCATAAACATAACACACCCTTTATGTACCATTGGCCAATGATAATAATGACAAACTATCTTTTATGATCATTCACACGTCTGGAGAGAAGCTTGACCATTAAATGACCTTTAGCCTCAAATACTGAACCCTCTATAATGTTACACTGGTCAAGCATTATCATCAGGACACAACAGATAGATTGATACTAGATAGATAGATATACAGGATCATTATAGCTCACCCAGCACATTGCTGGAGTGAGCTGAAAACAGGTTCATAACCTCCCCATCAAGCTTCTTGTAATATATATTTCTATATTTAGAGATAGTTTTACACCTCAATTCCTAACCATCCTGATTAATAACCAGCATTGCAGACCGCCGCCGTTGCGGGGCATGAGCATCAGATATCTCAGACAGTGATCACCAATTAATGTCACATAAAATCTACCAGCAATCTATTCCTTGATTTGAATCTGGAGCCCTCACATGAATAAAATTCCATTTCTTTAGTCTCCAGAGAGACATGGTAAAGCACTGCATGATGTCCTCAATGTAAACATCCTGAAACATACACACTGCATCTGTCCTTCTCATCACATAGTGGAATATGAAACAAGGCTTGTCAAAGAGAGAGGAATTAGACTTGTCCAAGAGGATTGGTTGTATGGCAAGCCCTCTATGTTATTACAATGGTTGGCACACATAATGATCAACACCCGGGGAGGTGGAGTAGGCCAGGGGGGCACAAGTCATGATCTGATTTGTGGATGTGGAGGCCTGTGGAGGGTTAAACACCAAGTAGGCAAGTGCCAAGTAGTAGTAAGTAGGGGTAACTTGAGAGGGGAAACTGCCAAAGATACTTGGACGGGTGAAGCCATCCTTCATATACTAAATGTTTTCTCATGTTCAATCTTGGAAAGCATTCAAGCCCATCTTTCAATATACATTGCACACTGAATGTATCAATAGCGTTACAGCGTAATCAATCTAATAGACGCTTATGGCCTGCAGAAGCACACATGCGTTTTTGACCAACTTAATGATTTTTGTGTCCTAGTGAAATCAGACAAAAAATGTCTCATGAACAGACAATATTGTCAAATTTGAACACCCGAAATTGGGCTCTGATTACATTATATTTATTATTAGAAGCCTTTTATGCTCTGAATCATTCTGTTGGTACAATGCGACAATCACATCCATCAAAAATCTAATAAACGTCTATGCGATCAGGAGGAATATGGTACAACCAGAGGTAGGCAGAATTTTCCCAACTTCATTTCACCTCTGAGGAATCGTAAACAAATTGCGACATTCTTCACTGCTTTCAATTGAGAGGTCCAGCTAAATAACTTTTTGGCTGTTCCACCTGATAAATATAATCCATTTAATTTTTAATTGTTGTATCATACATCCATAGCTCATCAAATCAATCATGTGCTGTTAACTGTACCTAAAATTCACAGACACAGAGTATCCTTGGTCGTTACATCTCTTCTATCATGAAGCAAAGTGTGTTAGGCAAGTCATGAATGCATCCTAGACTATTCCCATATATCAGGGCTAGTTCCTGCAGGTTTCCATTCCTCCCACCAGAATTGACGGGGGATGGAGAAATTGGATGGGGGGGGGGGCATGTCCTAGCAATTACAGTATCCACACATTGCTCAAGTTGTTTCATCATGTTGCACGGAAGGCCATTCACTGTCTCCGGTGGTCACTAGCTATTCCAGTCAGGCTGTTCTTGCCTCAAACAGTAGGACAGGACTAAAGAGCCCTAATAAATACAACATATATTTGATGTGTCATATTACATGAAGGTCAATACCTACAAAACCAACGTCGTGTATGTGTCCTACACAGCCCACTCACAAGAGAGCACATGAATGAGAGGAACATAGCCATGTCTCCTTAGGGCAAGCAACCAGGATCAAGCAGGCAGCCCCATCAACCCATACCTCTCAAAGTACCAGCTAAGCATGAGCTCAGTGCTTAAAATTTACGTAAGCCCGATAGCCCGGGGGTACTCGAAGTTCAGTCGGGCTACTAGAAACTTTGGTGCAGCTGCCCGTCGGGCTAGTGAGAAAATTCAGTGAAGGTCTAGGACACTAAAAATAAAAAAAAATGACTGATCCTGAACTCCTTCGATGACTTTCATAAGCGGCCACAACTGAGCGAAATAGCAGTATTTCCAACAAATATTCGAAGAAAATGAGCTTCTGCGAAGACCTTCAACATCGGCCATGACACTGACACTCGACCGGCACGAAAATGTAGGCCGATCAACGATCGTAGAGTAACCATAACAGAAAGTTGTATAATACAACGACAGGCCACCACGTTGTACCAGACTCACGAGTAAAATGGCATTACGGTCACGTGTTCCGATAAAAAGCCGATATCATTGCAGAGGGGGACGGGGGCGTGCGGGCGTCTAAAATCGCTCATCGTTATTTTCAACTGAGCCGTCTACATGCAGGCGTGAGGCGCGGGCGTGTGCGGTGCTGGTTCGATCGAATTCGGTATGTTTAGAGATTTTCTCCGCTCCGCCCGCGGTTGTCGCGTGGCATTTCGTAATCAATTCCCAGGGATTCCCCTGCAATATTATCCGGCTTGAAGCCGGATAATGGAGAGTAGAGGACAATTTTAGGTTCAAATAATGTTCCAAACCACACTGTAAACTGTTTCAACACTAGGGATAAGATTTTATATAGATTGGTCTATATCACGGCGGAAACCTACTTGAAACATATTACATGTTTTATATTTATTAAACGATGATATGTCAAGTATTTGCTATTAAATCTCCAAAACCTGTCATGTGTGAAGTTTTAATTAGTGGGCCGTAATCGTTGGAATTTAGAAAATAGGGTTTTCGAAAATGAACACCGGTGTTGAGGCTTAACAATGGTATGGTTCCCAGGTTGATAACTAATAATAATCCTGATTAATAATAATAATAATAACTAACCATAATAATATAATAATAACAACAACACTAAAATAACAATAATAATAATAGAAGGCCACATCGGTGTTATATAGAGCTTATACACACTAAAAGTGAGAAGAGGTGCGAGATCGGAAAACGCAGCCCGCCTGCGTGCACTGGAAACGAGGTCTTCCAAAACGCACCGCCAGTCCCTGGTCCGTGTGCATGGAAACGCGCGGCCTTAAGGTGGGGATCGCACGACTGCGCTACTCCAAAACAAAAATAATTTATAAGTGGGAATGGACTCGCCATCTAGTTCCCATAACGGATAGTAAAATTATTGCAATCTTTTCAACCAGTCACGAACTAGGTACTCAGGCACAATGTATGCATCCTCATAGCATTGTGTGTCAGACATCCTAACACAGCAGGAACGTGAGAGAAAGAAAACAGATTTTCCACCTTCACATCGATAACGTTCATTTGACAGATTTTGTAGAGAGAAAACGGTATGTACACATTATATGTTAACCATGTGGAATGGGACCAAGGTCACTGTAAAATAACGTTAAATCTGCAATCTGAAAACTTAAAAATCATCAAATAACTAGACAGGTGGAGGCCGGGTGTGAACCGCCCCCACGTTGTATATCCCCGCTTTTGAGCAATATCTTGGTTATGAGTCCCTCTAACACCCCATAGAAGAAACCATCAATTTTGGTTCAGAAACCAAAATAGCCTTCACCCAGATATGCAAATGACCCTGATGACCGTGATGAAAATGACCTTAACTTATCAGGAACAAATGTAGCCCCTATCCACTAAGTTTCGTTTGAATCTGACAGAGTTGGAAAGGATCGCCATAAATATGCAAATTTTGACCTCGGATGACCTTGGAATGACCTCAACATTTTTCGGGATCAACTATAGGATAGTCCCTACCACCAAGTTTCGTTCAATCCGAATAACTGACAATTTCGCGGAAATCATGGCAAATGAGAGGGCGCTCTCAGCATTGCAGTGATGCCACTTTCGAATTCATCCGAAATTTCCACTAGGGCGGACGTTTGTAACCAAGTGTCAAATCAATAGGAATGATTTAAAGCCGCTCTAAAGAGTATTGCGCTAACGCCTAAAGTTCCGACGCGGCGGCTACACACCCAAAACAATAATCTCCCCGGACACTTCCAGTTGTCGCGGGGTTATAATGAAACAGTCAGTAGATGGGTGATACAAACCTTTTCACACAGATTGCGTCATGTTATTTGCAAGGTGTCTTCAGATAACCACTTTCCTGATATAGATAAGTGTGGTCCCTGTACAAAAGCATAGCAAGATCAGTAGTTTAGGTGTACTGCTGGCTACCTTGTGAGAATTTTTTTTTTTGAAAATTATCATATTTGTTTCTTATTTATTCACACAAAATCAATTTGCCTGGGAAAGAACATTCCACCTAGGGCCAGAAGAATGTTGCCGTTGAAGGATTTGCCCTTTCGGGGACAGTATGGGTATGGGATGAAGCAGGAATGGTATGGCATGGGGATTATCCCCAGGTACCCATTCCTACAGTATATATGTTTAACTTTGTGGTAAGACAATCGTTTTTGCACAGGCAAAGTCCATTGGAGCGAGGGAGTCAGGGAGACAAATTTGGGCCAAGAGGGAGGCTGTAACCCATTAGCAAACAAATTCCCATTGTTGGAAACGGCAACGTGGCAATGTTCGGCGGTATGCATGATACCAAAGAACTGCTGATCTATTTTCTGAGAAACATCCCCCCAAGATTCAAAATCCCCTTGAAATTGTGGAGGGGGGCAATTACCCCACATTTCAAACCTCATTACCACTGATTACGAGATGACTGATAGGCGTTGTTCTCAGCTATTCGCGCGACATATCACGTAACTCGCTCCTCGAGCGTCGTTGGTTGAAAGTTTCTCAGTGAAAATCCGCGGCGTTGGGATCGGCCTAATAAATTTTTAATCGTCTGTCAAGATTTTGTTCGGGCTCGTGTAATCAAGTAGTACCAGCCCTACGGACACTGCTGATCGGTAGATATGTCGAGCAACTGCATGAGCTGGTGATTATTCTCTGAAAGCTAACAAGTGCGATCGCCCACAGTGTCTCGCCTCGTTGCGTGATCATGTTTCTTCTATTAGGTCACCATGCCCAACATTACAAAGCATCCAATGTGTTGCTTTACGATTTTGGTATAGCATTTAACAGGAACCGCCAACTAATCAGTTCTCTCAATTTCAAATTCATAAGAGCTTATATTGACCAAGTCTACTAACGGTATAACTTTTGGTGGAAATGTGCAAAGGAAGTATGCACACACACATCGCTAATCTCTTGCTGCGGTTCCTGAAACTTGGTTCAGTCGGACAACTGACGCAATGCAATGGTGACCAGGCGGCCTAACAGGTAACCATTCCCATCCCTTGCAGAACAGCCCAATATTGGACACACATTTCTTTCCCAGCAGCCCGATTTTTAAACGATACCAATCAATACTCTGCAGTACTCTGAGATTGTTCTATTGCCCCTAATGCCTAATTCTTCAGAATGGTTGGCTGTAGGCGGAGGCATGAGAGCTTTCTCTTTGTTCCGACTGTAAGGCCCACTACAAGGTCACTAGTGGCCACAACCCTGATTCCATGCAGGAGTGGGTTCAACACCCAAACAGCTGCCACCAACGACCCACCACAACAACAGTACAACAAACCACATAACGATGACAGAGTTGGTAATGTGCTGAAGGTGTTCATGATATAACAACCCTATCTACAATCTTTGACAAAATGACACTCAAATGAAGCAAATAGCCTATATTGCTTGTATTCGGACCCCCGCCTCCCATTGCAACTGTTGTACAAGTTTGCGCCTTTACTACAACATAGCAAGAAAGGAGGAGTCTATTCCTGGCAAAGATATAGTTTGTCGCCTATCACATTTAGGTCTTTGATTCAGAACTTTTCATCACTGAAGTCATTTTTGCTGAACTTTTAGAGCAATAAATAAGACTTTCATTCGAAACTTCAAACCTACTGGACATTTGGATCTCTACAAAGCTGGGGAGTTTCTTGACGTAATTGGAATTTCAAATTTGCATCATTTATGCCATTCCCCGAAATTTGTTGGATTCCCATAAATTGTGACGTGATTGGTTTGCTACAATATCAATTAAGGCTTATCAGGAACCCTCACATAATTGTTCTGAGAAAAGCACTGCGGATACTTGCCTACTTTTTCAACTGTTACTCAGTTTGTACATGTTCTAGAGAAGAAGGTGTGTGGACTGTAGGTACTACTCCAAACCTTGCTCCCGGATAGAAATCCCTACGGCATCGTGACTCCTGGAGAGTGGGAGATCCATAGAAAATTCATGTCCAAATTACTGCTCAGATACGACCCACGAACTTGTAATACCTGGAACAAACCGAGTCCACTGCATTCCATGGAAATATGAAGTGATCTACGCGGGGTTAGGGGTCGGGGACCGCTAGGAATGTTTGCTTGTGAAGCATAGCTGATACCACTCTTCCACCTCAATGTAGCTTCAATATAGCCTTCATGCCTTGTCATTACAACAGTGGATACCCAAAGCAAGCTCACCAGAGCCATACCATACAATAAATATGAAAAATATGTTTACAAAGGATCTGTGACGGCAACGGTAACCCCCTGCGCCATGGGCTGCTAGTTGACAATGCACCCTTACCCCTCCCATAGGCCAAAAATTTGAAATGAAAATAGAATTATTTCAATCCAGTAAAAATTTCTCTAATAATAACAATAATTTACATAGTAAAATGATTTTCTGGTAGGCGTGAGTGTTGGCCATAATTCCAGAAAAGAAGTACATTTGCCTTTGCAGGGAAATATATACCTTCACAAGGTATTCAAATAAATATATATAGCAGATGCAGTGAGGTGGTAGTGTAATCCCATGTGTAAGAGGGCATATGAACTCTAAATAACAGGGTCAACTCAAAGTTCAGTGATGGTATTCTGTGTTAATCTAGGGATTGATCCATGACAGCCATTTTATATACATGTAGGCCTACAGTATTACTGTAGGTCATAAACATGTATCTGTCAAACCACTGAAAAATAGACGCTTCACCAGGTGATGGAAGTATGACTAATTGAAGGTATGTATTCCCCAAATAAAAGAAGTCTACCACTGCAGATGGCCAGGAAGCGATTGGGATGGGCTGCTTCCTGTTGGAACCTTATATACAGCTCATACTGTTACTGCTCAATGCTCAAGTTTGATATTGGGGGTATTGCACAATACTATTTAAAAGGGAATATCTGCGAGAAGGTGCTGTATTGAGCAGTGTTTTGCCCATGTAGCACAATTAGGACATCGACTCTCTTCATGACCCAATGGCTAAAAATGGATGGCATAATCCAATTAATGGATACGTGTACCCACAGTACCTGTAGGAAGCATGATACAATCAGTTAGACAGTTATGCCAATGCCACAATAAAGTATGAACGAATTCCACGTGAACAGGCCTGAACAGGGTGGAGTTATTGGACCATATCAAGCCTTCATGTGCTGTCCTGAAGCGTAACTCACCTGGCTGCCAATTGAAAACTGCATTGTGACAGCTCGACAGCATCTCTCACCTATGGGAAACTGTGAATCACCTTTATGTGACGATTCAGCAATTTTGGGTGATGTTTTACTGGCCTCTGCCTTCAAACTTCAAATTAAATGCTTCCTCTCTGTGAGGGTTTGTAATTCATAAAGAGAATGAAGAAGGTTAATTTACTGAAACAGTGGAGCGCAAAATATGCGTGTGATGATTCCTTGCCAAATACTTCCAACCTTGTAGCGAAAGGAGATTTCAAGATCACCTGAATTCTGAATATTCATTCTAAGCAGGTGAGTAGCAGAAAAGTAACTCACCACACCAACACCCGTTTCGAAATGTGATCTCAATAGAGTTTAAAGTAGTAACACGGCCCGTCCTTCGGTCAAATTAACTACATGCAAATAATACCTTGTGCCTATAATCCTACTTTCCCGAACTAGTAGGGGTTTCGGACCTGCTTATGCTGGTATTGATGAGCAATCACAATACACTATTGGATATTAGTCTATAGGCGAGTATTGTTCAAAAGCTTCACTCCAGGATTGAAAGCAATATGAACAAAAAATTATTAATTGTCAATAGTGTAATACCAAGCCATATATTGAGTGGGTACTGACAAAGTGGGTCCAACGTGGTAGCCACACAAACGAAAGAGTTCCCCTTTACGCTATCCTATGATATGTTAGTGGCCGAAGAAGACAGTGTTGAACATGAAATTAACCGTGTTTTTCGAAGCTGTTTCACTTTTCACTGAGGACATAACTGGAGATAAGCGTGTGATAGAAATGTGGTTTAGAGTTCAGGTGTAATTGACTTATGTTCGTGCCACATAAGAGCCTGGTCGTTACAAAGAAAAGAAATGACAGAGGTCACACGGTCATTAGGTCAATGAGGTTCGAGTCCAGTCCCAACTGTGCCCCATCGCGTTTCGAGCCGTGATACCTCTCCCGGGGTGGTCCTTGAGCCTTGGGACGGATTATAGGCAGTCGCGGGGCCGCGAGACGGCTTGAGCGTAGCGAGCTGCTCTCTGGACCCGTGAAAGGCTTCTACCGATCTCAGGGCCGGGCCTGCCGAGCCGCGGGTCGGCCTTACGGAGCTGGGACAGCTCTGAGGGCAAGCACAACTGAGCCGCGGGTCGGCTTGGCTCGCGGTGACCACTTAGAGGAATTATGAAGGCCCCCTGCCGAGCCGCAGGTCGGCTCTGCCATAGCAGATGGGTCGGCTCTGCCGGCCAGTTGGCGGACTCTGATGCGCCGGGGTGGCTCTAACGAGTCATGGACACGGACCTCCACCGAGAGGGGCCGGCATCTCAGAGCCATGGGTAGGCTCTGCCAGCCGTGGGTGAGTTCTGCCAAAGCCGTGGGTCGGCAACGTGCCGAGCATGGGCGGGGGCCCTGCCGAGCCAGGGGTCGGCGCTGTCTGGCCATGATTCGGACTCCGCCGAGCGTTGTGCCGGCTCTTCCGAGCCGTGGGTCGAATCTACCGAGCCGTGGGTCGAATCTACCGAGCCGTGGGTCGAATCTACCGAGCCGTGGGTCGAATCTACCGAGCCGTGGGTCGAATCTACCGAGCCGTGGGTCGAATCTACCGAGCCGTGGGTCGAATCTACCGAGCCGTGGGTCGAATCTACCGAGCCGTGGGTCGAATCTACCGAGCCGTGGGTCGAATCTACCGAGCCGTGGGTCGAATCTACCGAGCCGTGGGTCGAATCTACCGAGCCGTGGGTCGAATCTACCGAGCCGTGGGTCGAATCTACCGAGCCGTGGGTCGAATCTACCGAGCCGTGGGTCGAATCTACCGAGCCGTGGGTCGAATCTACCGAGCCGTGGGTCGAATCTACCGAGCCGTGGGTCGAATCTACCGAGCCGTGGGTCGAATCTACCGAGCCGTGGGTCGAATCTACCGAGCCGTGGGTCGAATCTACCGAGCCGTGGGTCGAATCTACCGAGCCGTGGGTCGGCTCGGCCGGCTCTTCCGAGCCGTGGGCCGGCTTTTTCGAGCCGTGGGCCGGCTTTTTCGAGCCGTGGGCCGGCTTTTTCGAGCCGTGGGCCGGCTCCACCGAGCCGTGGGTCGAATCTACCGAGCCGTGGGTCGAATCTACCGAGCCGTGGGTCGAATCTACCGAGCCGTGGGTCGAATCTACCGAGCCGTGGGTCGGCTCGGCCGGCTCTTCCGAGCCGTGGGCCGGCTTTTTCGAGCCGTGGGCCGGCTTTTTCGAGCCGTGGGCCGGCTTTTTCGAGCCGTGGCCCGGCCCCCTCGAGCCGTGGCCCGGCTCCACCGAGCCGTGGGTCGGCTCGGCCGGCTCTTCCGAGCCGTGGCCCGGCTCTCCGAGCCGTGGCCCGGCTCCACCGAGCCGTGGGTCGGCTCGGCCGGCTCTTCCGAGCCGTGGGCCGGCTTTTTCGAGCCGTGGGCCGGCTTTTTCGAGCCGTGGGCCGGCTCCACCGAGCCGTGGCCCGGCTCCACCGAGCCGTGGGTCGAATCTACCGAGCCGTGGGTCGAATCTACCGAGCCGTGGGTCGGCTCGGCCGGCTCTTCCGAGCCGTGGGCCGGCTCCACCGAGCCGTGGCCCGGCTCCACCGAGCCGTGGCCCGGCTCCACCGAGCCGTGGGTCGAATCTACCGAGCCGTGGGTCGGCTCGGCCGGCTCTTCCGAGCCGTGGGTCGGCTCGGCCGGCTCTTCCGAGCCGTGGGTCGGCCTTGGCGCTCTCATCGCAGGGCACGCCGGGCCGGCCGTCGCCCAGTCCACGACGGCGGAAGGCCGCGGCGGCCGGGCTGTCGCCCGCAGAGGGGCCGGAGCGAAGACAAGGCGACACGGGAGATTCCCCATGGGGGCCGAGGCTGTTTGATGGAGCCGCACCGGGACCTGATGGTTCCCCGGGGCTCCAGCTCCGTGCGCAGGACAAGGCTTGCGCTCTCCAGCATCTTCCTGGAGGCCTTGGTCCCGCCGGACGTCGGCCTGGACTGGTGATCCGTCTCCGTGCCGTTGGGCTGTGAACCATGAATCGACGGTTGTTGGAGGTGCGTGGCCGGCATCTGGTCGGTTCACGAGGCTGGGTGAAGTACGCTGGTAACTTCCGAGTGTTCCGGTATCCTCGAATCAAAAAAAAAAAGGGGGGGCCCCATTTGTTTGGGAGTGTGGTATTCATGCCCCAGGGCCCGTTGAGCTCCGGCACAACCGGATACAGGGGGGGGAAAAACAGAAATCAACACACGCGCGGCAATTAACCCCGCTCAACGAGCACGGACATCCGGTATCCAAGGCTAGAAATCCCTACCGACGCGGTAATAAGACGGTCCACAGAGCCACCGGAACATCCGGTATCCAAGGCGGTGTTGCATGACGACCACAGCAAGAGCTTTGCTGGAATTTTCCGTGGGGGAAGGGAAGAGTTACGTGATCAAAAACAAGGACTCCCACGGCCCAACCCAAAAATCTTGTACGCTACACGAAAGATTTTGGAAGCGTCTCGGTAGAAAAACTCGAGAAATCTACGGAGAATGACACAGCGACCATGTTTTCGGGCCGCGAGTCCCCCGAGGGAAAGTTTCGAATCACCCCGAGCGAGCTCTTGTGAACGAAAAAATCTCTATCGCGACGCCGCCGCTGCCGAGCAAACAACGAAACAGGCGGCCCTAAAAGGTCCCAAAACCCCGGGGAAGGGAAGGGGAAAGTGGAAAAAAAAAAAAACAACCCCAAAAAGGGGCCGGCAGGGCGGGACGGGAGGGAAGGGTAGAGGGGTTGGGCTTCGGGAATGAAACCCGAAAGAAAAAGCCGCGCGGCCAGCGCGCGAGGCCGGCGTTACCGCGTTAGGGTGTTAGGCTGCGGCAGTACGCAAAACACTACAGCTAGGGAGGAAATAGGCAACGCCCCCATCTGCGCAGGGAACGGCGTAGAGAGAGACTAAAAACCTTTCAAAACTCACGTAAGTGAAGATATACCGAACGAAAGGTAAAGAAAACGATGACAAGTTCCAGCCAACGTAAGAAAAGATGATGGAAAGCCAGAAAAACTGACTACTATGGAAACGATTTTTGGGCGAAAAGCTTAGACCAAAAACTCGACGAACTATACAACTAGCCTGGCAAAAAGAGAAGGGCGATGGGGTTGGCCAACCCGCATTTGTGTAATTGCCAAAGCTCGAGCGTGGCAAAGGGGGTGGGTGCAATGTCCATGTGGGGTAGTTTTGAATTGAGATCGATTCAATGTCAACGGAATTCAAAGTATTGTCACCGGATGTTGTTGCACAGAACAAAAACAATTTTCCTTCATACCCCAACCCCCTGAATTTTGCTGCAAGGATATATAAAGAGGTTTTAGGGCTGTTTTTTACTGTTTTTATAAGCTGCCTGTCCATGTCACGGCGGGCTGGGCGGGCGACTCGGACAAACGAAGTGACCCGTTCCATGCACGCGGCGTTGGTTTCCCCCTCGAAATCCACTCACCTTCTCACCATTTAGTGTGTAAATCGCTATATAAAATCCTTTAGCCTACCCTATTTTTTTGGTTATTTATTGTTATTAATCATTATTATTACTATAATTTTATCAAACACACGGACACTAGGCCTACTAGTGTTCAAAACCCAACCACCGGTTTAGGTTTCTTAGAACATGTTCTAAATGTCAACGATAGCGCCTAAAATACATATAATCAATAATACATAATTTCACAATTGCCAGGTTTTGGAGATATGTTAAATTACCAATACTTGACATATCAATTGGTTTAAACATGTAAATATGTGTTCAAAATAGTGGCCTGGTCATTAAAACTAGAGACATTCTGTATAAAAATCTCATCCCTAGTGTTTGCAACAGTTTATGAAGTGTTGTTTTGGAACATTATTTAACGTAAAATTGTCCCTCTACTCTCCATTATCGGGCGTGATGTGAAAATAACGAGGATCGATGTTTTAGATGCCGCCGCTTAACATATATTTGCTGCTCTTTTTACGCAAGTTTCACTTTTTTCCACTTTTTTCAGTGGAATGTCTGATACTGTAATACATTTCTGCAACACTGATCAATTGTTGTACCCAATTGAAAAGGCAACACAGGGAAACTTGAAAGGGAACTTAACCCATTTTGGAATGGCTATCATTTACTGGGGGGCAGTCAACCTCGAATATTTCATTCTCTGGATTTGATGTGAGTTGCGATATGAGCTTCGTTTTCAGTTGACTGGCTGCTATCATCATAATCGACTGAGGAGTGGGCCCGCTCTTTTCCTGGCAATTGCGAGGTTCTCGCTGCTGGTGGCATAGTAACTTTCCATACTGTCCTTAGCACAACTCACAGAAACGGAAAACATCTTCCGGTTACCGGGGGAGGGATCTGCTGCACAGAGCTCAACCGATTATCTTACACAGGCACGACTGGTTGCCCTCGGCACTGAAGGATTGGTAAACCTGGTAGGCTAAGTTTTTTTTTTGTTTTTTTTGTGGGGGGGGGGCACTTTTTATATCTGTCTTTAGGCCCAAGCACAACCTCCTCAAACGCTTCGATGTCTGCTGCTCTTGGTTAGCTTAGGAGACAGCAAACTTGGGGTAGGATCTTCTCTGATTTGGTGCGTGAAAAGCCCCTTCTCAAACTTGGTATCTGAGGGTGAACGAGTGGGCCTTGGTGTTCCACGGTATCCTCAGCACTACGTTGAGTCATGCCAAACTTGTTTCCATCGAGGGAGAAGTAGGCCACGTGGGCAGGTGAAATAGGCAGTTGGTTCTCAGGCCATTTGTAGGTGGTTAATTCTGCGGTTGTCCGCCAGGGGGACCTCGTAGCGGGACTTTGGGTGACTGAGGGGGCGAGGGCATCATGGCCTCCCGCCTGGGAAGGTTTGCCAGCAGGGATGGGACGGGGCCATTGTCCGACCTGGCAGCCTGGTCGAGGCAACCGTTTGTTTTCTTCCCGCCGAGCCCCCTGGGAGCAGGGCCCTCCGGCGGGGGGGGGTTAGGGTTATTCCTCATGAGGTGCCTCATCGGCAGGGGCCGTCCAGCTGATGCTGATGTTGAACTGGGAACAAAACTAACACTAACAAAATGACAATGCTGATACTCTGTAAACGTTATCAATGCCACCATCTTGTGCGATTGTTGGCCTCCTGTGAGTACGTGTGGTCCATATGCCAGTTCAGTGTAATGAAAAGCAAGAATGGGGGCCTCCCATTCTCTCAAAACATAAACAAATGCATCTGGCGAGGAGGGAGTGTCCACATTGTGGTTGGGAACAGTGAGCAAAGTTTACCTAGGAACAAAGAGAAACGGCAAAAGAATTAACAACCAAAGTACAATGGTCACACAACGGATTCTCTCTCAACTGGGCAGATTGAACAGACGACATACAAGTAAAATTCCCAACCTATGTGGGCCTGGGGGAGAATAAACTGTTTTGAATGGTAAAATTCCGCGGCTCCATTCCGGCAAAATTCCACATTTTCCACACATCGCAAGCTCGCCGTTTTCCACGCAAGTCCATGCCATGTTCCGTGTCCGCGAAAGTCAGGGGTACCAAAGTCGAGCGCCTAACAGAACCTTGAATTCTACTTACAGACAAATTCGTCTCTTGTAAAACTCCCCCTCAAATACTAGATATCTTAGCACAATAAGCCACGTCCACACTGGCATGCACTGCACAAAACACCAACCACAAAGGGTCTAACAACAGGGCAGGAAAAGGCTGATCTCACATGAAGGAGCAATCAACACAGTGCTATAGGTGTACATGAAGGTTGGCCAAATCCGATGGCATCTAATCAACGCACACGTGTGTTCTCCACTGCAGCTTTCGCCAGGCCACAATAGACACGTACGAACAACAGTCACAATTACCACGCCACATTGGTCAGAATAGGAGCCATAAATTAAAGGCACGACACTTAACCCCATCGACTGACATATGCGCATTCCGTGTCCAGACGTTGGAGTTAACTAATTCCAATCCACGTGGATGGAACATGGCTCCAAAGGTTCTCGAAACTTCCCACGGTTTAGAACATAGGGGCCAACACACAGCACACATGCCATCCTCATTGGTTCATTGATAGCAGAAGGTAAACCCCCACTGACGTGCAGTGTCAGCCCCAGGGTGTTTCTTCTGCTGAAGACTGGATCAGAAGGTTAACACCCACCATACAGGCCGCATTGAATACACAGGCACTAATCAAAAGCTCTGGGGAATGTTACGTATCCAACTTTATATCAATTAAACAATCACAGTTTTAACAAAGGGAATGAGATGAGTGAAAGGGACAAGGAGACTGCAAACTTCATTTCCACGACTAGACAAGCACATTAAACGGAAATATGTAATAGCAAAGGCTTTGGTGAGTCTATCCAAACTTTATATCAAATAAACTTTTGTCTTCGTTTGTACTACTCATCATGAACCCATGTGTGGTATTGATGGAGGATGGGTGGGTGTGTGGATATTGATGTAGTCAGTTACCTACTGACAGCCCTCTTGACGGCATCTCATTGTCAAGTCCAGCTATATTTGAGGGAGCATGTTCCATTTTGCAATGATCCTTGGAAAATAGTCGCCCTTGATGGCACCAACACGGCAAAAGCATATAGTTGGAAGGGCCGCGAGTGTTTGGATCTAGGACCACTGTGTGAGGGAATGAAAATGTCTGTGTAGGATTTCAAGTTTGTTGTGACCAAAATTTGATTGCAGGAAACAAGTCCACAACATTTCTTCTGTGCTCCAGCGAGGATTAATGGAAGGACATAACGGTGCTACTTCGGCTCGCCGAAGCGTCCAATGACAAACCTGCCAGCTCTTGATTGAACATTATTCTAATTTGTTTAGCCCCGTAAACCGTTTGGGGGTGACCGGACCTGAAGGGCATACGCGAGTGGGGGATGTGCATAGATTTTGTAGGAGCCTCTTTAACATGAGCCCCTGAGCATTATAGAGGATTTCTTGAGGCAAGAAAATTTACGATCAGTGCTTTTAGCAGCACCGTTGGCCCAATGTGGGTGGCCCAGTTTTCAGGTCGCACCAGGTAGGGTGGGGTTTACATGGCAACGGTGCGTGCCCAGAGGAAAGCTAAATTCGTAGGGTTTTGTGTTTAAAGTGGGTGGTAGGACGTGACTCTTGAGGCCAGCACCAGTCCACGAACTTTGTGTCAAGGGGAAGTATGTCCCAGATCGACTTGTAGTTACGTTGGTCGTCAGGGAGGGGGGGGGGGGGTAATTTTTGCTGTTACCAGAAAGGCGTTGTATCAGCAAAAAAGACAAATTTTTGGAGACGACGTTATCAGGCAGGTCGTTGTTGATATAACCAAGAAAAGAGAGTCGGCCTAACGAAACGCGTACCCTGGGGGACCCGAGACCAGACTTCACTCGCAGTAGAAGTTTGGCCATTGACAAGAGTCTTTTGCGATATGATTAGAAAAAGTTGTACGCCAATGGAGGAGATGATCTAAGGACATAAAGCCAAGCTTGTATACAAGGTGCTTGTGGGGAAACTTTGTCGAAGGCTTTCTCAAAGTCAAGCCGAGTCCAGCGGCTGGGAACAAGCATTGATGGAATTAGCAAGGTCATTGCAAAGTCAGGAAAAGATGACTGGACTGTAGATCACAATGACGGAGCCATGGTGGGAGGGGGTGAATATGTTCTTTTCCATGTGGTTCATAAAATGCTGTTGAGAGAATGTGCTTGCCAGGTTATGCTAGTGAGAAAAAGGGCGGGCATAGCTTTTTGGTGTCAGACATGGGCCCCTTCTTATATATGGGGGTAATATTAGCCTTTTTGAATTCATCAGGAAACAGGATTACCTGTGTCCAATGACTGCTGGAACAGAGAAACTAGAACAGCGAATTTCAGCACAAACAGTCTGATACGTCCCCCCCCCCCCCCCCCCCCTGAGATCTTGTCAGGGCCATTGGCTGTTTTTGAATTGCAAATTAGTAAGCAATTTTTGAACGCCATCGGAGTCCCACCAATGGGACGGGTGGGGGGGGGGGGGGGGTGGGGGGGGGGGGGGGGGGGGGGGGGGGGGGGGGGGGGGGGGGGGGGGGGGGCATGGCAGTATGAGGGGATAGTCCTTTGTCCGGAATACTAGTGTTGTTATTTGCAATGAAAAAGAGGTAAAGTAGTCATTCATAAGAACTGCTTCAGTTTTGGTGGCGTCGGCAACACCTGACCCTGGAGTTTTATTGAGGGAATACCATGTCGGTCGCTCCTTCGGCTCTTCACAAATTTGAACAACTTCTTTTTGTTTTCCTTGTCAGTGGCATTGTTGTCAAAAAGGTTGTTGATGTATCCCAATAGGAGTCGTTGATCAGTCTATCTACAAGTTTACTATATTCTCCGTACTGTGGCATGTCATATGGTTCTGTTACCATTTCTCTGGTGAAGAGCATACAGGCGACGGTATCTGTTGATATGCCTTTTGAAAAAATGAGTAATCAAGGTATAATGTATTCACCAGATATGGTTCTTGGTAGGATTAAATTTGGCTTGGAGCCGCGTCAAATTTTGTAGTGGCAAGTTTTAGACCAGGTATCCCCGTTGTCCACAGGAAATCTTCCTTGGAGGGGTTGAGCAGGTAATGTCAGCAGCCAGTCACAATGCTGTGGTTGTTTACAGTTCTAATTAATACCAGCAGTCGTGTGGACAATAGTGACAGTGTCGGGTTTGTTTGTCAGTAGCAAGTCAAGAATGGAGTACCCCGGGTGAGTATCTGTCACCTATTGCTCTAGAGAGAAATTTGAAAATTGATAAGTTTCCTAAGATATCAGGGTGGGTGGCTCTGGTTTGTTTGACATGGAAGTCCAGTCATGTCCTTCAAGTTAAAAAGAAGTGAATAATCTAATAAGGGCTGGTTGAAAAAGGGAGCCTAGGGATAGATGACATTTGGGCGTTTCATAGACGTGACACATCCTTGATCAGATTTCACAAAGGGAATTGAGATTGAATATTTATTTCTGTATAGAGGCATCACTTCCCTCATAATCTGTGATTTTTCCAAAATTCTGCACTGACGCCTGAATTCTGCGCATAACATGTCAATTCCCGGGCCCTGAATATGATTCAGCCATGCTACTCGCTAGTAATGCTACTTTCCGGGTTATCTCAATTGACTTGAAAAACTGATGATATCACAGGTATGGGGGGACGATACAGAGGCTGCTCGAAGACGCCACCCAGAAAAAACTGCTATTTCTCATTTTGCTACCCCCAGCAAAAGAGGCGCTTACATCTAGGCTACCTTGGGAACAAATCTGTCAGATATCATCATCTGCACCCTACAGATGTTCTGGTATTCTCTCCTCTCACTCCAAGTTGGGGAAGAATAAAAAGAATTATTGCAAGGAGAAGTGGATCCGAAAATGGCATTAAGGGTAATGGGGGGTATGGTGAGGTACGATAAAGCATGCTTTTCTGATGCCCTCAGCGCACTTGTCTGATGCCCTTGTTAGTGGAAAACAGACATGTTCCTCCCCTTCCTCGGCAGGAGGGAACCCGGGGAGGGATAAATATTCAAATGGGATTCGTAATGCTCCCCTTGACTACACGCCTGCTGATCATAATTTATGTTCGAATGCACACAAGGTGTAGACTATGTTTAGTGAATACAGTTTCTACAGCACGTGTATTGCAGTGTTTGAATTTATTATAGTCACAATGATTGAATGTAGCCTATTACTGTATTAGCAATGTTCTCATGTGGAGCCACTAACACTAACGTGTACATATTTTCATCTTACAATGCACAAACTGTGAATAACATGCAACTGAGTACACAACTGAGAAGCAATATCATTGCCATAATTATGCCAGTATTTTTGCAAGAGATGTTTGTGCATAATATGAATGAACGCAGTGGCAGTTAGTTAGGCCTAGCCTAGGCCTACGTTAATACGTGATTTGTAATGTGCTAAAAAAAAAGTATAATAATTGACAGACGTGATGTGCACAGAATGTTGTTCCTCATTCATACGTACAGCAGCAAAAGGTTTTTTTAGCCTAACTTAAACCTTGTGCTCACTTGCCGAGAAAGTGCAGCAGTGTTGCACTGAGTGGTCCACTCAACTTGGCTGAGCCTAGGCCAGAACTTTGGGCTAGGGGCCTGACGTTTGGAGCCTAGAGTAGACCTACGCTAGCTAGTTAGGGCCTAGTGACAGACACAGTGACAGTAAGGTTTGTTGTGGTAGGCCTACTCGCCTAGGCTAACGCAAGCCTGGAACTAACTCAGCAAGCTCCCTGTCGAAGCCACACTGCGATGTGAATTGGCCTAGGCCCTAGGCCTACCTGAAAATGAATCCGGTTGACTTTCTTGGAAGCAATCAACAAGTAATAGATTACGCCATAGTTAGTTCCACACCCCAACAACGTTAGCGGCGCGTATGACGTTACCAGTTGTTTTCAGTTTTCGAGTGTCAGCAAGAAATATGTGGAACGCTTAACGGTCACTAAGTGCCTACGGTCCCTGCCTGGTAGTAGTGCATGTGTGTGTTGATGTGGTCGACTCACTCGATATCGAGCGCTTGCTCCTCATAGTCATGCTAGCGCTAGTCTTGTCACAAGTTGTAAACAAATCAGTTTCAGTTCACCCCCCCTGTCCGGCCTGTACTGTAATATTGTAATTGTGCTTGCATGATCTTGCTAAGTTGCAAGTGGGATCAAACAACCTATTAATCGCGATCAAGCATGGCCATAACAGCCAGTAACTGAGGACGACTTCGGGAATTCGTACCACGCACCACGTGTACGTGTATGAAATAGAATATTGACATGTATGCCTACTCACTATTTATTCTGATGTGACTGGAAAAAACCAACACCCACGGGAACTATACCGCGGACAATTACCCCCATGGTCAGGTAAAGTCCAAACTATGCTCACTCTCAGCTATTCTTTAGCTCTGATGTTGGATTGTCAACTCTTTTTTTTTTCCCCTTACCTGAGTATCTTGTTAGCGACGATGCCTCGGCCCTCCATCAGTATCGTCTCCCGGGAAGTCTGCTGGGTCCCTTCTAATGGACAGCAGCTCCAGAGTCACGCGGTTAGTGGGCCTGCCATCAGAGTCAACAAACACCACTTCGCCCACCAGTAATTATATCCCCACTTCGGGGATATTATGGTTTTGCCTTCGTCGCGTCCGCCGCCGCGTCCGCCGCCGGAAGATTTCGCGTTAGCGCGATAACTCTCCAACGCTTTACTCGATTTAGCTGAACTTGGTACACGGGATGACCCCATGGAGATCTCGGATGCTTTCGAAAACTGGTAATACCGTAAGTCTGCTGCCCTCTGCTTTGGTGATTTACGCAAAATTTTCAAATTTGTCCGATCCACACGAAACTTGGTACTCAGGGATGACAATTGGTCCCGAAAAACATGGGGGCATTTTCAAGGTCATCCTCCTAGGTCAAATTTGTGTAATTTTTCCGATTTTTTGCAACAGGTCGGATTTTGGAAACTGGGTTATTAGGGGTAACAGTGTGGTCCCGAAAAACATGGCGCATTTTCAAGTCATCCGAGGTCACATTCTCGATATTTTTTTGCCTAAAGGTCTTAGGGGCCCGTTCGGGGTCAAAAACTGATTTTGGTACTTTTTCTGCAATCACTGGGCGTGTTTCATCAGAAACCAAAATGCTCCTAGGAGACGATGTATCACATGGAGAGTTTTACAATTTATCATAAAAACTGTCAGGTCCATTGAAGGTCAGTCAGGTCACTAAGGGTCCAAACTGTTTTCTGGCCATAATCGGAGAATTTGATATCTGTGAGGCTGGAAGGTTAACCATTGTGGTATAATTGCTGACCTGCATGTGTGTGACTCTGACCTCATTTGACCTCTGTCGGGTGGTCATGTTGAAGGTTGAGTCTTGATAATGTTCTCCATTTGAGAAGTTACGGGCAAAACATAGAACTGGTCATTTTTTGGATATGTTAATAGACCTTTGTGTGCTTTATGGAGGAGACCAACCCCGCTTCGATCAGACACTTTACTTTGGTAGTTACAAGGGTTCCAAAGTTTAATTTAATAGCTTTTTCGCAATAACATTAGGCATGTTCCCCCATTGGAATGCAATATGCTTCTAGGATGGATGCATCACATGAGAGTAACAATTTTTATAAAGTCCGCCATGTCATTGAAGGTCAATCAAGGTCACGTAGGGGTCAAAAACTGGATTTTAAGTACTTTTTGGCAATAGCACTGGGCATGTATCATCAGAATGCAAAATCTCCTAGGATGGATGTATCACAGGGAGAGTTACAATTTTCATAAAAACTGTCATGTCCCATTGCAAGGTCCTTCAAGTCACTGAGGGGTCAAAAACTGTTTTTTCTGGCCATATCTGAGAAGATTGAATATCTGTGAACTGAATGTTCACATTGTAGATATCATTGTTGACCTGCAGTTGTGTGGACCTCTTGACCTCAATTTGACCTCTTTCTGTGGTCATGGGTGGTAAGGTTGAGTCTTGATAAAATGTTGCTTATTTAAGGAGTTACGAACCAAAAATAGGCAACTGGTTTATTTAAGGTATGTGATAGACCTTTGTGGGCTTTTATGAAGGAGACCAACTCCCGCGTTGATCGGACACTTACTTTGGTAGTTACAATGGTTCAAAGTTTAATTTAATAGCTTTTTCGCACTAACATTAGGCGTGGTTCATTGGAATTCAATATGTCTAGGAGTGGATGCATTACATGGATAGTAACAATTTTTTATGAACCCGCCATGTCTTGAAGGTCATCAAAGGTCCACGTAGGGGTCAAAAACTGATTTTAGTCTTTTTTTTGGCAATAGCACTGGGCATTTTTCATCAAAGGCAAAATGCTCCTAGGAGTGGATGTATACATGGAGAGTTACAATTTTATGAAACCTGCCATGTCATTAAAGGTCATCAAGGTCACTTAAGGGGTCCAAAAACTGTTTCTGGACATAATCGGAGAATTGAATATCTGTGAGGCTGGAAGGTTCACCATTGTGAATAATTGGTGACCTGCAATGCGTGTCGTTGTGGTGTGACCTCTGACCTCATTTGAACCTTCTGTCGGGTGGTCATGTTTTCTGGTTAAAGGTTGATCTTGAAGAAATGTGATTATTATTAAGGAGTTACGAGCCAAAAAAAATAGAAACCTGGTTATTTTTGGAATATGTGATCTAAGACTTTGTGTGCTTTAGTGGTAGGAAGGAGACCAACTCCCGCTTCGATCGGACACTCACTTTGGTAGTAACAAGGAGTCAAGTTTAATTTAATAGCTTTTTCGCTTAAACATTAGCGTGTTCATTGGAATGCATATGCTTCGTGAGTGGATGCATCACATGGCGAGTTACAATTTTTATAAAGACAGCCATGTCATTGAAGGGCATCAAGTCAGTAGTGGTCAAAAAACTGTTTTAAAGTACTTTTTTGGCAACTAGCACTGGGCCATGTGTCATCATAATGCAAAATCTCCTAGGAATGGATGTATCACCTGGAGAGTTACATTTTCATAAAAATCTGCCATATGTCATTAAAGGTCTTCAGGTCACTGAGGGGTCCAAAAATGTTTTCTGTCGGGCATAATCGGAGAATTGATATCTGGTAGAAGGCTGGAAGGTTCACCATTGTGATAGTAATTTGTTTGACCGCATGTGTGTTACCTCTGCACCTCAATTTGACTCTGTTCGTCGGGTGGTCATGTTGAAGGTTGAGTCTTAAATAGAAGGTGCTTATTTGAGGAGTACGGGCAAAAATAGAAATTGGTTATCTTTGGATATGTAATAGACTTTTGTGTGCTTCATGGAGGAGACCACTCCCGCTTCGATCGGACACTACTTTGGTAGTTACGAAGTTCAAAGTTTAATTAATAGCTTTTTTCGCAATACATTAGGCGTGTTCATCCGAATGCAATATGCTTCTAGCGATGGATGCATCACATGGAGAGAACAATTTTTTCATGACACCCCGCCATGTTCATTGAAAGGTCATCAAAGGTCACGTGGGGGGCAAAAACTATTTAGTACTTTTTGGCAATAGCACTGGGCATGTCATCAGAATGCAAAATGCTTCCTAGGAGTGGATGTCTCACATGAGAGTTACACTTTTCATAAAAACTGTCATGTCAATTGAGGTCATTCGACGAGGTCACTGAGGGGTCAAAACCTGTTTTTCTGTGCCATAATCGGAAGAATTGAATATCTGTGAAGGCTTAAAGGTTCACCATTGTGCTATCGATTGTTGACCTGCGGGTGTGACCTCTGACCTCAATTTGACCTCTGTCGGGTGGTCATGTGGTTAAAGGTTCTCTTGAATAAATGTGCTTATTTAAGGAGTTTACTGATCAAAAAAATCGAAATGGTTATTCTTGAGTATGTGATGGACCTTTGTGTGCTTTATGGAGGAGACCAACTCCCGCTCGACGACACTTACTTTGGTATTTACAAGGGTGCAGTTAATTTAATAGCTTTTTCGCAATAACCATTAGGCGTGTTCTTGGAATGCAAACGCTTCTAGGAGTGGATGCCATCACATTGTGAATAACAATTTTTATAAGAGCCGCCATGTCATTGAAGGTCATCAAAGGTCACGTAGGGGTCAAAAACTGATTTTAGTACTGTTTGGCACTAGCACTGGCATGTTCATCAGAAATGCCAATGCTCCGGTAAAGAAGGTATGTATCACATTGAGATTTACATTTTCATGCAAACTGCCATGTCAATTGAATGTCTTCAAGGTCCCAAAATTATGGGTCAAAAACGGTTTTCTTGCCATAATCGGAGAATTGAATATCTGTGAAGGCTGGAAGGTTCACCATTGTGATTAATGGTTTGACCTGCATGCGTGTTAACCTCTGACCTCAATTTGACCTCTGTCGGGTGGTCATGGTGGTTAAAGTTTCAGGTCTTGAATAATGTCCCTTATTATTTAAGAGTATAACGAGCAAAAAATAGAAACTGTTTTTTTGGTATGTGATAGACCTTTGGTGCTTTATGAGGAGACCGAACTTCCCGCTTCGATCGGACACTTACTTTGGAGTTACAAGAGTCAAGTTAATTTATCGCTTTTTTTCGCAATAACATTAGGCGTGTTCAGTGGAATGCAAGATGCTTCGAAGAGTGGATTCATCACATGGAGATTAAAATTTTATACAGACCGCCATGTCATTGAATGTCATCAAAGGTCACGTAGGGTCCAACACTGATTTTAGTACTTTTTTGTGCAATAGTCACGGCATGTTCATCAGAATGCAAAATGCTCCTAGGAGTGGATTTAATCACATGGAGAGTTAACAATTTTTCATAAAAACAGCCATTATGTCATTAAAGGTCATTCAATGTCACTTAGGGGTCAAAAACTGTGTTTTCTCTGGCCATAATCGGCGAATTGAATAAGCTGCTGAGGGAAGGCTGGAAGGTTCACCGTTTGTGATAAATTGTTGACCTGCATGTGTGTGACCTCTGACCTCAATTTGACCTCTGTCGGGTGGTCCATTGGTTCAAGTTGAGTCTTGATAAATGTGCTTATTATTATAGGAGTTTAACGGGCAAAAAAATAGAAACCGGTTTAATTTTGGATATGTGCTAGACCTTTGTGTGCTTTATGATGGAGGAGACCACTCCCCAACTCCCGCTTCGATCGACACTATACCTTTGGTAGTTCAAGGGGTTTCACATTTAATAATTTAATAGCTTTTCGCAATAAATTAGGCGTGTTTCATTGGAAGCCAATATGCTTCTAGAGTGGATGCATCACATGGAGATTAACAATTTTTTATAAAATCCGCCATGTCATGAAGGTCTCAAAGGTCCCGTCAGGGGTCAAAAACTGATTTTAGTATTTTTTGGCAATATCACTGGGCATGTTCATCAGAATGCATGCTCCTAGGATTGTATGTCTCCGCATGGAGAGTACAATTTTTCATAAAAAACTACCATGTCATTAAAGTCATTCAAGGTCACTTATTGGTCAAAAAACTGTTTTCTGGCCATCAACGACGGAGATTGACTATCTGTTGATGCTGGGAAGTCCACCATTGTGGATATCATTGTTGACCCTTGCATGTGTGTTACCCTCTGACCGCAATCTGACCTCTGTCGGGTGGTCATGTGGTTTAAAGGTTTTAGCCTTAATAAATGTGCTTATTAGGAGTAACGGGCAAAAAACTAGAAACTGTTTATGGCACAGTGGGGATATAACAAAGTTGGCGGTCTACCGCCAGGCGGTGTCTAGTTTCACATGTTAAGACGGGAGGGATCCCTTAAATTCATGGATATTGTGTGCAGTGTATAGTTTAATCGGCGTTTCCATGTACGTGGGCTGACGGGCGGGCCGTTTTCTCGAATCGGTCAGGTGGTAGCGATGTTTTTTTCCTCCCGCCCGCGTGCCCGCCGTGTATTTCGTAATCGATTTCCGGGGATTTCCCGGCATTCTTACTGGCTTGTCGCCCTAATAGTGCCAGAGTAGAGAACAAAGTTATGTTCAAATCATGTTCCAAGCCAACACTCCTAACTGTTTCAACACTCGTAATGAGATTCTATACAACTCTCTCTCTCCATTTTCACATTCATTCAAATCACCGGCCGGACACCTATTTGAACACAGTAGTCCGCATGTTTAAACCAGGAACGGTGTCAGTTTTATGCTAATTAAATCTCCAAATCTTTGTCAATTGTGAAGTTATTGTATTATTTATAATTATTTGTATTTTAGAGGCGCTATCGTTGACATTTAGAACATTAATTCTAAGAACTAACACCGTATTTAGGTTAAACACTAGTAAGGCTATGCGTCCGGTGTTTGACTAAATATAATAATAATAATAATAATAATAATAATAAAATAACAACACAAAAAACGACACAACATGATAACAAAAATAATAGTAGGCTACACGGTTTCTTATATATCGCGCATATACACACTATGAGTAATGAGAATCATACAGTTCTCTCCATTTTTAACGGCCGGACACCTATTGAGAACACATATCGCATGTTCGCATATACGATAAATAATGAGCTCTTCCCCCCCCTGTCCCTGTCTTCAGGGGCCAGGTCATCTGAATTGGCATCGTATAAAACTTATTTTTTAGAGATTCTCCTTCACTGAACTACTACTGAATGCACACCCTCTGCCGCATGTGCTTGCAATTGGCTCCGCAAGCATCGTTTCTAACGATCCCACAGAGAAATCTATGACCACCAGTACTGGGCGCCTCTGGCTCTCTGCTTTGACAACAAATTCATCAGTATGTTCCTCTCAGGTTGACCTAACAGTGGGTTCTTGGTATTCCTTGGTTGGGAATTAATAGCTGGAATAAACGTCACTGTGGCGGGAAAATATGGTAGTACCGCGTGATGCTGGGCCCTGTGAGATTATCCGTGAGTAATGCAACGGAGTCAACATTTTTTAAAGAGTTTGATTTTATGATAATTAACCAGTGATGACACTCGGCTTTGATAATAATTCATGAAGCTTAGTGTTACGGGCCATCAACTGCCTACTCAACATCCACCTCCGATTGGAAGTAGCAATACCTGCTACCTTCGTTTCTCGTATTGCATGATTTTCTCAGTGAAACTACTCGTATAGCCATCGCCTCTCGTGAATATTAATGAGGAACAGTAACAATACATAATTACTGTAGTAGTGAGGTCAATAAAAAAAATATACTTGTGATGATTTTATTCTGAGCCCACCGAATGATAAATGACTACCACACATCAAGCATGGGAGCGATATCTCTTCCCATCCGTCCGCTTACGTAGTTGACGGATTTGTTGTGAAAAATCCATCGTAGGCTAGCTCTCGTGATTGAGACCAAAATATCAATCCAGATGACCGTGGGACTCCACAGTGATGTCACTGAAAATCATATTTAGATGATATGGTTGTCCCGCCCACTGATGAGCATGAATACTAATGGTCAGCGCCCCCAACTACAATGAGGACCTCTACTCACTATGGAGTATCGGCCATTCAAGCCTAGAGTGGGAGAATGTCCCTTTCCATCTCCAACTTAGGGGCACGGCAATCAAACGCTAACGTCTCTATGCTGAGCAGACGTCGGAATGTGACAAAATGGCAGACGACGCGGTTGAAAGTGATTGTCTTTCAGACGCGTACCGAACAGTGTCCTGTCCATGTCCAGGGAACAGTGGGAAACAGTAGGGTAGTAGTAGTAGGTCGAGTCCCGGCCGACGAATGCTCAGTGATCAATCTCCGCACGTATCACGATCTTGACCTAGGTTTATTGCTTCCTCAAAACTGTTAATGGTGATGTCCCTCGAATTGCGATTTGTTTTTCGAGCAAAGTAGTTCACAGGTATCCCAACTGGTTAGTAGATGTCAACAATTGGCTTCTCTCATCGATCTTCGCTGGAGCTCTCTTGGAGTCTCGGACGTGACCGAAAAATCTCAAAACGTTATGTGTACAACGGAAAACCAAGGGATTTGATTGGTCACATATTAGAGTTCATCGTTTGTGGTATCCAATTGTATGGTCATCTGATGACGAGAACATTGCGGATTAGTCTTCTTGGGACAAGTGTCAATTTTGTGATCAGATTCTTCGTTTGAATCCACAGTTCGCACTTCGACGAAAAATTACTCTGTTGAGGGCATCGAAAATCCGAGTTTGATGTTTGTAATACTCGTCTGCTTTCCCCTTTTGAAATTGTTGATAGAGTGTTTGAACGGGCGTTGTTGGTTGTACCAATTTTTCTGTTAATGTCTTTTTCGGTTCCCAACCAAAATACCTACATATTTACATTTCCAGTCTTGTGATTGAAAATTTCTCAGTTTTTTTCGTGCTGTTATTTTTGATTTCTTCGTGTCAGATTTCAGTCACCCACTCTTCGATGGCGTGTCATAGAGTTCACATCGATGCTCAAGAGATAGATCAGGTTATTGTTGGACCAAAGGTGAAGAAGTTGCGTATTACCTAGTTGCGCTACTTGTATTCATGATCACCTAACTTATATGGATGGGTATCTGCATCAATGTCCATTTTCAATCCGATTTCAAAGAGTTGTCAGCCTGGGGCAGTGCGTCGGAGCGTTTCGAAAAGTGGGGGGGACAGGATCGGATGCAATGACCATCTAATGGGAGCGCCACCATCGGTTGGCGCGGAGCGTACGTAGAAAATTTCAGATTTTATACCCTCCAGATCGACGAGACGGCACTTGCCAGACTCCATCAACCCATCTACATGTGTGAGTTGAGTAAAAACCGACAAAAATGTCCATGTGCATACTAAGATGATTTTACGAAGTCTCCACTGGTATTTTTATTATACTTTTCTACTCTGGCTTTGTTTGCGTGGGATCCAGGGTTTTACCGAAAGGCCTCTGGTGGGATCGAAGGTAAAAGCCTAGGCGAACGGGACCACTCAAATTGGGAGCAGAAAATTTGTTTTTGAAAAAAAAAAAATGCATGTTTCCGGGCAATTTTATCGAAAAAGACTGCAAAAAGTTCAGGCATTTTTTCAACTAGCTTTTTTCCTTCCCAAATTTCCAAGAATTTTGTCCGAATTTTTCATCTCAGAAGAATGGGGGGGGGGGGCAGTCTGCCCGCAAGGCTTCTGAAATCAATCGACTGTGACGAAATGATTCGAAGATTACATAACTATTAGCCTGCAACGCCTGGAAGAAAAACGCCATTGCGCGCGAAACACTTGAAAATTAAGCACTTTTGGCTATTCGATTTAAAATTCGAGAACTCGGTATGGAGCATGGGGAATCCTTCCACTTCGGCCATAGTCGGGTCAGATCTTCACCTGGGGTCCGCACCTGGAATTAGTGGACATTAGACAATTTCCAACTCGATTATTGTTTGGTTAGACAAAATTGAATCAGTTTCTAGTGATACAAAATCGGCATTGCCGTTTATTGTTATACGGTCCGGACGGGAAAAGTGGGGGGGGGGGACGTAACATATGATATCCCCCACTTGAAAGTGGGGGGGGGGACATGTCCCCCCGTCCCCCACCTGTTGACGCCCATGCCCTGGGGGGACCCGATGTTCGTGCTGGAAGGATATCCTAGTTTGCCGTCTAATTTGACCGTGTATGAACATCGTTCAGTAATAGTGAAATGAGATAGAGTTCGTCGTTCTCGAGGATTCTGTTGCCAATCATTATTAGTGGGCTCTTTTGGATCTACGAAACGCCTTGCTCATGTCCAGAAATAGAAGGTTGATGTTATATCCTATTGAAGTTACGGCTTTTTCAGCTAAAAATTTGAAAGCGACACAAGCTCTGCAGTGCATCTACCTGAGGTGTAGGTGTTTGGGTGACGGGAAGTATATGCTCATCAATTAGGGGGCGGATTCTCCTCGTATAATGTCTGCCTCAATTTGTCTCCGGTAGAGTAGCGCATACCGTAGATTGTCAAACACTTTAAAGCACATGAAGGTGATCGCGTGTCAAGTCCGAGTGCGGGGGAATTTCAAATTGCTGTCAATATATTGCACACGCGTTGAATCTCCAGGTAATATTAATAACTCATGCCTCAGAACACCCACCTACAGCCATCCACGCGCACACACATACACACGCACTCACACACACACGCGCGCGCGCGCACGTACACACGCACGTAAAACACACACGAACACAATACTATACGTCTCGACGAGGAATAAGAACGATTATTGTGGGGCCCTCCATTTTGCAGGGCCCCCCTGGGTATAATGCCCGCTGGTCCGTGTTTATATCGACCATAGCCTGCCCTTGTGACAGATTTCACGTGGGCGCTAGGGATCACGTGATACCTGGATTAGAATGGACTCAATGGAGATCACCCGGTGAACGTTTAGTTTAGTTAGTTAGTTAGTTTAGTTTAGTTTAGTTAGTTAGTTAGTTAGTTAGTTAGTTAGTTTAGTTAGTTTAGTTTAGTTTTAAAGGATCATGAACGACTCTGAAATCAAAACAACCCAAGAAGAACAAAACTTTGAAAATTCGCTCACAATTCCTGAAGAACAAATCGGGACCTGTTCTTGAAGGCTAGACCAAACAACATCAACAGGCAGGCTATCACCTCATCAGGCATCTTTGCGAGAAGAATACCGGTATTAATTAAGGAGAGCCTGGGGCGGTCCTGTGCTGTAGGATGTTTAGTTTCCGTCAGACTGGAAAGTTCAAAAGATTGTTCTGCAGCACGTCACGCGGTCAGTGTACCCACTAGACCTGGACACTGGCTCATCATCTCATTAATTATGTAACTTGAAAAGGTTTAGTAGTCGAACATATTATTCAAACTTCAACTAATGCTAGACCAGATCACAAAAATCACCACAAACACCGCGAACATATTCACTCACGGACACAACCACACGTACACACCGCCGCTTAATAACCCACCAATCGCACTCCCGGACTCCTAAACCCACCGGCTCTCAGTGTACGTCAGTGCCGGTGTTGTGAATTTGGGCCCATGTCCGTTGGCCTAATTTCTCGCTGGGCGCTGATCTCTCAAAATTTGTACGCCAGTGGCGTACGCGATGGGGTCAGACCTCCGCCCCATTCCAATGCGATCAATACGTTTTAACACGAAAAAATCCACCTTTCCACGGTCAGTAGACGTGTCACAGCTGTTGTTCTCAAAATTGTAACGCATGCAAGGGTCCCATGATGTGCAATTTATTTGCAATAAGAAGGGCGAGGCAATAAGTGAGGGCGCACTGCTAGGACAAGCTCTCGGTACGCTACTGATACTACCTAGCACTACGCGATGGTATTACATGAGAGTGCTTGAGTGGATTGCTTCATGTAATTGTAAAAAATCTCAGTGGCGTAGAAACGAATTTTTGAGTGGAGGGGGGGGGGGGCTGAAAGTTTGTAGACGTACAATGGGAGGAGGGGGTTAAGGGATGTACCCTCCCCCTTTGGAAATTTTTTGCATTTTCAGATAGGTCTAGATGCAATTTGGTACAAATAGCACACTTCTACACCATTCCATTGGGGGAAAAAATCACATTTTCACGAGTACGATGTTGATCCAAAACCAAGGGCCTGAGGTTGGGCCTAATCACACTTCGGCCCAAAGTGAGAATATGTTTAACAGTTGTTCCAGTGAAATAGTGCTATGATAGGGACGGTTGTCACAGTCACCCACCCATAAAATCTCTTTGGGCCCGCACTATACTGTATGTGTTGCTGGTGATTACCTACAATTCCCTTGGATGACAAAGACTTGAATTAAGTTTCATATTTGTTGGAAATGGAGGAAGATCTGATTAATCACAGCAAGAGTAACTGCAGCGCTAAGAACAATGCCGATTGTTACTCAAACTTTACAGGTGCCCATGTAACACCTGGAAATAGAGGAATGCAATGAGGGTGAAGCCATTGTCCAAGGGTCACGACGAAAAGCTGATCCGGTTTGTGGGATTAAACCTTTTGTTATCGCAATTGGCAGTCTGGAGCTCTACGACTGAGCTAATCCGATCAGTCCGATACAATTAGGAATCTGAATAAACATCTTGACATATTCTGTAATTAGTTCTAAGGGAAAAATTGGTTCAGGTAAATAAAAAATATATTTATATACTGCGAACAGTACTGATCCCAGTTTTAATGTAAGACCGGACAAATTTCTGTTAACATCTCTGCAGACTTGCAGAACAGAAATGTATAATAACCAAAAAATCGTGAAAAATTGAAAATAAGGAGAGCGTAGAATCCCTGTGTAGCTTTGCGAGTCGTCCAGTACATGAAAAGCCAGTTTTTTCTGAACACTTATTATATAAAAGTAACAATGTAAAGTGGACAACAAAAACCCCGCACCCCCCAAAAAAATCACTATATTTTCATTCTACCTATAGACAACCATATCTCCATAATAAACATCGTACAGTATTTGGAATTCTGAATGATTTTCAAAGAAGTTAAACTGTCTATGGGCCATTGCCAGAGGAGAAAAATTACTCTAACATTCATTTTAAACTGGCTACATTGGCACAGACAGCTCTCTTAAAAAAAAAATTACCGATAGGCTTACGGGACATGAAAGCACTAGTAAGCAGTTCTACTAAACCAGAAAGTGCTGGAATAAACCCACGTCCATAGAGATGCAACTGTCGGTATATGCTAAGGAATACACAGATTATCTTAGGTTGGAAGAATTCCAATATACTCGTCTTCAGTTTTAAACTGCTAGCTGCTGAGGTGTTGAACGTCAACCGCTAGTAATGCTCAGATGTGTTTTTTCAAGACCTGGATCAACGTTCTTTATGGCTTGTGGCTACGTACCTCCACGTAGAGCTTTAAATATCGCTGTCGGCACTCCCGCATACAAACACTAGTCCTGAACGATCAAATATTGCGTTGAGTAATTCGAACATAATTCTGAGGTTCTTATTCGGACGTGCCCCTTTGAAAGTGAAGTGTAGAGGATAACATGAATTAATGCTGAATTAATACCACAATAATCTCTATAATTTTGTGAAATAAAAAATGGGTTTTCTGCCTTGGGAAGTGGGCGGGGGTGGGGGGTGACGAATGATATTTTCCGGCCCCTCCACGATTTTGAGTGGGGGGCTGGCGCCCCCACCCCCCCCCCCCTCCCCCCATGTTCCCTACCCTTGAACATCTGCTTGTGTACATTTCCGCAGAATCTTATTAAGACTTCGTCCTGTGGACTCGTGTATTTTGGCGATTTAGACGCATTTTTTATGTAGGGGTCCCCAAGTAGAGAGAAAAATCCGTCAGATGACAGCAATAGGGATACTCATCAGAGGGGAATCGAACAGATTTGACTAGAATTCGGTTCATATTTTTTCGGCCAAGACTAGTTTCTTTTGAAAACTTTGACCGATCAGCCAATTTTTAACCAGATTCTGTTCGTGCCCCTCTTGGTCCGCCGCTTATACTTCACAATTAAGGGGGATTCTCGATAGTCACGCTAAGATGGCCCTGTGCATAGTAGCGCTGTGGAATGGTGCAATAGCCGAAGGCACGAAGTTTTGAACTCGTGTTTTGTCTTGGAGAGGGTCGTGCGGAGCGCTCAAAATACGGAGGGAAATGGGTTTAAAAAGATTCAGAAAAGTAGGGGACAATTTCTCTTGCCTGGAGTTCCCCTTTAACACAACACTTGGCACAGCTGTGCTTACTGTTTACGAGCGTTTATCGCTCGTGGATTGGCCCTCGCTGGTTCTTTCCACACTGCGAGCGAATACAACTTAGCGAATGGGACGTTTCATAAAACATAAAAGCATACGTTTGCTTGTCATGTATTACCTGTCATACCGCTCATGTCCGATAATTCTTTCAGAATCTTCGCTCTAACATCTTTATTGGCGAAGTGTGGGTGACTTTTTCTCCACAATCCCTCCTTTTCAGCTACCAAACTTTAGAAAATTCTTCGTGTTGATTACCGCCGCCATGTCCGAATATTTACCTAGTTGAGGGGGACCGACCGATGTTCATAAGGGTTTTTATTCTAAGGTCCGTTTGTCTAAGCCTTTTATTCATAAGGCCTTTTGTTCATAAGGCCCGTTATTCATAATGGCCGAAAAGGTTCTTTATTCATAAGGTCCGATATTCATAATCACAACAAAGGTCGATATTCATAATAGGAAAAAGGGTCCGTTATTCATAATAGTGAAAAGGTCCGTTACTCATAAGAGGAAAAAGGGTCCGTTATTCATAATGAGAGAAAAGGTCGATATTCATAATGGAAAAAGGGGTCCGATAGGAAAAAGGTCCGTTATCATAATAGGAAAAAGGGTCCGTTATTCATAATAGGAAAAAGGGTCCGTTATTCATAATAGGAAAACAAACACCGGTCGTGGATCTGCCGGGCATCGCAGCTGACAAAAGGGTACAGTTTGAGGTTAGCATCCTTGCCGGACCTCCGCATAGGTAGATAGAATCACCGGCTTGGCAAGTATATCATTGAAAAGAAACACATTATGAATAACGGACCTTTTTCGCGATTATAAAACGGACCTCTTTGCTATCATGAATAACGGACCTTTTCCACTATTATGAACAACGGGCCTTTTTGCGATTATGAATAACGGACCCTTCTTTTGCTATTATGAATAACGGTCCCCTTTCGCTTTTATGATTTACGGACACTTTTCGCCTTTATGAATATCGGACCTTTTACTATTATGAATATCGACCCTTTTTTACTATTATGAATAACAGACCCTTTCGATAATTATGAAAAGCGGGCCTTTTTGGTCATTATGAAATATCGGACCTTAAGAACAAAGACCCTTTTTTATTATGATGCGGCCCTTTTTTGTTCATTATGAAAATAACGGACCTTTTCCCACGAAATTTTGCACGTTATGAATAACGGCCGTATGCACAAAAGGCCTTATGATAAAGGCCTTAATGAAACAGGCGGTCCCCTTAGATCATCCGTCACTAAGCCTACTACGTGCCCTTGCTTATACCTGCCACTGAAACATCAAAAACGTATCCATGGTATGATTACCATCTAAGCGGAGCGCCGCCTGGAGTCGGCGCGGAGCGTACAAGAATGTTTTTGGATTGAAGACCCTCTAGATGGCCGGAAACGGCCACTTGGGCCGAGTGAAATAAGCCATGTTTCAGCCTCAAAACATTAATTTCATCCCTGAAATTTTTGATAGTTATAAAAATGAAGAAGAAATTGTAAACATTAACGCCGGTATGGAGAACGGCTAACGATTATCGTTCCCCCGAGCAAAGTAGCCTATACTTTTTTGACGGCATGCATCGCTGGGGTGATATGTTTCCTCCTGAATTAGTATAGTCTAGAAAGTGACCCTTGGGCATGGTGGGTGTGTGGCATGAGGGATGCCAACAGACTAGCTTTTGATCGTCTGCGGCTGACTATCTAAATGGAGAGGAAGTTGCGAACCTATAGCCAGTCCCGTACGCAGGATTTTGGCATGGGGGGGGTGGTTCGAATTAAGCTTGTGACTATCTAAGCGTAGGCCACGCTTAAGGTGGCGCGGAGCTCACAAGGAAAAATTTTGGTTCGCAGACCCTTCAGATGCCGGAAAAGATACTTACCGAGTGGAATTAGCCCTTTCACCAAACCATCAAACATTAATCTTATGCCTCTGAAATTCTGACAATAAACAGAAAAATAATAACAAGAGGGCAATCCCCGGAGTTGCAGATCTCATCGGCAAATGTGGAACTATTAATTTGTTGCCACTTGCTACCTTTTTCACGAGTTGCTAAAAGGACACAATTATCAAAAATATGTCTGAAAAAACAGCCATTTCCCAAAAAATCTTCATATTCATGGAACTTTCAGAAAAAATGTACCAGCATTATGTTGGGGAATCCCTTGGTTTTGATACTTTGTACCTTCTCTGAAATTTGAAATATTCCAATACTCCCAATCTCTAAATATACCAAAACTGAACAGATTTTCAGAATTCTAAAATTTGACAAAAAATTATTCCCCCCCCCCCTAAAATTGACATTTTTGGTAATTTGGGCTGATTGCATGTAAAATGGTGATTGTGCCTTATTTCATTTCTAACAAAGTTTGGAAATCATCCAGCCATTGGTATAAGAGGACTATCTTGAATAATAGTGGGTGAAAAAAAAACTGGAAAAATGAGAGAAATTTGCCCCCCAACAAAATTGGTCTTTTGCCTCCTAAATTCCCAATTCCTTTGATAGTTCCGTCTCTAATTTGCGAGCAACCAAGTGTGTCAGGACTACTATTTCAAGCGTTGGCAAAATGTCACTGTTCAGCAACTCCAAAATGGAGATATTTGCGAAAACCATCAAAAAATCTGACGGACACGCAAACGAACACACACACACCAACACAAACGGATCACTTTTGCGAGTGCAACCTCATTGTGGATCCACCCGGCACCCTGGGTACCCCACCAATGGGTGCCCCTCAGTGGATAGTTCCAAAACCACCACTATGGTTACCATAGCACCACGTTGTATGGCAACCAGCAACAGTAAACTTAGGTGAAATAGCAAGGACTACAAATAATTCATCCGGCCCTTCGGGACCGATGAGGAAAGTGATGGCCCAATGCCTTGTAGAGACGCCCATATAAAAATGGAAAATGATGGGCGATGATAGAAGTGTTATTCTGAATATGATAGGGTCGTATGTTGACGGTGTGTTCTCTAGGACCCGTTGAACAACAGATTGGAAAGTCGCCCTGTTAATCCATGACAGGCGGTCTGAAAAAAAAACACCCAGACGTCCAATAGAAAATAAAGATGACCTAATGCGGCAAATAATAATCTGGATTGAGATATGCATTAGGGTTATCAGCTACAAAAAAAACAAGCATGGAAATTATGATACCTTTCTTTATTACATTACTTCAAAAGGACTATCCATGAAAGCATGGGCTAATGAAGACACGTAGTCAATGATTGTAGGAATGGTATTATTGTTCGGGTAGCCACAGCTGCGACACCAATATTGATGTGTCTCTACAGAGTAAAATGTCATCCTTCATCCAAGTTTTTAAAACCTGTTTGCCGTATGCTCATTTGATTTTCTGAACCGAAAGTAGTATAAACGCTGGGAAATAATGGCTACTACAAATCAGAACCACACAAAGTTTAAATTGGACAAATTTCCAGCTATGCCACTACCATTACCCATCTGCAATATGCAGAATATATCTCAGACTGAAAGAAACAACCTGCAATATTGCACTTGGTCCTGAATTTCGGATTAATTCGGGATATTGATGATAAACTAGTTAAAGAAGCGTCTAATGGCTCAGTTCGGCAAATCAAATAGGCTTGTGATGAAAAGGTTGCGGGTTTTGAATGTGGTCGATGGACTGAAAACTGGTGCGCCCTTGGGCAGTGCTTTTCACATGGCCTCGTCCCACCAGCTTGTGCGGTACCATGTGCAGATTTGAGGTGACTGGAGTAACTTCGTAGTTTGCGCTGAGTGTAGAGCAACTATTGGGAGTCCCAGGGAGGGCACGTGAGTGAGACACCGTTCGGGCTCGGGAGCGAATAGAGGTGTTGCGCATTGTAAAGTGTGGGGATGATGACAAAGTCACTAATGATCAGGATAATATCTGAGAAGCGCTTGAGGTTGTCCTCGAATGATACGGCGCTAGTAGGAACGGGTACATATAAACCGGGCAATGCGCACCTGGTGAAAAAGGGAATTTTCCAATTAGCTAACTTACTGCCTCGCTCTAACAATGGACACTATCAATTTTGTACAATATGAGCAGCCGATCAGAACACCACCTTGCGGCTTGTTACGGCGCGTTTGTTTGAGGTGCGCTTAACTGGATAAATAACCACCTAATTATGTTACATGTTCAATAATTATCATTCAGAAGACGAATTCGCACCAAAAAAATTCGACCGACAATATTCAATTGTAGTGTTGAAAAAGGCAAGTGACGAACAATTACTCACAAAGTCGTCAGCGCGGTCTTTACGGCTACAACAACATAGCAGACCTTTTACTTCAGATATCAAATATAAGATAAAAGTTGTTATTAAACAAGAAATAAGTTCTAGAAATAAAGTTTCGGAATAAAATTCTTACATACCTTGAACTATAAGGGCTGTATCCAAACAGTAAGCAACTATAATTTTTCACTACAAAATCCTCTTTACTGCCCAGTAGAAGATTTTGCGCTGTTTTTATCGAGTGCATTATCTTGTCATTAGGTAGGTGAACCAGTGAGGGCACCTTTTCTTGGGTGATCACGTCTTCTGGGGGTCGATGCCATTATTTGCATGGGTTTTGAACGACAGAGTAACCTTTAGGTTATCTGCTGCAATAAAGCCGCTTTCATGCACGCGGGCGGGCAGGCGGGCGGGGCGGCGGCGTTTCTGGAAGCTCGTTTATATGCACGTGGGCGGCGGGCGTTTTCTCGAGTCACGCACCTCTTCCCACTTTTTAGTGTGTATCTGCGCTATATTAGAACCTACTAGCCTACGTTATTAGTATATCGTTATTATATTATTATTATTAATTATTATATTATTATTATTATTATTATTATTATTATTTTAATTATTAATTATTTATCAAACACCGGACGCATACTAGTGTTTAAACCTAACACCGGTGTTCATTTTCGAAACCATTTTTCAAAATGCAACGATCACAGCCACTATTAAAACTTCAACAATTGACAGGTTTTGAAGATTTAATTAGCAAATTACTTGACTAGCAATGGTTCCAACAGTAAATATGTGTTCAAATATGTGTCTGACCGTTAAAAATATAGACAATCTGTATGACGCTCATCCTAGTGTTGAAACAGTTATGAATGTTGTTTGGAAATTATTGAAACATAAATTGGTCCCTCACTCTCATTTATCGGGCTACAAGCCGTTAAGATGCAAGGGAAAATCGATTACGAAATAACCACGCGCGGATTAACAAAACGAAAAACAAATACCTTCCCTTGCCCGCTCGCCAGCGTCATGGAAGGCTTCCATTGAAAATACGATGAGCGATTTTAGACGTCCGCCGCCCGCCCCGCGTGCATGGAAACGCGGCTCAGTATTAAAAATTTATTCTTAGCTACAGTAAGCCTAATTAGCTCTACAAGTTACCACATTTTTTTCTCCCGCCCGTTCGCGTGCACTCTTTAATCTTATTCTACATACATGCAATCAAGGTTGACATTTAGCAGGTGGGGTGCAACATTACAGCAGGCCAGGTCGAATTTAATTGTTGATTGCATAGCAATAGGGCCCCCCTTAGAATAGAGTTAATCAAATCCAACTTAGTTGTACTCACCTCAGTCCCACACGGCCCAGCCTGGCTTCACGCCGTTTATACGATTGGGCCTTTTATAAGCGTGGGCGTCGATCCGTTTTTGAAAAGTGGGGGGGGCAAACATCGAATGCAAATGACCATCTAAGCGAGCGCCACCATTGGTTGGCGCGAGCGTACAAGGGAATTTTAGCTTTTCAAACCCTCCAAATCGCCGGAACCGGCACTCGCCAGACTCTCGTAACGCCCATCTACATGGTCAATTGAGAAAAGTCAGACAAAAAAGTGCATTGTGCATACTAAGATGATTTATCTAATATCACACATGGTATTTTTTATTACCTTTTCCTACCCTGGCTTTGTTTCCGTGGGATCCAGGGTTCTGCCCAACGGTCCACCTGGTGGGATCGAAGGGAACGCCATAGGCGTACGGGTCATTCCAATGGGAGCATAAATATTTGGGCCGAATTTTAGTCAGTCCATATCGAAATATACCAGCTGCGCGCGAAGCGCGGGAATTTTTGCATGTTTTACTCCACGGCATTTTCTTTAAATCGAAAGAGTCAGCAGAAATTCAGGATTTTCTTCACTTTGTCTTTATCCTTTCCAAAATTTCCACGAATTTTCGCCCGAATTTTTTCACTAAGACAAATAGGAGGGGGGTGGAGGTCTCCCCCCCCCCCAATTTTTGTTGTAGTCTGAAATTATTCGAGGGAACAAAAATGATTCTTCAACGCATTACATAGAATAATCACAACGCCGGGTAGAAAAACGCCATTGAAAAATCTACTTTTGGCCCTTTCAATTTAAAATTCAGCGAGCACTCGGTATGAAAACATGGGTATTTTCGACTTAGGCGGGGGTCAGATCTCATCTGAGGTCCGCACCTGGACTTAGTGGACTTATTCCAATTTCCAACGGATTTTATTGTTCAGTTAGAAATAATTGAATCAGTTTAAACTATCATCAAATTAGTGGATTTCTCACTTGTGAACCACCGCCACACCAATATAATAAAAGTACCAGGTGCACGGTACACGTCAAGGCTTCAGTAAATGGGGACAGAACAACTACCTAGACTCTAAAAAGGGTAGTGGATTTCATGAGTAATGAAAACTTTTATATCAGTATGATGCGCGCGAAAATCGGCACAAAATCCAGAATTAAAAAACTTTTCATTTTACTTGCCCAAATTCTTCCATTATTTCTCCGAATTTGGGTATTTTCGGTAGTGTTGTCACTCTCAAATTTCCTTGCAACCCGGCCCGACAAGTCTAGGATCTATGGACTGATTTGCGTAACTACAGGGTTCTGTACGTATCCAGATATACTTACCATCTTACTATTTTGATGATTTACAATATCACCTAACTGAGGGGTTGAAAAAAGAATGAAAACAAATGTTGGCCCAAGTAGCAATATACGGTATATAGCTAGGACTTTTCAAATCCAAGGGCGCAGATTGGTGGGGTCGTGACCCCCAACTTTTGGAAAGTCCTCCGTACATAATGTGTTTTTGTCACTCTTGACCACCTTGAGGAACCTCAACTCAGCGGAGAATGCCCCCAGACTATTGCGCCAAAGCCAATTGTGATTGCAGTGCAAGCTTGTTTGAGCACATAAGTGAACATTTGCGTCCTCATGCAGCATGGCATTCGTAGGCGACTGAAGAATAATTAAATTCGAAAGGAGAAAAAAGTTGCTGATGAGCTGGCCTAGAGTTACGAGACCCTTCTGATATTTGGCAGAACATGTTTTGCCGAAACGACAGGAAAGCAGCCACGCGCGCGAAGCGTGCGAAAAAAAAAAAATTGCATGTTCTTCGGCGTTTGATATAGAAAATCAGGCCAGTCAGCAGAAAAATTTTGTCATTCCTTCACCTTTTGCCTTTTTCTGTCCAGATTTCGCCGAAATTATTATTTTGGTAATTTGGCCCGATTTTTTCAAATCAGAAATAACTCGCGCCTCTTCAAAGGGTACGCATCATTATAAGTCGGGAGTCAGAGTCTAAGCGTTGGATTACAATAATGATGTGAAACAAAACTATGTTATAGCTTAGTTACTCTGCTCCAGACGAGGCGTAGCTCAAATGATTTATTTGTGAAGCGAAATAGTAAGTGCCATTGAATTTCATGTTGGCGGGAAGAAAGAAAGGAAAACTTGAATCCGTCACTGGGTCTAGATTTATTGTTTCACTCTGTGTCAGACGTGGACGTTAGTCATTTCTGAATAGGCGAGGGGCTAACAATGATTAGGGCCCTGGTGAGAGGAGGGGTCTCAGGCAGTAGGTTTTACCCGTCCCCCTTTGAAACAAGTTTTTTGGCTCTAGGTGCAAATTTATGCTAAAAAATGTGATTTTTTTGTGCGAAAACTGTGCTGTCCACCAGGGCGTAAGTTCTCTTCTTTCGGTTATTGGCTGAATCCTACCTTTTCATGGGCCACCTTAGTTGGGGGCTAGGGGAAAGGCCTGGAAGCCAGACCGGGTGCCTTCCTAGAGAACCCAGGGTATAATTTTTCGTTTGGCTCGTAGGCTCGTACCGTGTCTTTCGACGGAAAATTTTGGATGAATTATGCAAAAGTTGTTCGAATTTGTTGCAATTCATGAAGGGAGAACACACACAAAGTCGAGAGGTGCTAATTTCGCACGGTTTCTGGTATAATCTATGATTTGAAAAAATGTCGTCTTCATTTTGCTAGGGGAATTCACAGTCTTGGGCCCGGGGTTTTTGTTAAACATACATATTCATCCCAATATGGAGCATTTACCAATGTCGGGAATATCTCTGACGCGCTCCAAAAACACCCCCCCCCCCCACCCCCAAATTGTTTGACTGTATCGTCCGGATCATGGGCACGCGATGTGGAATTGAAGTGCAAGATATATATTGTTCAAATCAGAGTGCATCGTATATCGATGCTTTCAGTAGCTAGAAATGCGATGTATAGGAAGCAATTGTAAAAAATTGTAAGTCCCAGAATTACAAAATTGCAATCCAAAATATTTTTCACGGAATCTCATAGTTAACGTGCACGTGCGTATACAGTATGACAGCGACGAAACAACCATCAGGATATCGAAAGGGACGAAGTTTTTGCATATTTCTTTGGACAGCGATAAAATTCACACGTTCCAAACTTGGAACAAATTGACAAATTTTGCTCAATTATCGGGCTTTCGACATGAGAATCGGCAATCTGCTGACACTGTAGGCCATTTATCCACTTTGGGCAGGTTTGGATGCCTAAAATTGTTGCCTATTCTTTGCCCAGCGGTTGTTCTCGATCTGAGAACTTGTTTTTACTTCCATAATGGGCTGGAGCAGTCTGACTCTATACGCCTCGGTATATGCCACCGCTTGCTTAGTGTTCATAATCAATGGACATTTCATTTTGAATCTACCTTTGTTTAAAAACCAACAAATAGAATATTCTCACTTATGTTTCTGGAGTGAAGAAACTGCATAAAAGCTTCATATCGCCTCAGAATATGCTTCAAAATGCATCGCTTCACGACACTATAGAAGCACGATACAGGTCGTCTGCGCGCGGCAGCGCGCGGAAATTGACAATAGGGTTCGGAATAAGGCTAACATGTGGTATTTCGTGAGCTCTGGTTTTAGTATTTTCATTTCCCACACAAACACTTAACAAACACGTGTGTAAACGGACCTGTAATTTGTTCTTCATCGAGGATCAAACAGTTGTGGGGGGGGGGGGACATTGATATTGATTGTCCCCCCCAACTTCGAAAGTGGGGGGGGGACATGTCCCCCGCCCCCCCCCTCCCCCAGGAGCGACGCCATGATTATAAGTATATTTTATTTATTAGTGGAACTATTCAGAACCAGCACCCATTAGCGCTGGTCAAAGTTCTACAGTAACCACTAACCAAACTGTCTGTTCACGCAATAATTACAGCCGGACATGCAGACGTGAAGAACTGGATCACACCCATGCTTCGTCATCAGGGGGCCGTTGATCCGTGACGTTCAGACCGCGTCCGAAGATATGGCATCTGAGATCTGAGCCACCAATGAACTCGCTTGGTTCCGACAAGATCCATGTCAGCCAAGCGTTCACGGTAGCTGCGACGGTCATTAGATGATTCAGTCGCAATTGCGTCAGCGTGGACCGAGCCAGTCTTTCCTGCGTCGGAGAACGCTGAACGAACTCTCTGCGGCCGTGGAGCTTGCTGGCGAGATGAGCAGCAACAGAAATAAGACCTCGTCTCACCAAACATGGTCTCACTTGGTGTATTCCTGGAAAACCTTTCTGATTCTTCAAGGGTGGAAGCTGATCTTGGTTCCGGAAAAAAGCAAGGTTGAGCCTGAGTGAATTAGATAGCTCAGGATATTGGTCGACAACATTTCTAGTGGTAGTCGCCATCGAGAAGCATGGATGCCAGTCGCCGACTGTTCATTTATGTCGGTTAGAAGTGAAGATTTTCCATGTTTGCGATTCGCGTTGTCTAGGACAGTTTGTAGTACTTGCGCCTGAAGAATCCTCAGTAGACTGGGACGAGCTGCTCACCGCCATCCGCGAATCTGGCGGGAATCCTCTGCTGGCAGTATTGCCAGAGGGCGCTAGTTGCTAACTCTTCGGACCTCCTAATGGCATCTTCGAAGAGCTCCCCGAAGCCTTTCTCAGAACCGGAGCTCTCAAGCTCTTTACTTACGATCCCGCACAAGCATCCAACATGGGGGCGATGGTGACGACGTGTTCCCCGAGAAACCTGTGAACCTCTCCAGACAGGATATTATCGGCAAGGCGTCACCAGTTCCCAGGTGCACTTGGTACTCGACAATTTAACCTCGGCAAGAGATATTGTGAATGTGAAAACTTGCTGACAGTAACTATATTTCAAACCTATTTAGTAATAGCCAAAAAGTTCGACTCCCTAACGATCTATGGATACAGCCACCAATGATTATAGAGGCGGACCAAGTGATGTTATTGTGTAACGAAAAAAAAGTGCCCTTTTCATCTTAGATCGCATCCGTTGCCCTTTGCAATTCTTCCGCATCCCCGTTGGAAATCGTTACCAATCCAATGTAGTAGTTGGCAGATTTATTGACAACCTAGTGGGCATAAGTAAGCACCCAAATTGGACATTCAGAAAACCTGGAGGCATGCGACCGTATCCCTCATACGTCAAAAAGTGGGGGGGGGGGGGGGACATTGGTATATTTTTACCGTTTTCGAAAGTCCCCCGCCCCCCCCCCCCCGTTCCCCCAGGATTGACGCCCGTGGAGCGAATACAGTTTAGCGAATGGCCCGTTTTCATTTTAGTCTCAGTTGGCCTGCTTTTATAAGTAAACCACCCTTCATCATGTACAGAGTGAAAAACAAGCGCGTAGCTGCATTCATCTTGAAGCTTGTTGGATGGGCCGCGTAAAAAAGCGACGACAGTGGTTGCACCACATCAACACTCGGAGGGAGCGATATGGGGAAACAGCCAACCTTATGGAGGGGACTTGAGACAGGATCGAGATAAGTTTCACTATTCCCGTCGTATCGGACACGGTCGATGAGTTGCACGAAACTAATCCGTCATCGATATACGACGGAGGTAGGCTATTTTTATTTTGTTCTATTTCTTTCAAAATTTTGTCCCCCAGTGAGGACGCTAGTTGGTGTGCGTGGAATTCATAGAACAATCTCGTATATGCACAGCCATTCGTCGCCAAAAATTGGACATGAACCTTGTGGCAGAGGAAGGTCTGGAAACTTGCGGTGGAAGAGGCTGGGAGAGGGGCGTGGCAGAGTGGTTATGGCATGTACTCACACCTAACAGCCTTTGGTTAGTAGATCCACCCCGCCTGGATGTCTCGTACACTGTCAGACTATTTATCAAGGTCGGCTTTAAAAGTTTAGTTTTAGTTTAGTTTAGTGAATAAGGGTCAGGAAGGACATAATCCTCATAAAACGACCCGAAGCACAACAATCCAGGAAAGAAAAAATGAACCAAAACTGCGAACTAAATAAATACGCCCGCCGATTCCTGAAAAATAAATCAAGCGTTGTTCTGAACGCATTCACACCCTCTTAGAGCAAACAAACATTTTTCAGGAAGACAGTTCACTCATGATCCTCTCTGCGAGAAGAAATATTTACGAATGTCCATGTGCAGCGTTGCCACGAAGCGTGAGCCAGTGACCTCTATTTGGCAGTAACATGGAAAATTCAAAGGAAGTGAGTGGAAGGACAGGTATCGAGTCCTGGAACCAATTTTGAAAATCCTGAATCAAATCACCGGGAATTCGCCTCAGCTCCATGGTAGTTAGACCGAGACGCCTTAATCTTTCCCGTAAGATAATGTTTCAGCGACAGTGAATCCATTCTAGTTGCCCTACGCTGAACGTTCTCAATACGCGGTCTTTTGCAAAGTAAGTAGGGATTCCAACTTGTACGAATACTCTAGGTGCGTCTCACCAGTCTTAAACTGACAACAATATTCTTATCAAGAAACTGAAGTGACGTCCATAATCAACCCGAATCCAATTACCTCTTCTAGCAGCCTCGGCAACACTGCCTCGAAGGTTTCAAAGAAGATCAAAAACCAACCCCAAGATCTTTTTCGAAAATCACCCTCCTGAATAGTTTCGCCATTCAACTTGAAGGAAGCGTTGCGATTGTGAAAATCAACATGCATAAATTTGCACTGTCGACATTGGAAAAACATTGCCCCGTCGAGAAGACCATTTGGACAAATGATATCAGATCCTTTGAACAATTGGCAGCATCATAATTCGAACACGACCTCCCGATACAACTTAGGATCGTCTGCGAAAACTTTTTAACCCTGAATGACAGAACTTCCAAATCGTCATATACGCCAGAAACAGGGGGAGGACCCAAGAACCGATCCCTGGGGAACGTCACTAGTGACCTTTTGCCTAGAAAACGACCGCATTAATGACAACGTGTTCCCTTATGAAGCCACTCACGAACCCTTGAGGAAATTCCCTCACTACCAGAGCTCTCCAATTGAGCAAGCGACGCCAGAGGAACCTATCAAAAGCTTCTGAAAAGTCCAGGAAAACTTATATCCAACAGCATTGTCGTTGTCAACAGAAAATGTAACATCTCCCATAAATTCCAAACACGAACGAATTCTCTTACAACCCTGCTGAGAATCTGAATCAGCACTATGCTCATTGAAATAATCAACATATGATCCGAATGATTGATTCCATTACCTTGCAGACAACACAGGTAAGAATGACTGGCTAGTTAATACAGGAAGAGACGTTTACCTTTCTTGAAAATAGGAGAAACAATTGGCTCTACTCAATCATCAGGAACAATACCTTTATTGTTGAGTCTTTTGAAAAACAATAGCTAGGGAACAGACAACTCGTCTGGCAGAGGAGTGTAGTAAGAAGGAGAAAACTACGTCAGGCCAGGAGCTTTATCACTTTTGAGCTTCTGCAGTTTCATCCTTTACTAAACAGAGGAACACACCTATTACCAATACTATGCGGAGGAAACCCGACAACTAGGTCACCAAAAGTATCCAAGTTCTCATGAGCAAAAAAAGACAGAAGTAATATTAAGAAACCTAGCCATCTACCTGGTATCGTGATTGTCTACCGAGTTGGAATCTATCAAAGGACCAATGCGTTCCTTGACTTTCTGCTTCCCCCTCACATAAGAGAAAAATGCACGAGGATTCTCCTTAATACTAGAGGCAATCTGCCTCTCGAAAATCAAGTTTAGCAACAGAAACTAAAAACTGGACAAGCTTTTGTGAACTTTGAAATGCTCATGATCAGACACGGACCCAGAGAACGATAAAGTCGCCATTATTTCCGTACATCAGACAGAACAAAACAGAAGACAATATATAAACAGTTGTAAAATATTAACAGGGTAATGTAGTAAACAAAGCTTAATCACAATGTTCGTTGTATAATGATAAATAATCACAACAATAACGATTGATTACATATGATCCATAAAAAATTGCTACATTTTAGCTTTTTCTCTTGCTTTTATAAACTGCAATGAACTAGGAATCTTGTTTTTTTTCCAAGTTATTGAAGGGTCATTTGTTTTATACACCACACACTCGTCTTCATAAGCAAAAAGCCTTGATGTTCGCCTCGTTGATGAACGCAGGAGCCCGAGACCAGTTTTTGATTGCAGTGTACCCACATTATTTTGTGTCGTTTTTTGTCTTCAACTTCCTCAAACAAAGGGTATGACAGTTACCATCCATAATGTTCGTGTCACAAAGCCTACATGACGTGCACTATGCTTATACCTGGACACTTGAACGTCAAAAAAAGTATCCACGTGCACGTTGTAGTCGGTCAGCGATACGAGCGAAATAAATAGGTAAGCACTAAGCCGAGCGAGACGTTAGCGAACAGCTCGATTTGCTTCGCTTCGCTCGCTGGCCTTTGGTGTGAAACCTTCGAGCGATTGATCATTGTTTTCATAGTATTACCAGTCGCTCGGTTGGACCGCTCGCTGGCGGTGTGGAAGCACCTTAACTCTCTTCGGTGGCGCAAGGATTCCCCGACGGGGGGTCCGAGTTCCCGACGGGGGTCCAAGTTCCCCGAGGAGATCTCCCTACCCCCTAGGTCAAAAACCTGCATTTTTGATGTTTTCATTTTTTGAACATTTTTTGCGAAAAAAAACGAAAAAAAAAATGAAAATACACATTGTGGAGGGCAAGGTTGTACTTTCAATAGTTCCCTAACCAGCGCCCCCTTATTCGTAGACAGGGTTCAGGTATTCCCGATATGTGCACGAAACGAAAATACCTGGGCACTGCGTCGTGAGCGCACACCAATTAACACAAGGCAAAACAGTGGTAGACGGCAGACGACCATCCGTCCCCAAAGAATTGTAAGATTAATCTCTTTGCAGGGACATTCGAAGATATCCCTAGCTTGTGTATCCTATCTAAATGCCACGATTGTATAGTACTGTAGAAAGATGGTTACGCTGATCTTAAACTCAATTCAAGCGAGGGAATTGGCAATCTATAGGAAGAGATATCAGTGTTGGAGTCGAGTCCAGCCAATCCGAGCCGGTCCAAGGACCGAGACCTCACCATCCGAGTCCGGGTCCAAGACCGAGTCCTCAACATCTGATCCGGAGTCAAGTCGAGTCTTGTGCCCAGTTTCCGGTCCACGAGTCCCTATTACAACTTAGGCATTTTAGCAGGAAATATATGGTTTATCGGTTCAAAGAAGCAAGTTTTATTGCAGTTAGTTGCATCATCCTCCACAAACAGTTATTTTAATGCATATCACCCCATACAAAAAATTTTGGGTTGGCCCTGTACCGGTTTACAGTTTGAGTCATCATTGGGGAAGATCATAACAAAGCATGTAAATGCAAATTGCCATTACAGCAGTGCCAAAACTACAGAATAAAGCCCTAAAAACTCATGTATATAACTCCACCTGATTCCCCACCTCCACAGTTTGCAAACTATAAGCCCAATAATAACTTTCCAGAAAGCTGTAACACTTGGAGTATTTTTTCATTGCATTTCAAGAACGTGAACATCGTCATCTTTATAGACAGGCGTCCATAGTGCAGTACCTCATAAGGATGCCACCTGCAGTAACAGCCATTCCTCCAAGCGCATTTAGTCACTAAAATGCAATATCGGCTATAACTTAGATTTGATTTGAGTGAATTGTCAACAAGACAGTACATCGCATTATGGTTGTCGATGTCGATGTCAAAATTCGCAGGTATAAAACCTTAAGTGTCGGGATTTCCTCTGGATTTTTCCCGACGCGCGTCTTGAACAGGACTCGAACCGAGTCCCAACAGCCGATAGTCCGAGTCCCGAGTCCGAGTCATCAGGACGATGTCCGAGTCCGAGACGAGTCTTCCAAATCGGTCTCGAGACTGTCTCGAGGACCAAGACCGGGAACTCGGGTCCTCCAACACTGAAAGATATGATGCGCGCGAAGCCTTGCCGAAAATTTTCAGCTTCAATATAGGAATTTTCAATAGAAAGAAGTTTGGAAAATATATATGGTCGGGGCAAAAAACCCCTGCGGGGTGTGTACATTTTAGCCGTACCCACTCGGGGCTACCCGACGAGATGGGAAAAAGTTCCTCGAAGGGGGGGGGGGGGGAGGCTTCCCCGACGAGGGGGCATGGCCCCCCTGAATCCCCCACCCCCCCCGGCCCCGCGGGCGCCACCCTTGACTCTCCTAGGGCCTTGGAAATTTGTGAAAACGGCCACCAGGTGTGGATGGGACCTCAGAGCTGGTACTCTGGGATCCTTTTTAATATTTCTAGAGTGCTGAAATAGTAGGCTCCGTCAAACAGGGATCGGCGTGATGATCCTGCCTCGTCGGCCCTTCTCATCCCCCGTCTCAATGGCAGGTTTGTGTGCGGAAGGATGGGAGATGCTGAAATGTCATGGGAAGTTAAGGGCGCTTTTGCACTGGTTTGAACTTCTGTGGTAGAAGAGCGATCCAGTTTTAATATAAGAGATATGTGGTAGGCGCCCCCCGCCGTGTACCGGTACCGTTACGCACGCGTTGGCCGGGGAATTGAATATGAATTGATATTGATATGGATAGACTATCCGGAGGTGCAGAGTACTGGAAGTTGAAAAATGGCTGATATTTCTGACGCAAAGAAGGCCAAGATCGGATCTTCCAGATTCTCAGAGGTGGAACAAGCAGGCGCCTGTGGCGAGTGGTTTGCACGGACAGCGGCATTCAAGTGACCCAAGCCTTGAAGGCACACCTGGGGTTGGGAGGTAGCTAGCCTGCCCTGGGATGTAAAACAGTTAAACTAGGAGTAACGTACTAAGTTTAGGCCCTACTGTAAGCCTAAGCAGTAACACTAGGGATAACTTTGACGTTACTCGAAAATGAACTTACTGATGGTTTACGTTACGTAGTGTTAAGCGTGATGAAATAACAGGTGACATTTATTTCCCCCCCCCCATCTCCCTCTCCTAAGGCTGAACCAGCCTGTTTTAAATGTATTTCGAGACTAACTGATGTACGAAAAGAGGAGGTGGGCAGATACGCTGGCAGACTTCGAAACTTGCTAGGCCCACAGGCGCTCGAAACGTTTTGGCTAGGCTACCCTTATCATTTACACAAGGGGATACAATCATAACGGATCGTTTGAACCAGGCGGCATTCAAATGCGATACGAGATCAACCGGCCGGCTATAGACAAAAGGAAACGCTTCACGTGACCCACGAAAGATTCTTTCACATGGTTACCTGCTCTTTCGACGATATTGGAATGGTAAACGCGGAAAATCGGAGAAAGTTTCGGGACCAACAGGTGAAATCTGCATTTGTACGAGCTGCGCGGCCACTCGCATATCGGGTTGCCGACAAGACGCCTTGGACCTAGTGTCTGGGAGCGGGACTACACTGGGAGAAGACGAACGCGTCGAAATTAAACGACAGAGTGTGAAATTCTGGGTGCTATGGGTTGCTATGGACATGGGAATTATCGACCGATATGTAATAGAATGTATCACGAAGTATTCGATTTGCTCTCTGAAAGAGGAGAGGGAGAGTTAGAATTTCGTTATTCCGCGGCCATATGGCAGTTGAAAAGCGCACTTGGCACTCGAAATGACTGATTTGGTTTCTTTGGCCGTTGGCCCGTGTCAGTTTTAGTCAAGTTTAAAAGCCACACACGCTTAGTTGATGAGTGAAAAAGTACATTTGTCTTTTTATTTGCAATATTCCAGTAGGCAGCGGATTAATAATTATTTATTCTTAGAACTTCGATATAATATTCTCCGTTATTCATGCAATATTCCGGTTTTGTCAGTGATAACACTTTCCCGTGCAGTACTGCTCCCAGAACAAAAACTAGGTCCGAGGCGATAATCGGCAACACCCGATATCCGAGTGGCCGCGCAGCTCGTCAATGCAGATTTTCAACCTGTTGGTCCAGAAACTTTCCCGATTTCGCGAGGTTTACAGTCAAGATCGTCGATATTAGTAAATACCATGAAAAAAGAATCTTTCGTGGTTCACGGAAGGTTAATTTGTCCTATAGCCGGCAGGTCGCTCTCGATATTCGCATTTGAAAGACCGCCGGGTTCGACGATCATGGGGATTGTATCCCGCCTGTGTATATGATAAGTGGTAGCCTAGCCATAAAACGGTTTCGCCAGCGCCTGTGCTAGCCTACCCTGTGTGGCAGGCCAGGGACAAAAATAAAGGGTATCTTGGAACGGGCTCTATGTGGTCCCAAAGGTAGAGCCCAGTCAATCAAAATCAGGGGAGAACCAGGCTCTATTTTGGGATACAGGACTCCAATTTCCCAAATCAACATATTCACATAATATTTTGGTTAGTAAGTGTGTGTGAAACAATAAAGTAAATTGAGTTATACTTAATATGAAGGTTCAGTAAAAAACAGAAAGTAATATACATGAATGTCCCACATCCCCACCCTCTTTCTATCACAGCGTGACCACTACAGCATTGCATAGTTAACAAATGTCAGTAATCCCGCTAAGTTTTATATATATGCCAACTCTTGTCTTGACAACTGACATCGCAACACCTTATGGCCTAGTAGTCTGCTACTCGTTACGTTGTTTAAATAGTTATCTTGCTGCCGAAACTTAACCACGATGCTCGAAGAGTGAATTTCGTGATAAGTCGCGCCAAATGCGGAGCTGAGGAACAAGGCTTGTAATGGAAGTAGGTCAAAGATATCGGTCATATCGAATCCGTTTACGCTAGGTTCAAAATGTGGGAGGAATTCCCCCCTCACAAAAGGGGGATTTGGAGAAATCAAGTGGGGGGGTTCTCAGAAAATAGATCAACAGTTTTGGTTACCATGCAGTACCGCCGGAACATTGCCACATCTGCCGTTTTTAACACTAGGATGTGTTTGATAAGGAGGTTACTGCGGCTGCACGGTTGTTCCTGAGCAATACGGTCCGTTCCCGATTTGATAACGAGTCAAACCGTTTTTTTTCGGTTGACACTGGATTGCGTCAACATCAAACAAATGGTATTCGCGCCAAGGGGGAACGTAACTACTCAGTGAAGCCCAAACACGGTCCCGCCGAGAGTGAGTATTAACTTCAGGCGCAATAATAATACGGTATCTCCAGTTCCAAAGGATCTGTATATCCTTGGCATTTTTTGTTAGTAATGAATTGTAATTCTAATAAAAACAATCATAAGAAACACAAGTCAGGGTGATCTTATTATTATGGGTTTCCATGACTTTAACGAGTTAATGCCATTAGTGATAATCCAGCAGTGTTAGGCCCCCCTCATTATATCCCCCCAACACTGTAATTGTTCGGGGATATTATGGTTTTGGCCGTGTGCCCAGGGACCTGTGTGAATAGGACCTATACCAGTCCTGATAAATTTATTCCATAGCATCATGATCACTGAGGGAACATTTGTGGGGACTATTTGCAAATATTAGCTGGTTCCTGATCAGTCCAAAAGAGAGTTAATACTTTTTTCGCCATAACATTGGACATGTCATTGGAATGCAATATGTTCTAGGCGTGGATGCATCAAATGGAGTGTAACAATTTTTTAAAAACCGCCATGTAATTGAGGTCATTAAAGGTCACTTAGGGGTCAAAACCACGATTTGACTTTTTAGGCAATAGCACTGGGTGTGTTCCTCAGAAGGCAAAATGCTCCGGGAGGGATGTATCACATGGAGGAGTAAACAATTCTCATAGCACTTGCATATCATTAAAGGTCATTTCGAGGTCACTAGGATGTGGAAAAACTGTTTTCGGGCTATAATCGGAAAATTGAATGATCGCGAAGGGTGGCTGGGTTCACCTTGTGATATAATTGTTGCGCATGTGTGTGAGCTATGACCTGAATTTGACCTCTGTAGGTTGGTCATGTGGGGTGAAGGTCGAATCTTGAATAAATGTGCTTATTTTATTTAAGGAGTTACGGGCAAAAAAATTAAAAACTGGTTATTTTTGGATATGTGATTGAGCTTTGTGTTGTTTATAGTCTGTCGGTTCCGTTTAATAAGAAAACGTTAAAACGGTCGTGTGTGTTATCTCAACCGTTTAACGTTTACACGGATAGCGACCATTCGGATCTGAATTACATCATCGTTCCACCGACGGTAACAGGGGATCAGTGCAGCAAACTGTGTGTGTGTTACGCCACATTTATCGCTGTGTATTGTTGTATATGCGGCGAATTGAGAATATGGGTTCAATAGTATAGTCACCTGAGAAGTAATACGATCTCCATTTTGTTGTGCGCGAAAACAGACACAGTAGGCCTACTCCACGTGGTAATGATCTACTACAGCTGCATTACAAGGCCCTTGACGGGTTTACACGATAGTGAATTCTGTATGCTTGTTAGGTAGTAGAGTTATGTCAACAGTATTCTATGCATGCATGCATGCAGTGCACGTGCATCACAAGATCAGGGTTACGTAAATGTACTGAGTGAGCGCACAGCAGCAGCAATACCAAGTCGGCCACAGAGAACACCAAATCGGAACTTTCGAGCAACACTTAACGTCAATGGTGAGTTTCATCGACTGTGTAGGTTTACAGACTCGTATCTCGATTGGTCGATCCTCGATAAACATTTACAGCGATATGATTGCAAGTGAATAACCTTGACGAATTGGGTAATTGGTGAATATAACAATAAAAATGAAAGTTTTGCAATGATTTTTTGCCCATTTCCGGATCTGAGTACGTAACGACTAGCACATCAATAAAGTATTAGTAAGCGTCGCTAAGTGAGATTGCGTCTTCGCCAGTGTTGTTATACTGGAGATGGACACATGGGACGTATACCATGTAGCCATGCTTGCATGTGCGTGTGTGTGCTTTTGCCTGCGCATTAAGAGTGCGATACTGCAATAGTCCTGGTTCCGGTTAAGTAAGGAGTCGTGGAAGGAAAATCTTTGTAAGACTGGAAAACAGTGTGGCAAGACAATTTTTCATTATTGGGTGACAACAATGTGGTGGGAAGTCTCAGGGATTTTTCCCACTTCCGTTTTACACTACGGGAAAATTGTAAACTTTTAAAACGGCGCAACAGTCGTTTAACGTGTACACGTTAAACGGCGCAAGCTAGTGCTTTATGGAGATAAACAAAACTCCCGCTTCGATCGGTTACATACTCACTTGGTAGTTACAAGGGTCAAAGTTCAATTTATACCTTTTTTGCACTAACATTGGAAATGTTGCATTGGAATGCAATATGCGACTAGGAGTGGATGCATCACATGGAGTTAACAATTTCATAAAAAACGCCCATGGTCATTAAGGTTCATTCAAGGTCACTTAGGGGTCAAAAACTGAATTTTAGTATTTTTTCGGCAATAGCACTGGGTGTGTTTCATCAGAATGCAAAATGCTCTTAGGAAGTGGATGTATTACATGGAAGAGTAACAATTCTCCTAAAAACATGTCATATCATTAAAGGTCATCGGGGTCACTGAGGGGTCCAAAACTGATTTTGGCTATAACATCGGAGAATTGAATTTCTGCGAAGGATGGATGGTTAACCATTGTAATATAATTTTGACCCTGCAGTGTGTTGGTGACCTCTGACCTGAATTGACCTCTCTGTCGTGTGGCCATGTGGTTTTAAAGGTCGAATCTGAATAGATGGTTGATTTAATGACGCACTGTCCGGCTGTCATACAATTAAAACAACGTGCATTATGTGAATGACCATTTAACCGTACCACGTGGTCGCTAACAAGTCTATAAATTTTTTTCCAAGAATATTGTCCGGTTTCATGTTCACCAATTTCTTGATAAAGAGATGCGGGGGATGGATATTTAAGTGGCGTTTACCGCCCGAACATTTTCTGTTCATTATGTCTAGTACACTATGTTAGCTGTGTACAATGCAGGCCAATCCTTTTCATCAACAGACCCTGTTCCATTCTGATATGGGGGAATGAACAGATAATTGCAAATAACCTGCACAGAGCATCATACCATGTGTCTCTATTGAACATTGCAACGTTTGCAGAAAGAACAAAAAAACCAAAAAAAACTACTATATTATTCCACACGTACCTATGTATGTACGCCCGGTCCCGCACATGCACAGTACAAACACTCAAACAGATCCTGTGCAATTACTTAGTAAGCCCCAACGTATGTGATTATTTTAGCAAGCAGGAAAACGGAAAGAAAGCAAGGCACATTCTAAAATTAGCTGTAAAAGCCACCAAATCAATGCTAAACCTAATGTAAATGTTTTATCCAACCAATTTCCTAATTCTCACGTTCACTTCATTCATATAATTGTTAGCCCACGCGAATTATATTGCCAGTATCAGGGATTCGATGATCGTGAATAAAGTTGGTCGATCACTCATAGGAGCGTGCGAGCGAACTGTAAATTGTCAGTGGGATCGGGGACCACGTGTTCAGAAGGGCTATGTCTGAACGTAGTTGCAAGCATAGGGAGACGTGGCTAGAGTGACAGGCATGCAGTTTATATTACAGTACGATAAAAGCTGCAAAGTCCAGGGCTGGTGGGCCTGAGATATTCGGGAGGAGTAATGTACACACGACGAATGCTTCATGCAGTTATTCTGTGGTTTCATGCACGTGAGATTTTCGTGCATACGTTACGTGCCTCGAGGTGATAACTGATAATATTTCAATGATTTTCAGGGCATGAGAAGCTGTCAGAATTAGTACACAGTGCTACACACGTCACCGCACTCTGATGAGTTGTGTGACCTTAATATGGAAAACAGTCCAAACTGAATGGGGCGTGCCTAACATGCAACACAAGAAATGTCTTAATTTACTTACCTGTCTCGAAAGGTGAAAGAGTAAACGTTAGCAACAATAATTGAGAGTATTATGTACTTTATAGACTATGGCGTAATGTAAAGAAAGGAAACAGAGACAGAGACAACAGCATAATTAAAATGATAGGTTCTATAGATCACTATGATTTTCAATGATGCAAGGAGGTACACATACTCCCGTCCTAAGAGACAAATCATTAAGTTATATGCGGCAGCATGGCATGCCAATAATATACATGATTGGTTTCAAAGACCTTCAGGGCTCTGTCACGCTAACCGAGGTGGATGTGTGCAGATTTTTGCGATGACTCGGGTTTTGACCGTTGGGGGTGTCGGGCGACTCAGTTTTTTTGGTTTTACAGTTTTTTGTGGTTTTCTGCAAAATTTTGAACCGAGTCAAACTGAAACCGAGTTCATTCCAGTTTCCTCGGTTTAACCGAATAAACCATTGCAGCCTTAGGGGTTACAGCCTCCCTCTGGGCCCAAGTTTGTCTCTCTGACTTCCAATCGACTGAATGCAACAACGTTGCCTACACAAGTTACACTGTATATAGGCAGTGGTCATTGAAGGTACATTAAGTGTCAATTGGGGGGTCAAAAATGATTTAGTATTTTCGGCATAGCCACTGGGGTTAGTGTTTTCATCATAATGAAAAATGCTCATAGGTAGTGGGTGTCTCACATGGAGAGTAACCACTCTCATAAACACTGTCATATCATTATAAAGGTCATTTCAAGGTCAATGAGGGGGTCAAAAACTGATTTTGGCTATAACATCGGATAATCTTAATATCTGCGAATGGTGGATGGTTCACCATTTGTGATATAATTGTTGACTGCATGGTGTGACCTCTACCGGAATTTGACCTCTGTCAGTGTGGCCATGTGGTTAAAGGTCGAATTTGAATAAATGTGTTATTTAAGGACGCACGTCTGGTCGGGGCTGTCATACAATTAACAAGTGATTATGAATGACCCATGTACTGTACACGTTGTCGCTTAACAAGCTATTAAATGTCTTCTCTCCAGAATATTGTCCCGGTTTCATGTTCACCAACTTTCTCGAATAAGAGAGCGGGGATATATTACGTTGGCGGTTTTACCCGCCCGACATTTTCTAGTTCACGTATGTTAGATACAATTGTTAGCTGTGTAAATGAGGCCAATCCTTTTCATCAATCAGACAACCTGTTCCATAATGATATGGGGGAATGAACAAATAATGAAATAAACGCTGAAAAGAGCATCTACCCATGTGTCTCTATTGAAACATGCAACGTTGCAGAATAACAAAACAAAAAAAAACTACTAATCTTCCACACGTACCTATGATGTCGCCCGGCGCCGCACATGCACAGTACAAAACAGTCAATAGTGCATATTACTTTAAGCCCCCACAACGTAATTGTGCTTATTTAGCAAAGCAAAACGGAAGCAACGCACGATCAAAAGTAGCTGTAAAAGCAACCGAATCAATGCTACCCTTAATGTTAATTGTTTTATCCAACAATTTCTAATTAATCACGCTTCATTCATTCCATAATGTAGCCCACACGTTTCAAAGACCTTCAGGGCTGTGTTCCACGCTAACCGAGTGTGGATGTGTGCAGGATTTTTGCGATGACTCGGTTTTTGACGTGGCGTCGGGCCACTCAGTTTTTTCGGGTTTACAGTTGTTTTTTTTCTGCAAAATTGAAAACACCGAGTCAAATCCGACACCGAGTCTTCCAGTTTTCTCGGTTAACCGAATAACCATGCAGCCTTAGGGGTTACAGCCTCCCTCTTGGCCCAAGTTTGTCTCTCTGACTTCCAATCGACTGCACTGCAAAACTGTGCTACACAAGTTACACTGTATATAGGCGTGGGTACCTGGGGATAAACACCCATGCCATACCATTCCATGCTTCCATCCATAGCAACATGACTGTCCCCGAAAGGGCAAATCCTTCAACGGCGACATGGTCTGGGCCCATAGTGAATGTTCTCCCGTCTTGTGTGAATAAATAAAAAAACAAAAATGATAAATTTCAATGGCTCCACTAATTCCCACAAGGTAGCAGGCCAGATCACTAAGCTGACTAGCTTGCTATGATTTTGTACAGGGAACCACACTTAGCCTAGGATCAGAAAAGTGGTTATCTGAAGACACCTTGCGAATAACACGATTCAATCTTTGTGAAATGTGTTTGTATCAACCCATCACATGCCTGTTTCATTATTTGATGGATTTTTTAAAGCTTTCAGATTGCAGATTTCAACTTTATGTTACAGTGACTTTGATCCAATTAACAGGTTAAAATAGAATGGTGTACATACACGTTCTACCCAACATGCATGTCAATCGAACATTATCGATGTGTGGGCTGAAAAATGTGTTTTCTCTTCATGCTCTGCAGCGTTACAAGTGTTTGACACACAATGATATGAGGATGCATACATTGTGCCGGAAGTACCTTTACCGAGATCGTGAATGGTTGAAAACAGTGCAAAATTATATTCCTATTGTGGAACCAGTGTGGGGACCTTCCCAATATGATAATTATTTTTGTGGATTTAGTTTCGTGCGCCAGACGCGCGATCCCGCACCTTAGCGGATATTTAGATGCAAATACTGCTGTTGGCTCGTTGTGCTGGGCAACATGGTAATGGAAATAGTGCGACCAGTAGTGCATACTAAACAATGACCAGGCGCTACATTGACGGGACCGATGGGTAAGAATCGCCAGCGCCGCTTACCATACCCTACCTCACCCTACCCCACTTACACTATTCTCAGTACATTTCATTTTCACTGACCACATTTCACCTTTTTTTTATTGAATAGTATCCTTCGTTTTTAGGAGGATAATATTTGTTTCATGTACTTTCAGTTGGGGCAAGTTTAAACCTCGGGAAAGCCCTGTACAGCCTCCGTGTTAACGAGACATCCCAAAAACATCCAGGTCTGTTGCCCTCTAGAATGTGTCAATCATGCTTTCCATGTTCAGCTCTCTGAATTCCCTCACTTTCGATACTATGAGAGCTAAGTGCTAAGTCAAGCTGGAGAATTGTTGACCAAAGTAATTTTTAAGCGCCTTCAGTTTGCTGAATTAAAGGACAATCGGCATGGATTCTACCTGATAAGCCACTGTAAGCATATTATAGTGCAGGTCTTCTGCAAGATTGGGCAAACGTTCCCATAGGACACAAGAAAATTTAATGGTCCATTGGTGTCTCCGGTGATTCGATGTCACTGTCATTGTTCCGACTTGTCCTCAGCAGCATCCTGCAAGTCCTAAATTTCATGATAAAGTTCGGCTCCATCGGAATCACAGCTGTGAATTTGTGCAGCTGTTTCACACTTCTCCTGTAAGTTTCTCTCCCGAAGTAATTAGGCCTCAACATCCAGGAAGAAAGCAAAGAATATTGTCCAAATCACTTCTATTTTAACCACCAGACTCGTGCCAAATGCCATTGGACAGTTGTAGAAAAATGTACTCAAGGACACTGTTCATCTCTTTCCTTACTTCAGAGGCTGATCCCATCAATTTCTGACACCAATCTACCCATAGTATAGCCAGGCAATTTGTATAGAATTCCTCCTGTTTACCTTCGCCTTGTTGAATTTAACACCCTCAGCTCAGGACCGATGATGGGCCACTTGGGTGTTACCAGGGTTCGTGTATGTCTTGTCATCACAGATGGCAGCAGACCACTCACTGAACACATGAGTACTACCAATCGCTGGGCTTGCCAGAATTCACCGACGCAGCTACCAAACTGGCCCTAGGAGAAGACAGTCCAGCTCTCGTAGAGAATCGGGTGAGCTCCATCAGCTACGAGACAACTACATCTCCCCAGTCAGGGGGACTTCAAGGGTCCTATAGGGATCCAACTTTTGTCAGGAACAAATGTGTATGCACTAATTTTTCCGTTGGAAATTGCATACGTCAGCAATTCTGACCTATGATGACCCAAAATGACCTACACGCATGTATAAATTGTCTAACATCGTCTATTATTGTTCAATGAACAAAGAAAAAAAAAATGCAAGTTGTAATTTGATGAGATTGAATGTCTGTTAAGTTGTAGTCTGCATTTACCAGTTTTTATGGAAATCTCAACAAGATTACAAGAAAAAATTGCAACTTGTGGGCCCGAGCGGATGAAAGATCTTTGTCTCGCCTGAATGAAATTGAGGAGGAGACTTAGTGGTCACTATGGCGTGGGTATGTGTGTGTGTGTGTGTGTGTCAGGATATCTTTCGAACGGTAACGGCACTTTTCGAAAGAATTTTCAGGGTAGCATTCGGGGTTGGGTGAACAGGATCTGATTAGATTTTGGGCACAAAAGTCACTAATTAAGTAAGGTAATTAGCCTAATTTTATGTAATTTATTGTTTAGGCTCATTATAAGACTATGGATGAACCGTAGGTGCTATGATTATTTGGTTTGGCACATAGATAAATATAATGTAGATGGACAGATTAGATTTTCAGCGTAAAATATGGTAATTAAAATCGTCTAATTTGCATGATTCATGCAAAATTCAAAAGTTTTTCCCGGATTTTTCCACAAACTTGGTGAATATGGTCTACCTTCAGTTCCACAAACTTTGTAACAAGATTCATGGTCAATGGAGGTCATTCAACATACCTAATTGACATAATTTATGCCAAATCTTTGAGTTGCTTGGATTTTCATGAAACCTGGTGGGTAGGGTTTACTCGAGTTCCAAAGTTTTATCATGGATTCAGGGTCACTTGAGGTCATTCAAACGTGTCTGATTTGCAGAATTTATGCGTAACCTGAAAGTTTGCCAGTTTTTCGTGAAACTTAGCAAATTGCCTAAATTTGCATAATTAGGCAATTTAGTCACATTTCCACATAACTTTTACTCCTTCAGTAGACCATAGGTCAATTATCAGTCCTTTCGAATTTGAAATTGGTCACTAATATCGAAATCTTTAAGTGACACATGGAATCCTTGTCATGTTCGCATGGTGACTATAGAAGTGAAACAATGATCACGCAACCAGACGAGACACGTAGTGTTGGCACGTAGTGTTGGAAGTTGTTTGCCCCAGATTTCAGAAACAGCACTTCCCGATCCTCCTGACGCTGTGTCCAAATCATCTACACATTGAGTTATGTCCCAGAAATTTTCATTCCAGTGGAAATTCCCCCCCCCCCCAAAAGGGGGTGGACCCTCTGACCTCCTCTGTATCTGCTACTGCCAATGACGGGAAAGTGTGCCAAGATAAGATCAATCCAAAAGTGTGTTAGCTTAAGAGTTATGCGCTAGCCTAAAGTTATTGACGGAAGTCGAGATGAAAAGGGAGGGTTGGCTACGCACCCAAAACCTCATATCTCTGGACATTTACGTGTGCAATGGGGATCTAATTTATTGGCAAAATTAGGGAATCCTGTGGTCTGACTGCATTTAGGACATCCACGGATGCTCCCGTCTGAAGGAATGAGAGCCTTAGCCCGCTTTTCTAGCAGATTGGGTGGTCAGGTGAGCCGGTTTTCAGCCGTCAATTAAGGTTATAGTAGGCTAGGTTAGGCAGAAGGTAAGAGACGCTTACATAACCCCATGCCAGTGAAGTTATGGGGATTACTGGCGTAATGTGAGTAATGGCGCAAGGGCACAGACAGAGGTACGGTTTGGTCTTCTAGGAGTAAACCGGTGGTCGAGTGTGGCTTATGTACAGAATCATACATTACTTGGGTGATGTGAGTGATGCCCACGGGCACAGACAGAGATAGTTTGGTACTTGTATTAATAGTCATCCGTTTGTACAAGATTATCTACAGCTGGGGTAATTGTTAGTGATGCCATGAAGGCTATAGGGTGGTAACTAACATGTTCGCACAGCATAGTAGTCTATGTAAATTCCCAACATTCCGATACAGAGCCTGCTCACAACACAACTCTTTAGCTTAACCAGCTATGATGGTTGAGCATTGGGATTAGGCATGTCATTCCAAAATATCCTTCTATCCAGTCTGTAAACTTTTGTTCAAGTGCTACTCCTTCTCATCCGTTTGATGGAACATGATGGAAGTTTGTCACAATGATGACCGAGTCATGGGCCACAGAGGTGTTCAGAAATTTCGGGCATAGGCACGGAATCAAGGCATGCTTCGAAAACAGAGTGAGATGCAGGATATTTAGGTAGAACCTCTTCTTCCACTTGCAGGCTAGGGGCTTCCAGACACTCAGTGGCACTGGGGCTTGCGGCGGATGCGGGTTCCTCAAGAACGTGCTAACCACAGCGTCATATACCTACCGACCCCACCTGGGGTAAGTACATGGTTCTTAATAATGTAGCCTGCTAAAGCAGCGATATGGAGAAGCCGTTCACTAAAATAGAGGGGGCTATCGCTCTTTAGTATATATACCACGGGTCGAATATCACCCACATATCGTCCGCAGGACTTGTTTACGAATCCCCAAAAAATGCGGATTTTGCTCATTACGCTTCAGGTGAAGTAGATGTCAGTCATCAGTAGCACAACAGGCATGATAGGGAAGGGAGTAGCCCTGAAGAAATTAGGCGAGAAATCACTCTAATTTGGTTCATAAAACCAAACGATAATTTACAGAAGACTTCAATAACCTCGACAACACCGGAAAATGAGAATTTATGAAAGAATGATGCATTTGAAGGCCTAAAAATGAACGAAGCCCCTGTTCGTATGCGAGGCGTATTGCGGTTGTTTGCGTATCGCCGAAGTCGGAAAAATATGATCCTTCAAATGGGAATTAAGAAGAATATCCTTAATTATGCCAAAATAGGTTGGAGGTTTTTAAACAATTCCATTTCAGATCAAATAGTAATTTCCCAGCAGGATGGCCGTTTCTCGTAAAAATTAGCTAAAAGAGAAATCTCCGATTGCGCAATCTACGGACCAGTTGCACCGCACCCCCACTAGTCCTGCCCATTGATGAGTTCAAAAACGCGAGCGGGGAACAAAGTCGCACAGCGGTTGTTAGGCAAGTCACAGATTGGTTTAAAGGGCCACCCTGCACATATGAGTGAATGGGACTGATACGAGGTGAACAAAAGTCAAACGCCTGTTCAACAGGCTATTATCAGGTGGCCTGAAATTGTTTGCTTGCCTCACTTCCGACTTTTCGGCTTCTATGGGGCTTCTTCCCATGAATCCAGATTACTAAACCAATAACTATAATCTCAAAACACAGGGGACAGTACAACATGCGTATAACTGGCTGATGACCTGAGCAGTGTCACAGGTATAACAAACCACTTAACTACCATCCCCAACACAGGGGATAGTACAACTGTAGAACTGGTTCCTGATGACCTATTAGGCAGTGGTCACCATGATAACAAACCACTAACTACCATCTCAACACAGGGGAACAGGACAACTGGTATAACTGGCTGACCTATTAGCAGGGTCACCATGTTATAACAAGCCCACTAACTATCATCTCCAACACAGGATACAGAACAACATGGTATAAATGCCTACCTGATGGACCTATGAGGCAGTGTGTCACCATGTATAACAAACCCACTAACTAGCCTCTCCAACACCGGGGCAGGACAACATGGTATAACTGGCTACTGATGACCTATTAGCAGTGTCCACCATGTATAAAACAACCCACTACTACCATCTCCAACACAGGGGCAGTAAAACATGGTGAATGGCATACCTGATGACCATTAGTAGTTCACCATGTATAGCAAACACACTAATACCATCTCTAACACAGGGGACAGGAAAACATGGTATAACTGGCTACTGATGGACCTATGAGCAGTGTAACCATGTATAGCAAACCACACTAAACTTACCATCTTAACACGGGGCAGGACAACATGGTATAACTGGCTAACTGATAACTATTAGCAGTGTCCCATGTATAACAACCCACTAACTACCATCTCCAACACAGGGGCAGTACAACAGGGTTGTTAACTGGCTACATGATAACCTATTGCAGGCACCATGATATAGGGCAAAAAAAAACCCATAACTACCTCTCCAACACAGGGGACAGGACAAATGGTTAGAACTGGGCGACCTGATGACCATGAGCAGCATCACCATGTATAAATAACCCTCACGAAACTACCATCTCAAAACAGGGGACCGACAACATGGTAGAAGGGGGGCACCTTAAACATGATGACCTATTAGCAGTGTCAATTAGTATAACAAACCCACTATCATCTCCAACACAGGATACAGGACACATGGTATAATGCTACCTTGAGAAGTATAGCGTGTCACCATGTAATAAAAAACCCACTAACTCCATCTCCAACACAGGGGCAGTACAACATGGTGTAACTGGCTACCTGATGACCTATTAGCAGTGTCTCCATGTATAGCAAACCCACTAGCTACCATCTCCAACCACAGGAGGCACAGACAACATGGTAAAACTGGCTACATGATGAATATGGCAGTTTCACCATGCTACAAAACAACCCACTAAATACCATCCCCAACACAGAGGCAGTATAACATGGTGTAACTGGCTACCTGATGACCTATTAGCAGTGTAAACAGTATACAAACACACTAACTACCTCTCACACACAGTGGGACAGGAACCTGGTATTTTAAATTAGGCAGTGGCCGATGTATAGCAAAAAACCCACTAGCTCCATCTCCAACACAGGAGACAGGACAACATGGTATAACTGGCTACCTGATGACCTATGAGCAGCGTCACCATGTTATAACAAACCCACAACTACCTCCCAACCAGAGGCAGTACCAACATGGTGTAACTGGCTACCTGATGACCCATTAGCAGTGTCCCATGTATAAAAACCCACTAAACTCCCCATCTCCAACACAGGAGGCAGTACAACATGGTATAACTGGCTACCTGATGAATCATGAGCGGTCACCATGTTATAGCAAACCACTAACTAACATCTTCAACACAGGGGGCAGTTTACAACTGGTATATGGCGACCTGATGACCTCATTAGCAGTGTAATGTAGGCAAACTCACAAACTACATCTCAACACAGGGGACAGAAACCAACATGGTAGAAATGGCTACATGATGAAAAACGATTAGCAGTGTCACGGTATAACAAACCCACTACTATCATCCCAACACAGGGATACAGGACAACATGTATTAATGGCTTACCTGATGACTATGAGCAGGTGGCACCATGTTAACAACCCACTAACTTACCATCTCCAACACAAGGAGGCAGTACAACATGGTATAACTGGCTACCTGATGACCCATTAGCGTGTCACATGTATAACAAACCCAACAAATACCATCTCAACACAGGAGGCAGACAAATGGTAGAACTGGCTACCTGATGACTAGACGGGTCACCATGTATAGCTGAACACAACCACCCATTCAACAGAGGGGGTAGAACAAAACAGGCTTATAACGATACACGGGTACCTGATGGACCATGAGCAGTGTCAACATGTATAGCAAACCCACTGAATCTCAACAGAGGTGAGGGGAGGAGGGGGGGGGGGGAGGGGGGTTACAAGATGTAAACTGTCTACCTGCTGACTCAGCAGCAGTGCATTACGTATTGGTATACAAGGCTGATAAAGTGGTCTGTGCAACTTCAGTTATTGTAGTTAGCCTGCAACCTCACAGGGGTAAAGGGGCTCCAGGACCCCCCGGTTTTATTAGAGGTGTGTTGCAAAAAAAAAATTTACCCACTCTCTCCCCAGTAAGTGTCCGTTAAGTGGTTGCACCTTGCTTATAGTAAAATTTGTAGTATATCAAAGTGAGATGATGTTGACGTAGTGAAGGACGGGGGACTTGTGAAGCGATTGTTTATTACTATCAACAGAATAATCAAGGTGGTTGGCATATTTGTTTTTTTCATGAACTTGAAAGATAGGACTGAATAAATGGCTTCAAACACGTGTATGTTTGATTTCCTAGTATCGGATGAGTTCGATACAACAAACTTAACAGTCTCTGGTGTCTATGGCAAACATTAATTCTAGTTGGCTGTTCTAATGAGTGCTCCCTGTGGGCAAAAAGGCGACGGTTTTTTACAAAAGATACGGTATCCTCTATGTACTTGCACCAGAATATGAACAATCTGGTGCAGTAACATAACCTTTTGGCTTGTGTTCAATAACGCATGCTAGCAAAATTTCGGTGAAGTAAAACTTGTTCCAGAATGATGGGTACTCATGATTTTATGCACCATTGCTGATTTTTATTTGGTTTGATGGTAATGCCCACTTTTTAACTCAAAACCTCTTGAGGATACTCCTTTCCTGTTTAACTGGGCCTATTGGATAAAGTTAGATAATTTGGAGCATTGATCTCAAGTGTGATGCCAATAGCTTGATCCTAGCAGCGGCCCAGAATATCAGCCCAGGCGCCCTCTGTATATATATTATGTATAACACACAATTCTGGAAGAAATCCTACATAAAAAAACCATTCCCCATACAACACCTTAACCCGAACACCGATCTAGCACAACCTAACACTCATATTTGTGGATAAGGCCACCAATATAACAGAATAGTATTTGTACACGTGTAATATTACACACTGTGTGAGGTTCGTGAGAATGGGTTGTAGTCAAGGCAGTTGTTGGCGCTAGGATTTTATTTTGGGGGGGAAATTCTCCACTTCAAGAAAACTTTGGGGGGGATCTGACCAAAAAGTGGGGGGGGATTTCAGAATTGTGATGGCGTGTCAGCTACCCATTAATGCAGTGCCAGCCCAATTTGCGATGATATTTTTCAGCAGGGGTAATCAGCCAACACACGCCCGGTGGGTTTCGATGAACAACTGTATGCATATTTGGTCTCTCGGAATTAGTAAACACAGGCACTACAGGAATGCATTGTGTGATTAAAAAAAAAAAAGTCATTGGGCTTAACCATCAATCTACCCACTCCCTTAAAAAAAATCAGCCACTCTATGCACCCACCCAACCCATCCCACGTAGACACCCTCTGTGACAGCGATCATTGCAAACTGTCCCAAACGAAATTAACGAAATTAAGCCTATGGTCAGCGCGATGGTTTAAGCCTATGGGTTCATTACTTTGCCCCTCACTCCATACGGCTCCAAATTAGTTCAATGTGGCCGGCATAGCTGTATCATTCATCACTCATCTCGAGCAAAAGCCAATCCCCAAATCCAGCCAAACCTGTCCGCGACCCCCTGAATCTGTTATCTTCTCCCCAGGCCAGTCTAGCATGAATCCCATCATATGTAAAATTAGTTGAATATTCAGATTTTGCTTGGCTTGTGCAAAGAACGTAAACAATCCACCACGGCCAACCCCAATGGGCCTAGCTTCGACTAGCCTGCAGTGTACTCAACACCATATGTAGTAATAGTATCCTCTGCACATGATTGTATTGGAAGGCTGAGATCAGTGAATGACAAACCTTTGGGTAAATACTCTTGAAATCTTACACCTAGCTTGGAAGTAGAGCTACAATCAGAATATTGAAGTAATTTCTATTTTATATACACCTCGATCAATTATTTCTTTGCGATTACGCAGAACTTTGCAGGAAGTAACGTTAGCCTAATTACAGTAATACAACAGTATTAGGAGGAGGGCCCTACTATGATGCACTGTTTCATATCTGTTGCCCATAAAATCATACACTCAACTAAAGCAGCTATTAGTTGTTAACTTGAAGCAAATTGGGTTGCTTGGGTACGAGTATTGCGCATAGCGTTGTGCAGTGCTCCGAGGAACTGAGTCTCATTCATGGTATACCAAGGCTCTTTACGTTAGGCAATACTTGCGTGGTATTGCTCTGTGCAAGTTTTTTTATGTGCCATTAATGAGTACTGGGCTTCATGTGTGTTGTTTTGTTTGGTGTATTTGCATCTCCATCACCAAACCGAGTGCGGAATTTCCCGATATGATCAATTTCCTCTGCGGAATCGGAGAATCCGCATCCCTCCCAGCAATCGCGCACTAGCGCGAACACTGAGTCAAGGAATAATGATGTTCCCTACAGGGTACAGACAAAAAGTGGTGTTTCCATATACCCCTCATTCTTCTCTCCCTTCCTGTCTTATCATACAGCCACATGCGACTTCCGAGCAGGAAGGTATATTATTTTATGTACCCTCCCATACAATACATGAATTTCACACTCTGGGATGTAACCCGATGTAACCCAAAATGGCACAGAATTGGCGATTTACAGTGACTATATAAATGCTTGAATTGTTCACATCGGTTGTACCCTGTCAGTTGGTTATGGGGAAAATGCATCAATCAGTGATTGGATCAGTATGCCTGTGTACTTCACATTACCACTAAACCCTGGTGTAGAACTTGGCCCTGGTATGAGAGGGGTGGTGGTTATGTAAAGATGCAAACTTTGGTAGTGATAGATAACTAATATTGCCTGTTACAGAAAACACTGATGGATAAAGGCACACTAATAGTGGATTTGTAGCTGATAGTTGGACATTGTGGTGATTGTTGCTTGTCGGTCCGTCCATCCTGTCTATAATTGATTAAAAGTGCTACTCCTCCTACATGTGCTGGGTAATCAGATTCACGATGAATCGAATGGACAATATTGTCAGTATTATCATTGAATGATGGTTAATATGGTGTCGGGTATTGTTGCAACGGTCATTCCGAGGCCAATTTCGAACGTTCAAGCGATGGCTTTCCTACAGAGGAGCCATGATCAGGAAGTTGGGCAGAATTATCATGACCAATGGTACATGGGCCTATGAGTTGAGGTAAATGGCAACTCAGCAAGTTAATTTTCGGTACATTTGTGGGGATGATCAAGTGGCTTCCTACTTCTACAAAATAGATTGGATGATCATACAAGTTTATTGGCGTTATCATGACCAATGGTACATATGAAAATGCATGAATTGAGGTGAGGTCATTCGGGTCAATTCACAGCAATTGCCTGAATGGTCAAGCGGTTTCTCTACAGAGTGGATGGGGTGATCATTGAAGTTGGTCAGTATTATCATTGACAATGTTACATATGAGGAGGGCTCACGAATTTGAGGTCAAGGACTTGTGGAACGTTGTAGGGAAAATTTGTGAAATTTTGTCCATTTTGTTGAATTACAGTCAAGCAGCATTTATTCCTGCAGAATGAATGGAATTGGATGATCATGAAAGTTGGTCAGTATTATCATTGACAATGTTACATATGAGGAGGGCTCACGAATTTGAGGTCAAAGGCACGCGGGTCAATTTTGCGCACGCACATGAGAGAGAGAGAGAAGTTCAAGGAGAACCTGTGATGGATGCACTTTGAATTTGAAGTTCCACTTCCGCCTGTGAAATAGTGCGAGAAAATAAGCATCAATGATATTGAAAATGAATGCCAGCGCCGGATACCTCATCTACAAGTTGAACTTCAGTCGAAGTTACAGCAGCAAGTCCTTTTTGTCTCGTCGGAATGAAATTCAGGAAGAGGACTTAGTGGTCACTGGGCATGGTGTGTGTGTTAGTGTGTGTATGGTGTGGTTGTGTTATATCACACTCCTTGTTATCAGGCTTTCTCACAAACCGTGAGGCTGCAGACTTTATGCGAATTTTTCATGTTCGTCAGATTTTCACAAAACTGGTGGATGTGGTCTACCATGGTTCCCGAGAATTGAAAGTGCAGTCGGGGGTCACTTGGAGGTCATTCAATGTGTCTAATTGAAAGTTTGTTAGAGTTCCACACACTTTGTAGAGTGTCACCTTTGAATCCTGATCATTTTGAAGGTACAGCTCGGGTGGGAGTAGGTAGAGGTCATTGTATGTGCTAATTGCATAATATACTCCACTTTCCAATGGTAAGACTGAATGTCGCCAAACTCAAGTAGGTCTGGCCGTTGACATTATCTGGATCTGATGGTTCGTGTCTGAATTGATTGAATTCCATCGTATAATAGTTCTGTTAGAGTACAACAAGCTCGGGGACACTTATATGTTGTTATAAGCTGCCCACCCTCTCTGCAAACCCTCTCTCTTACCCAACCAAATTTGGTTAGGTGATTTAGGACCTACAAAAAAACTGTAACTTTTTATTTCCTCTCTTCTGCCTGGGGACGAGCCCAACACCCCCCCCCCCCCAGATACTGTAGTGATGGATTGCACCATTTTCACTTACTTTGTGATACAATACAATAACTGCATAATTGTCCCGAATAGGAACATCTTCTGTCTTACAGACAGCCCACAGTACTTTATAGGGGGCTTGCAGGGGGAAAGAGCTAAGCCCATCAATCTGTCATCGCCTAGGTTGTTTATTCAAGTCCCTGGGACTTGGAAATGGTCTAGTGACTGTGTGTGCTATAATATGACCAATATGTCATAAAATAGGCAAATGATAGATAGACAAATGTGGATGTTTTCTAAAGATATATTTTGGATATCTGGGACATCCTTACTAACTCAACTGCTGCGTGGGGATGGTTCGTTGGTGTGTGGGTGAGGCGGGGAGGGTGTTTTTGCTGCCTGCGCAGGGGGGGGGGGGGATGGCATGTGTCCTTGCGGCTTGGAAATAAAAGGCATTAATAATGAATTAAATTTTGTGAATTTTATAAAAATGCAAAGAAGCCCGGGCTGCTAAGGGGATGTAGAACATTTCAAGTTGATTTTGGGTCAAAGAGCGGTTGACTGAGCGATAACACTTTGTTCAAATTGAGTATTTATGGAGAGAGAAGAATGGGGGTGGCAATGAAGAAAGAAAAAGCATTAAGAGACTCCTGTATAGGAGTCATTACTTATTGGTCAGTTTATTTTTAGGAATTTTTATATGTGTTATTTGTGAAATATGTGATGTTCGTTTGCATGAACATGGTCTGCATGAACTAGTTAGTTGTTTTTGTAGTAGGAATAATCAAAACACACCGATCGCGCAACACCATGCCGAGACACTTTTTTGGCGATCGCCTTGTTATTTTGGAGAAAATGGTAACAGTTTGCAATTTCAAAACAGGTGCACGGCCGTCACCAATATATTCGTTTCTGCTCATAGACCCTGTCCACGAAATTCAATTTTGGGTCTACTACTATCCTGCCAACATATATTTTTTTAATCAGAGTTTTTATATCAGTCAATACAATAGACTACTACAGTATGGATAGCTTCGTGGCTGGAAGGAGGCCAAGAAAAAAGGCTGAATGGAAACTTTAAACAAACTAACGTTAACCCTAACATACATTCATGTGGGACTACTTGGAAGGATAGTTGAGCTACTGTGCCATTCACCTTCTGTTTCATTTCTGCCAAAGGGCAAAAGGAATCTATGCAATCAGGGCAGGGTTGTGTCTGTGTGTGTATGCATTGTGATATTTCTAATGAGTGCAAACATGTATTAAGTTTGAATGGTAATGTGGGTTGAACATATGCCTGAAGAGGGCCCCAATGTGTCTGGTGTTTGATACGGTCATAAATTAGCAATGCCCAAAAGGATGATCAGCGTAACATTAACGGGACACGAGATGTGTACAGTTCAATGTGTATATCGGCATGAGACAATGTCCTCTCTGCTCTAACTAACCCATGCACGCGTACTCCGGTGATTGCATTCATGGCGCTTCCATTACAAAAGGAATCACGAAAGATTAAATAGGTAGGTGTAATAATAAACTGGGCAAAACTCACTCGAAAACCTTTCACTTCAATGGACGCTCCGTCAGTGATTTTCACTTGGATGTCGTCACGGCGGAAGTGCTGGAGAACACGTGACTCGAGGATGTTGTCCCAGATTCTTGGAAGGTTGTAGCGCCCTCCGTCATGGTTGGACCTTCTTTTTCCTCTACAACAACCATGGTTCTGTGTGAGGGTCTGGACGTCCTCAAGGTCAATATTCGTACCCAAGTTGTTTCTATGTGGATGTGGTTTGAAACCTCCGATGTGGCTGTGCTGGGTTCTCTGGTTCCATAAAATGCGCTGTGAAGGATTTCGTAGGTTTATATAAAAATGGATCCTGTCTATAGTTTGTTTGGTACAAGATGTTCAAAAGAACATGTTTTACATTTACATTGTATAGGTGTCCCCGTGATTTGTCATAAGGCAAATTTGGCTGTAGCTGTTCAAGCCTTATTGATGTGACCATAAACTTTTGAAATTCGGTTGGTTGTTTCAGCTTCGTAATGTAATGAATAGGAAAGTCCATTAATCCAGTCACAGTACATGAACAGTTGGCTTCCAACTCCATATATGATGTATTACTACCTTACACATGTCAATGTTTAGACCAATTTGTACATTGAACTTTTCATTTTAAACATAGTCAAATGCTTTGATTGCATGAAATATAATAACATGAACTTGAGACTTATATACACCAGTTTAATTTGCGGCACCCCCCGACTGGCGCTTCCATCAAAAGGAATCCACAAAGATTGAATTAGGTGAGGTTACTCATTTAAATGGGCAAAAAACTCACTCAGAAGAAACCTTGCACTTCAAACTGGAAGCTCGTCAGTGATTTTCACTTGGAATGTATGTCACGATGCGTGACAGTGCTGGCAAGAACACGTGACCTCAAGGCTGTTGTCCAGATTCTTAAAGGATTGTAGCGCCCTCCGTCATGATTACTCTTTGATTCCTCTCATACCACCCTGGTTCTGGTTGGGAAATCTGGGACACGTCCTCAAGGTCAATATCGTACCCGAGTTGTTCTCTGTGGATGTGTTTGAAACCTCCCGATGCGGCTGTGCTGGGTCTTCTGTGGTCATAAATCGTGTGAAGGATGTCATTAGGTTTATATAAAAAGGGATCTGTCTATAGTTTGTTTGGTACAGATTTCAGAAGAACATGTTTTACATTTACATTGTATAGGTGTCCCCGTGATGTCTCAAGTGCACTTTTGCTGTGCTGTTCAAGCCTTATTGTTGATAACTCAAATCGTTTGAACTTCGTCTGGTTTGCAGCTGTCGTAATGTAATAATAGAAGTACCATAAGCCCAGTCACATTTCATGAACATTGGCTTTCAACTGCCATATATGTGTATTACTCCCTACACACTGTCAATGTTTAGAAATTGTACTTGACTGTCTTTGATGCCAATAAATATTATATAACGAACTCGAGACTTATATACAAACATTTGATTTGCGAGGCACCCCCCCCCCTGCCCTCTCCTACTTTAACACAACACTCGCGAAGAACTGTCATGTTTCTTTTTCTTTAATAACTGCAGCTGTGATTCAAGCGTTTGAATGTTCAGCTGAAAACTGGCTTATTTTAATACAACTTTCCAAATTCTTTTCTCCATCCATACCTCTTGAAACACACTGCCCAGAGCCCTACCCTTAACCCTTACCCTAACCCTAGCCCTAAACCCTGACCCTACTAACCCCTAACCCTAAAACCCGAACCTAACTCTGCCCTCCACCCCACCGCTCATATCAGTACACAACCCAATCCTTTCGTAGTATTTGTTCCACCAAGAGGCTCGTCATGTTCCTTGACGATAAAACGAGACATTGCCTGGCTGGTAAACCGCCAACTGTATATATCCCCCTTCGATCATCAAGGGGGTGTGACATTGTTTGCCTTGTTTTTTTCAGAAGGAGATTTATGACCTAGGGAAGTGGGAGTTGGTTCCATGCCCACACCATGCTCCCAATACATAGGCAAATTTGGCAGTAAAATCAATTCTGTCGCATTTGAAAGGCTGTTGGTGGCGTCTATGGGGCCAAATTATGTCTGGAAATTTTTTTTTTTTCCGAACGTGCAAAACTGGAAGAAATCATTTACTACGACCCGAGAAGTTTAAAATGTGCCGCCCCCCATCGGGTTGGGTCTTATTGAGTCAGAACTACAGTTGGTCTCCAAACATCGCCAACGCGCTCGAAACGCCATTAGGGAAAAACTCGATTTGCAAAACAATCCATAATGGCCGCTGTCAGAGCAGTCCTGGGGATGTCACCGGTTTCCCCCATTCAATATGTCATTATGCGATCATGTTCAAAGTTAAAAAGGAAGAAAAATCAAATCTGCGGGGGAACATGAATATTTTACAAAAATCCAAAATGGGGCCACTGGGTGGAGTCTATGGGGCGAAAACATAGTTAGTCGTTAGACGATCGCCGACGCTTCAAAACGTGCAAATCACAAAAACGCTCAAAAAATCCAAAATGGCCGCCATCAGAACAGTCGGTGATGCCTACTTTTTAACCCATTCAAGATTTTCATCAGATGATCATGTGTGCAAGTTTCATATGGATCCTGACAAGGCACTAGGGAGTTATTGTACCAACACTACAGTTTCATTCCGTTGAAATCCAAAGATGTCCACCGCCGAGTGGTGGCACATTCGAACATATCTGCAATTCCGTACGGGGAACAGGTGTGCAAGTTTTGTGTGTCAATCCTAAAGAGAGGTATTGCGTTCACACGAAAACTTGCGGCGGCTGCGGCGGAGCATGCTGCACACTGTCTTATCCCCGAAGTGGGTTATAATGATTTGGACATAATCACTGGCTGGAATTACTACTGCGGCCACTGGTGCTTTGGTCCTTCTCAGTATAGCGGTTGTATATTCTGGTTGTTACATGATACACCTCATGAGGCTTGGCATAATCGATAAGCAGCGTTGTTGCTGCTTCATTGCCGGCTCTTGTTTCTTGTCAGGGATGGTCCCTCCAGGTTCGAATTACGTTTTAGCAAAAATAACTACACACTGTTTTATAATATGACTGGGGTAATGTCTTCCAAGTCAGCCAAAACTCCATTAGTTCCACCACCTTGTAATTTCCCAATTCAGATGCCTTCATAATGTCACGTCAATATGGAGGATAATGGGAATTCTACTCACTTTTAGCTCAACAACCCTAACCCCATCGGCTGATATATTTGTCTCTGAGTTGGAATTTATTACCAAACAGCTCTGAGGAAATGTCCCCAGACGAATTGCTAGTATGTAATAATGGGGAAACCACGAATAACTGCAATTCTTGTCTGGAGAATTCTCTTTGGGTTGAGAGTGTCAGTGATGTTCAATCCAGTGCTACTGAATATTGTGAGAAACAAATCAAATGGATGCTCTGCCATAGGGTTAACCATTTTATCCCCGCAAAAAGTGGGACATTTTATGGTTGTTTCAACATAGTGGTTAAACCCCACCCCTATTACGAGATTTTTTCAGTTTTAATGCTTTGCAAAGTTAAATGCTTACGACAGCAACATTAGCAGGCTATCAGTATCAGTACCATTTTTATCCCAGCAAAAATGGGACATGTTATGGTTGGACCAAACAATAGTGTTTAACATACCCCACCCCTATCTAGAATATTAAGTTTTACTATGCTTTAACAAAGGTTAAATGCTAAACAACACAAAATTAGTAGCATATCAGTATAACTTCACAATCAATTCAAAAAGTTTCAGTTCAAATCCTAACTGGTTTTGCGTCATTTTGGCATGAAAAAGTGGGGGGACAATCCTGACATTAGGACATCCAATCCAGACATTTTTGTAACATTTTGACAAAAGAGCATTCTCATTCTCGAGTACATATCCAAGTATTGGAATTTTGTCAAGCGAACTATTTCCTTAGGAAGCGCAATTATGATGCAGATCCCTCCGGATGTTATTTTATCTGCATGAAGCAGTTGCATTTGTGCAGTTTGGGCTACAGTACCCTTGGTGCTCTTGTTACAAGTTTGTAATGTTTGCTGTTTGTGGTATGTTGAGATCAATCCTGCATATCCTTGACACACTTTTGGTGGGAGCAATTTTGAGTTGAATTGGGTGCTCTCCAAATGTTGGCATAGCTGAGCCCCTCATGTAGACCCTGTCATTGTTCATGCTTGTGATACCACTCATGTCAAACAAAGGCCCTCATGCTGTTGGGGTCCATGACCCCCCTCCCCCCCCCCTCCTTCATTACTGCGTTTCACATGTAACCTCCTATAGTAGTATTTCAGTGTTTCACAAGATGTTTATTAGTTATCATTAGTGTCCTGCCATTGCTTTGTGTAGTATACACCGCTCTAGGAACTCATCACACCTACCCTTGAAAAATAATAAGTGATTGACCCAGGGAACATAATGTCTATAAGTAATTTGCATGTTCCTCCGCCTGGTTATTCCCCTTTCCCTCCCCCCCCCCCCTCCGCCTCCACATGAAGGTGCAATGACCTTATTTCCATGTGACCTGGTGCAGGGTTTAGTCAGCTGACCAATAAGGAAGGTGCATATCTAGGCTGCACCCTGCGGGCTGATATTTTCCATCCTCTGAAATACTTCAAGTGGGAAATTTGTGACACAATTAAAGTCTAACTGTCACTACGTTTCTTCCCAGCTAATCACATCGGCATCTATCAGTTTGTTGGCTTTGATATCAAGAGGTATCGTGACTGGGAAGCCAGAGACCAAGAGGCCTCGACTTTGGAGGCATGGCGGAAGATCTCAAGGTAATAACTCAATTGAATTGAAGGCACAGCACCTTCCCATTTCTCCTAGTCATGGTGTATCTTACAGCTCTATTGCCTCCAGTTTGAGGTATTACTGCTAGAATCCTAAATACCATGCAGAACCTTGATAATCGAAAGGTGGCTTTGCCCGGGACTGGTAAACTGCCAACCGGTATATCCTAACATCTGAACAATTACTAGGCACATTGTCAGCTTTATTTAATATCGCAAGGGTATCCGAAGCTCAAAATAACATATGAAAAAACAACCAAACACCAAATAGGTTCAGTCCTCAATTAGGCGAAATAAAAGTTTGTCGAAAAAAGGGGGGGGGGGGGGGGGAAACGATCACCATGTGCCGAAACACCCAAATTCGGTGAAAACTTTTTATGAAACTTTTGAATGCTGCCGAGTTTGGCTTGGCATACTGAAAATTCTTGTCCTCAAACGATTGTCAATGTTGAAAAAAAATGTGTGGATTATATTTATTTTTTTCTGCTCATGGGCCACCAAGTGGGATCCTGTGGGACTAAAATGGAAGTTGGTTCCACATTTCCAAAATGGCCCTAAAGGTGCTGTTTTTCCTTCTATTTCTATAAACTCTGTATTGTATTGTACTTTGGAGCGAGTGTTTGAATTTAACTAATCTCTTATTTACGACAGAGAGTTGAAGTGATCGCTACGTTCCGAAACATTTGAATCTGCATGAAGCGTTCAGCTAGCTCTTCAAGGTGCGGGCGATGCCACTACTGAACATACCCCAAATTTCACACATACCATTGCAGACTCATGTGCCAATTCTCAGCTCATGGATATATGTTTGGGGAGTTATCGCGCTAACCTAAACTCTAATGGAGGACAGAATAGAGTCTAGGGGGTTGGGGGAGGAGAATAGAATCTAGGGGGTGGGGGAGGAGAATAGGTCTGGGAAAGGGGGAGGGGGGTTTTTGGGGTGATGGTTGAGGAGCCATCCCCACATTAATGTTCATACGCACCCGCTAATCACCAATTAGTGTTTGTGCACATTGGCTGGCTGGTTCTGAGATGCATGGCCATTGATTGTGATGGACCATACAGTTCTAGTGTTTACGCATCTAATTTGAATGGCACCGGGTGTGATTCCAGGCCCTGTTGAAAAAAAAAAAATCACAGAGTGAGTCAGCTTGTAACACATGAATAGGTTTCTGATTGGAGGGTCGCTATTTTAGCTTCCGGGACTAATGAACAATACGTGGGCCTTTGTGCAGAATCAAACTGGGAATGACGCAGGCTTTTTCTCCGACTTAGTGCACTTATGTAAACGCTTGGCCCGCCGGGGTTTTAGAATCAGAATAATAACACGGGTATAATTCACTTTACACGCTAATTCTACATAGAAAGGTCACGTGGTCATGATTCTGAGGAACGATTTTAGTGTCAGATTTAACCTGTTTTGGCGGGTTGGCCCTTTAGGACAAATTGCGATAATGAAACTTTCACACTTTTTGAAGTTAAGGAAGAAAGCGAGTGGACCATAGAAGGAGAATGCAGAGGTTGGTGCGAGGGGAACAATCTAGGCCCCTGAACAATGAACACATTTTTGTTTTTGGCTGTGTTTATTTCGGGCCCAGGGTATCGTGGCTCTTGACAGCAAGGGGTCCAATACCTCACTTTTGACTATGGACTTAAATAAAATCCAAGATTTACAGTGAATATAGTTCAATGTGAACGCCTTTAGTAGGTACAAACCTTGTTTAGAAGGTCCAAACTGACAAGAAGGTGTCATGACCCTCAGACCCCTTAAAGCGCTACCCCTGGTGGGCCCCCTTGAACACAGTTCTCCTCTTTAATTAACTGCTTGTGCCTGGACACTGTGTACCACTTCAATAGTGAAGGATTTAAAGGAAAAAGATGATCAAATTGAATTCTGCTTCTTCAAGAACCAAAACTAGAACTAGAACTATTTGAAACCATTTTGTGCCATTATCGTCAGTTGTTGAGTTCATAGTAATGCCATCAAGGTTGAAATGAAATATTTTAAGTGATTTAGCCATTTTGCATATACCACCCATACTGAAAATGGACCTCAACTGAGGACTTGCATGATTTAGAAGTATGCACGAACTCCAACAGATGGAAATTCATGTGACTGCTTGATTGTGCTCACCTCCATACTCAAATACTTGTGCCTGTCATTAATTTGACCTCAATTTACAACGTGTCTCCCATGAGATTGGAGGGCATATAGGTGGTATTCATTCTTCAGTCGCCATCCTTTAGAACAGACATTATGCTTGCTGAATTCATACCATCAACTCAATAGTACTGTATTGGTATCGTGTACCTGCATAGGCCCCAGACCTTGCATAAGTCGCAGACCTGCCTTCTCGATCAATATCACCATCGCACACTGTAATAGAACATTTTTGGCGGAACTATGAGGGAGTAATAATTATCCGCAAAATGGGCGATTACTATGAGTGAGTACTTAAACAAAACATGGCCTAATGAAGGTTTTCTAATCTTGTATCACTGTGAAAATGATAGATCTCAGAGAGGCTCTATAACGGCTTGGAATCTTGCGGAATTTCACCATTTTTGTAGCTCAAACCAGCTATGCTGGTTGAGCTATTGTGAGCCCATGTCACCCTATCTTATCTGTCTGTCTGGTCTGTCTGTCTGTCACCTTTGCCTTTTGGGACACAAAATGTTTCATGCTTTGATGAATCACGACCAGACTTGGTCACAATGGTTCATTGACTGATGGGCAATCGGTGACCACCTGAAGGTCAAGTCAAATGCATTGAAGGGGCACAATTGGTCAATACGGTTGAAACTGCAAAGCGCTACTTCTACAAATTTTGGTTCACAGTGCTGATGTTTCTGCTTGTCGTGATGATGGTCTAGGAGCCGTACCTTCGGGGTGTTCAGGAAATTTCGATCCGAGGTCCCACTTGGGCCCGGTGGCGGATTGTATACATTTTCACACAAATAGTAATTAACTTAAAATGCTCTCCTCCCACGAGCTCGTTTAGTTTTTCTTTCAAAGTTACATTAATGTTTCCTTGGGTAGAGGGCCATTGGGGGTGTCCAGGAATTTTGGTCCCGGCCCATTTTGGTTCCAAGGTGCCCATTATGTGAACTACTGCAAAATCGGTATCTCCTCAATTTATGCACAGTGCTTGATGTTTCGGATTCGGCCGGGGGTGGGGGGGGGGTCGAAGATGGTCTTAGACCGTCCCTTTGGGGGTGTTCATGATTTTTTGTTCCAAGGTCTGGCATGGCCCTGGCCCTTTATTATATTATCACACAGTGATGCTTGAAATATGCATCTCCTCCCCCAAGCTTTAATTGATTTTCTTCACTTCACATTACATTGTATGTCTTTCGGCAAATCGAGGCCATTGGGGTTTGGTTCAAGAATTTTAGGGCCCAGTTTGGGCCCTAGGCCCCAAGTACTGTTGAATCTTGTATTTCCATTCCAACCAATCTTAGTTGCCCCATGTGCTGATTTCATCATAATCATGGCCCTAATAGCTGTACTTCAGGGTGCCCAGGGATTTGGACCTAAGGCCTAGTGTGGGCCACAGGGCCCCCTATGGTGGGAATTATGCAAATGCTTCTCCTCTTAAGTTGGGTGCACAGTACTGGAATTCGGTCATAATGAATGTCTAAAGTCTTACCTTTGGGGTGTCAGCGAATTTTTCAATCCAATGTCCCACTTGGCCCAAGTCCCTTCTATGATATTTCATGTACTCTTGCCATGCATCTCCTTCCACAAGTACCATTGATTTTTCTTTAAAGTTACATCTAATGCCTCTCATTTAGTGGTCCATGGCGAACTCCTTGCTGAAGGCCCAATGTGGACCTAGGGTTTGCAGATTTCGAATGCGACATCATATAGTGTCGTTAAAATTAAAACAGTAACATCTGAATAATAAGAACAAATCAGTCATTCATTGATGGATGGATACTTGTGTAGGTCAGGCGATAGGCCATCTGTGTGAAATTGCGTCTTTCTCAATTGGGCATTCTTTCGCTGGATGTTGACTAAAGTGATTAACAATGTTTATTGACTGCTAAACATCTTTTTGGCCAATAAGATCATGTCAAAAGTGTTACACCGGGCACAATAGGCCATTGCTTGGAACTGCCTTCTTGGCCTCATGATCAGAACATTTACCACAAATTGTACTTCGTCTTGGTACATTTGTGCGGTTTTAGCTAAAACAAGCACCATGGTGCTCTTGTTTATTCACTGAACTTCACCCAGCCACCGTAGTTTTCTCCAATATATATGATTTAGGCTGGGTTTAGGCTACCTATGGCGACCTTCATTGTTGGGTGTGGCCTAAGCTCAAGTTGAAGGGTTTGTGTGTTCTCATCATTTTTTTCATTTCTTTCGAAGGGTCTTGTTATGTGAACTCGTGATAGTATGAAATTGCATGTTGATGCATGCCATGGGCTCTCACTGCATGAGTACCTTTATCATGTGAAAAGTTGTCCGGAGCAATTAGGCTGCTTCTAATTTGGGATGTCATCGACGACGGCCTGGGAAAAACTTCAGTCTTCTTTGAATCATTCATCATTCTGAAACCATTTCGATTCATAATATATCACTTCTCTATCTTCATTCCAGTGTTATTTCCCTTTGTGTGCTGTTATTTCGAACCCTTGAAAAATTCTCTAAGGTGTTCGTTACTACAGGGACAGTATACTGTGCCATATTTCATATTTATTATTCTGTGTTATCTGATCGTGTACAGTTGGGTTGGTTGGTTGACGTGGGTGCTCTCTGAAAACAAGTATATTTATCACATAGGACAGCCTCCCACCAGCATTCTTGCCACACATGTTCCAGGGATCACCAATTCCATTGCTGGTTGAAATTCTGTGGTAGGCATCAACAGAGCCGTAATTAAATCCCGTTTGCCATGTTGTCGAGCAACAATTAATTGTTTGATTCACTTACGGAATATACAAACCAGGTGCAGCTTGTGCTGCCACTGGGAGAGGGGCATCTCTGTCACAGGTCCATAATCAGCACCCTGGTAGGAGGAACCTCTGGTAGCTTCGCACCCAGGTTTCGTCAGAAATTTGATTTGTCTTGATTGAAGTTTGCAACTCTTTCATCCCTCGATCCGAGCTGAGAGCTCTGTTATATCCAGACGGTATAGAGTGATGCCAGCAGATTGCCCTAGATACTAGCCTCTGCACACCTCCTCATCCTCCTCAACAGAGTCGAATGGATGAACCAGTCCAACCTGCTCATCCACTGGGCTCACAGCTTTCGTTTAGGCCTCTGTGTTCCTTTTGTCCATGAAGAGTCCGGCCAGAATGACTAGTCTGAGGGATGCATCAAGGGATTGAAATCGGGACCAGAGTCCAGGCGTTACTATCAAAAAAGACCCTGGTTCGTGGAATCTGCATGGCCTTTTTATTTTGCCTCATTCTTCATGCTTCAAGTTTTCTAGCAAATGACACCCTGTTTTTACTTGTTTCTCCAGAATGCTCCAGAGAATGCCGGGTCCTACTCCATGCCTGTGCCCATAACCCCACCGGCGTTGATCCCTCCAAAGAACAGTGGAAGCAGATTGCTGAAGTAGTCAAGGTATCTCATTAGATAACTCAGTTTGATAAATGTCATGGGTGACTCTCCATTCAGTATCAGGACTGATACTCGGTCCATGCACTGACAATGACTCTCTTTGACTGACTGCACCACTTTTTTCATTGTTAATTTAAATGCTGTCACATAGTATGAGGCAGGGTTGTAACGAGTCACCTAAATGTAAGAATTGAGCATTACTTTCAGAGACTGATGGGACTCTGTCGAGTCTCTGACTCAGGCCACTGTATGTCTAATGGGCAAAATCTCCACAGAATGCTGAGACGTACATACTTGAAAAGTAGTGCCACTGAGTCATTGGGACTTGTTACACATTGGTAGAGGCTCCTCAAATAAGTGAAATTGCCAACATATTAGTTTTGGAAGGATGGTAATCATCTCGAACACAAAAATACAATGACGGCTGTGACCAAGTCATTGATCAGGGGGTAATATCGTGAAGCGCTTTGAGCACGTCTCCGACCGGGAAAAGAGCGCTATATGAGAACGAGATATGATTATTAGTATTTGCATGCTTTTCTGCATATTCTCTGGAATTGTTACACCAGGTCACAGCAATCTTTTAATGTTGTCACTCATCACCCTGTGTTAAGTGCGACTCGAGTTGACAGAATGAATAAACATATAGTGTGGTGAGGTATATATAGGTCTTATTGTTCTTAGGCAACCCCATTATTATTTTGCTATCCTGTGCCAGAAGAAACTCTCATGGTTCACAGAATCAGGATTTTATTGAAATAAGCAGAAAAATTTAACCAAAAAACATAGCTACCCTGTGTATCATGTATTCCTGACACATTTTTTTTTCTCCGTGGAGGTTAGTGGACAATGATTGTTTTCCGCACAAGTGAGAGAATTTATTCTGTGGAATGGGTCAGAACAGTTCTCTTTGCAGAATCCGTTAGGATCAATCAAATATAGTAGAAACTGCTGACCAGGTCTGCCTCTCCTATATATATGGTTTAGTGTGCAATCATCACCCATTCGGTGACTGCACATATTCTGCTCCCACATGTCTTGTGTTCATACCTCCTATGTGGTTCTACCTTCTCTCCATAGGATCGCACTCTTTCACGTTTTTTGATGCAGCGTACTCGGTTTTGCCTCTGGAGATGTTGAGAAGGACAGGTGGGCAATAACACACACTTGTCAGACAGGGCCTGGAGTTATTTGGGTCACAAGTCTTTGCCAAGAATTTGGTCTGACAGTAAGTTCTCTCATATCCCGCGGAATTTTATTTTGGAGAACCCATTTTGAGTTCAGGAGTGACTTTATGTGAGTCGGGTTATAGTAAACAAAGGGAACCTCCTGGTGCGTGCATAGAAAGACTCAAGGAATGCATTCTCGTCCCACACAACTAGAAAATAAAGTTGTGGGCAGTGCTTCTCGGAGATTTGTGAGTGCTGTGGTTCTGGGAAATTGTGGGCACTGCTCTGAGAAATTGTTGGTGTTTTGCAGTAAGTTCTCTCAATTTGAGATTTCTTCCCATGTTTTCTGTGGGTCAGGTATCTATAGTAAACAAAAGAGAACTCTTGGTGCTAGGCCATAAGAGCAGTAGGAAGAGGAGGGGGATGCAACGATTGGAGGTGGCGCAGATGAAACTGTTGGAGGTTCTCTCTGGGTGTCACGAGGAAGATAAGATGCGGAATGAGGCCGTCAGGTAGACACTTATGGCGGCAGAGCTCAGTGACGAGTTGCATCAGGCAAGACTTCAATGGTAGACACCGGAAGGACGAGATGAGACCTATGTTGGGAGGAAGGATGGAGCTTGAGGTGGAAGGGGCCGAGAGGACGACCAAGGAAGAGAAAGACTGTTAAGGAGGATATGGCAGCTGCTGGAGTACAGGAGCAAGACTGGGGAGACAGGACTGCATGGAGGCGGTCATCTGCACCGGCGACCCTACTTGAATGTGTGATTAAAGCCAGAAGAAGAAGAGAAAAAAATAGGGAATGCATTCTTGTCCCACATAACTGGAGAACATTTTTTTGGCAGTGATCTGAGAAAACATTGCGGGCAGTACTCCAGGAAATTGTGGGCAGTAGCAAGTCTGGGATATTGTGGCACCACTGCTATGGGGAATTGTGGCCACTGTCCCCGTGAAATTGGGGGTGTGTTGGACTTATATATCAGCTGTACTATAACCATTTTTTTGCAGAATATGACTTAGCCAATTTTCTCCTGAAACATGAAGAGTTGTTGGTCCTGCAGCAATTAGGCTCATACCTGCTTTTGTTCTATCATGTTGACCACAGGAACCAAATTATTTTAAATAGAATTAAAGCCTCCTGAAGGGTATTGCGCCTGGTTCTATCAAGGACAAACTTAAGATTTAGCACTTTCTAGGAGTACAATATTTATGTTAGTATGAACTGTGGGTCATCTCAGTAGTAAGAAAATGAGCAATTGTGAGAATTTTCCACCAATTTCAGACTGTTAAAACATCTGTGAACTGAGTCTAGATGTGCAAGAGTAGGCTTTGTATGTCTGATCCAGAGATTCAAAAAGTATTTAGAAAAAAATCTCTTGCTGAATAGCCAAGCTTCATACCTGATTTGAATGAAACCCAATATTTTGAGTCCATGTAGCTGATAATTTCTGTTAGTAGGGCTATAATCCTGTACCTTACATGGACTTTGTATCTTCACAGACGAGCGCTGTGGTAACTTGCAGTGGTTGTGAACAATCCTGAGGTCAAAGGTCGGGTCAAATCACAGCTGGAGAAACTTGCCCGGGCCATGTATTCAAATTCCAACGAACCACGGGGCCCGTATCGTGGCTACAGTCCTCACCAATCCTACTTACATGCACAGTGGTAAGTGACATAAGGGGTTGAATAATCAAGGCCCAGGGCTGCAGAAGCTGGAGGAAGCCACTCTTGTTGAAGGCCTGTGTACACTGTCAACATGTTGCACACTCACCACCCACTCACTAGGTCAGCCACAGCGAGCTCTAACATGGATCTCCATTAACCTGGTCAGCATACACCAGCATGTCTTTTGGTTCCATTAGTCCAGTGTCCCTCTTCAGGAAGTGTACATCGTTATCAGAATGTTGTCCAATCAAGCTGTGTGTAGCTTTCTTGTGGGGAGTACAAGCACCTATTGTTTGTGCGACCAGGGGTCATTTCGGGGGGGTGGGTTTTTTTGCGGGGTTTTTTTTTTTGGTGGCGGAAAAATAGGGGAAAATGTTATTTTGGGCAATTTTAGCTTGTGAAGAGCATAACTGGACCAACCTGGATGGATAAGTTCATACTCGATATGTGTGTTCCACATGATGAGTTACATGATCCCTATTGTTTGGGGTCAAGTCAAGTCTGAAAATCTTGTGAAGAGGGTAAGTCCAGAATGCTTGGTCCAATCAAGCTGAATTTGGTGTGTAACTTTATCGGGGGAAGGGGGGCATGCACCCTATTGTTTTTGGTGCAGAACGGGATCATTTGAGGGGGGGGGGAGCAAATAGAAAATGATAAAAAATGATATTTTGGGCAATTTTAGCTTGTGGAGAGCAAAACTCGACCCCACCCGGTTGGATGGAGCTCTCCACTTGGTATGTGGGTTCCGCATTATGCAATTTCATATCCCTATTGTTTGGGGCGTCAAGTCAAAGTCTGAAAATCTTGTGAAGAGGGTAAGTCCAGAATGCTTGGTCCAATCAAGCTGAATTTGGTGTGTAACTTTCTCATGGGGGAAGGGGGGCATGCACCCTATGTTTTGGTGCGAACAGGGATCATTGACGGGGGGGGGGGGGTGAGAAATAGACATGATTAAAAAAAGATATTTTGGGCAATTTTAGCTTGTGGAGAGCAAAACTCGACCCCACCCGGTTGGATGGAGCTCTCACTTGGTATGGGGGGTTCCCATTATGAATTCATGATCCCTATTGTTTGGGGTCCAGTCAAAGGTCATCTGGGGTCATCTGAGGTCAAAGTCTGATAATCCTGTGAAAAGGCTAAGTTCCAATTAATCTGAAATTGGGTGTGTAGCATTCTTAGGGGAAGGACAAGGCACCCTATGTGTTTGGTACGGTTTTAAATCAGTTGGAAATGGGGAGGGGGGAAAAAAAAAAAAATGTTCTTTTAGGCAATTTAGACTGGGAAGAAGCCTAACCCACCTCCCTGGATGGATGAAGCTCATACTTGGTCTGTGGGTTCCCCATACTGCGTACATGATCCCTAATGTATTGAGGTCATGTCAAAGGTCTTCTAAGGCAGATAGGTCACAGTCCGCAAACCTTGGGAACGATAAGTCTAGAAGTCTGGGTAATATCGGCGGAGGTTGGGTGTGTAAGTTCCATTATCCCATTTGTTCTTGTATCTGGTCACGAGTTATTAGAAATGAGTCAAGGAGCATAAGCCCTTTGGCTTTCTAGTCCTGTTATGCCAATGTTTCCTACTCTGGGGAGCTCACCATAGAGAAGTTGGTTGACGGAGTTTATTTAGAGCCTCTCTCAGCATGCGAGTATATGTACCGTCGAGTAACTTCTCTAGCAGGGCCCACACATTGCTGTGCAACAAGTTGCACAACAAGTTGCCGGACACACGTTGTCGACATACCTGGACACAATCCTTTTGTCACTGAGCTCGGCCACATGTTGCCATTTAATTAGTGAATGTGAATTATTGGCAACAAGTTGTGTGCCACATGTATCGCAATATGTTGCCCCTTGTTTTCACTCTGTATCCACTGTCAAAATTTTCGGACACCACGCACTTCGGCAACATGTTGCTCTCAACTTTTCTCACACTACTAATGGTTTACACATGAATGGCAATAAGATAATCTTGTACTAAAAATTAACATATTGGCACTGAAGTTGGCAAGTTCACTAAATACAGTTTAGATCTGGCATAAATTTTGCAAATCAGCATACCAAATGACCCAAGTCTACTTTCAAATTTTTTTGGGACTGAACGTAGACCATGGGTGCCATGTTCTGATATAAAATCTTATGAAATTTGAAACTACAATGAAATATCAACCTCCCTACTACCATGGGTAATTTCATTAATTCTCTGCCATAATTCATCAGATTTAGAACACCTCATCCCAGACCCTACACAAAATTTCAAAACGATTGTTTCTTATTGCCAATAGATAATGGGCATGGTGGTATCAATGACGTTTTGCAGCGTCTATCACATCATCATCATCATGAACATTTTTACGTCAGGAGTCCAAGTGCTAGCATGGTTAGACGGGAGCACTCTAATGGTAAACACTCTTCCACTCCAATCTATCCTGAACTAGGGCACGGGGTCATACCTTTGACAAGCGAGGTCACTTCGAACAACCTCGTCCCAAGTCCTCAGAGGCCTACCTCTCCTACGACTACCTCCCTAGTCACCAGATAATTTTCCCTAGGTAGCTGCATTTGCAGGTGTGGTCTTGGCTTCACTCGAATGATTCCGCTTACGCAGCGGTCACTTTCTCTGGTTCATCATGGGCTTTTTGCAATAAGCCTGATGGGTTGGCTATGAGCAGCCACGTTGAACTTGCACTTTGCTCTCCAGGTTCTTAGATAGGGTCAGGGTCGTGTAGTTCACTGATGGTTCTTTCGGAGGGACGTAAAATGGCAGCCCGGGAGCAGGTTGGGAATCGGCTGCACCCCTGCGCGAAACTCATTTGAGCACTAGTTAAGAAGAAAAGGCGAGTTATCGCGTTTCATCCATGATCAATATGGCCAGGGTTCCTTGACGAGCTTACTTAGGCTTCCCTTATCCCTGAATTCAAATCAATCAATCTGGAGATTAAACCAATCTGGCTAGTGTGACACATACCAATAGTTTCCCTCTTGCAAGCCACGTTGCGCCTCGTGCATGTGTTCAGGTGAGGCAACGATTGTTTGGGGTACATAGAGTGGCCTACAACATAACAACAAAACATAAATAGATGTCAGCCTGGTTGAAGGACAACTGCAATATTTATAAGAGGCTAATATATAAGCCGGAATAAACTGAATGCGTCAGTTCAAAAACACCGAGTCTACCATTTTTCCGTTACAAGTTATCCGTCCTTTGGAGTTTGTGCATGTGTATTAATGCAAGATCGAAAGCTCCCATCATGCAATTTAATAATGGTCATACTTGCACAACCCTGCAAACATTCTTTTTTTTCTATTGAAACATTAATCACACATTTCTTTCAACTTCGAAAAGCATTTAGTCTATGGGAAAGGTTGCTGTATTGGGTTGGGTATGGTAGGTGTTGATGGTTACTTTGGTGAGAGAAAGACATCATAAGTGGTCTAAAATGTTGGACTATTCATCAAAATGAAACGATGAATAATAAATAACCTTCTGGGTTGTCACGTGTGACGTCATATGTTATTGCCCCATTGGGATACTCCCAATTTCTCCGCATAAACCAAACTTTGGAAGGCTAATAACTCCACATGGAAACATTGTATTGAATGGTGTTTGGACCTATAGATAGAGTTTTCCATTCTCCTAACCCTTACCTCTGTTATCCCCGTCCTTCAGTTGTCCTTTGATTTCAGGCTCTCGATGAGGCATGACCCCATTGTTCCTCCATGGGACAGCCGGGTAAATCTATATCTCCTGGAGTGTCAGTGGTCTTGAAACCTGCTGGTTTTGGCTAGAACTAGAGGTGGGCCTATAGATCTCTTGCGAACTTGCCATAGTGTTGCCATTTTTGTTGTTGGAAAAGTCTACTGCAATGAAATTCCAATTATTCTTTTACAGGCTGAGATTATTTCCCCATACCCTCTTTGCTGCCTGGGAGAACATATTTCCACCTTAGTAGTAGCCAAGACATTTCCCCTGGTCAACTGAAGTCTGGCTCCAATGGTGTTCTTAACTCCCCCTATCAGGTCAGAACAGATCAAGATCTGCGGGTCACAACAGCCGCCAGTTCACATAGATTTAGCTCCTTTAGTCCCCTAGATGCAACAATGATACATACCGCTCCCCCCAAGAACAAAGATGCATTTCCTCTAGCTGATCTGGCTCTCAGATAGAATGATTGTTGCCCCCCCCCCCCCCCCTCCTCTACAACTCCAGGGTGCTGACACGTGACCATGTTGGACCAAAGACCAACGTTTCCTCTCGGCAAAAATGAAGATTCTAGATGCATGTGCCCTGAATCACTGGCTCGGATGGATGGTTTGTCTCTTTCATGAATCTGTGTTTGATTTCGGCCACTCCGGCGGGAGCAATAGCGACCGATGTCGATCGCTCATACAGAGAGAGAACAGCTCTAACCAGCACTGCAGCTGCTGGCACCCCGGGAACCTGGAACCACAATCGTGATCAATCGGGAAGTTCATTCACTGGCCTAATGGTGAGTTACCCAGCAAACCGATGTCACTCATTTAGGGAACATTTAAACTGCAACTGGGAGACTTTTACTGGCAAAAAAACAGTCGATACTCTGAATTTATGTAAATAACGGAGAGGTGCAGGCCAAGTTCATATTGACTAAATTTCAGAGTCGAGACTGTTTATGAACCAGAAAAGTCGACTGCTGTAGTTTATTTCTTATTCTACAACCGCAAATTTAGGAAGTACCCAACATCCTAGATATCTAGCTCTGTATCTTTGTATCTCTAACAGTAAATAGGCAGCTAGGGTAACTATTGTATTAGTTTGATCGAAGTACATTGCATTGTGTACCATACAAGATTAGCAGTGCGTTCTGTGCGTATTTTTTCCAACTGAGACGCAATACAACCAATGCGTGCTGAACCAGAGGGTCCTGCGTGTGTGGAACATTATGTTAACAATTCACTACGAAACACATCGTTTCGCCTGTTTGTATTCCTTCAGGCAGTCCACCCTCTGAGGCGCACGTATACTGAGACTGGATCTGCGGAATGTAAAAACATAAACTACATTTGCGTTCAAAAATACTACTGCTTTTTCACTTAAGACTTGAATATTCCGTTGTTGTGTTACTCTGACCAGTTGTTCCTTTTATTGCAAAACCTGCTGTTTATTACAAAAAATAACAGACAGCCACGTGATTTGGGATTAGCCAATCAAATTCTGTTTAGCAATACGAATATCTTGGGATCGTAGAATAATAAATCATCCATCTTAGTGCTAGTATCCTGTTTGGTCCTCTCCACTCAGGTACTAATTAGGGTACATGGTGCTCCACCCAGGTGATATTTGGGTACCTACCTAGCTCCACCCAGGTGCTATTTAGGTACATTGCCCCCACCCAGGTGCCTATTAGGGTAACCTGTGCTCCATTCGGTGCTATTGGGTAACTGGTCCCCACCTCAGTGCTATTAGGGTACAATGTTCTAACACCTAGGTGCTATTTGGGTACCTGTTGCTCCACACAGGTGCTTTAGGGTACCTGTTCTCCACCCAGGTCGTCAGGGTCTTGTTCCCACCCCAGTGCTTGTTAGGGTACCTGTGTTCCACCCCCAGGTGCGGGTTATTAGGGGGTAACTGTTTACACATAGGTGCTATTTACATACCTGTGCTCTACCCCATGTGCTATTATGGTACCTGTGTTGTGCTCACCCAGGTGCTATTAGGAAATTCTCGTGCTTCATCCCCGGTGTTTATAAGGGGTACCTGTGTCTCACGCCAGGGTGATGTTAGGGTACCTGGGCCTACCCAGTTGCTATTAGGGTACCTGTGGCTCCCCCCATGTGATATTAAGGTTCCTGTGCGCCACCCAGGTGCTATTAGGGTACCTGTAACTACTACTCCAGGTGCTATTAGGGTACCTGTGCTCCACCCATGTGATTTAGGGTCACCTGTGTTCCCCCAGGTGCTATTAGGGTACCTGTGCTCCACCCAAGTATTATTTGCATACCTGTGGCTCACCGAGGTGCTATAAGGGTACCTGTGCTCCACCCAGGTGATATTAGGGTAACTGTGTTACACCCGGTGCTATTGCAACCTGTGTTCTACCCCGGTGTCATTTGCATTACCTTTGCTCACCAGGTGCTATATGGTACCTGTGCTCCACCATGTGATATTATGGTACCGTGCTCTACCCACGGTGCTATAAGGGTCCTGTTCTCCACCCAGGTGATATTAGGGTAACTGTGTTACACCCAGGGGTTATCTGCATCAATGTGCTCTACCCGGTGGCTATTAGGGTACCTGTGTGGCTACCCCAGGTTCTATTGAGGTACCTCTACCTCTTGCTTCAACCCAGGTGCTCTAAGTGGAACTGTGCTCTACCCCGGTGCTATTGGGTACTTTGCTCCACCAGGTGCCTATCAAGGGTACCTGGCTCCCCCCATGTTGATATTAGGGTACCTGTGCCTCCACCCAGTGCTATTAGGGTACCCTGTTTCCCCCAGGTGCTATTATGGTACCTGTCTCCACCCAGTGGTTATTTTTTGCATACTGTGCTCCACCCAGGTGATTATTAGGTTCCCTGGCTCTACCCAGTCCCTATTAGGTACCTGTGTCACCCAGGGATATTAGGGTAAACTGTTTTTACACCATGCTATTTGCATACCTGTGTTCTACCCAGGTGTTATTTGCATACTGTTATTCACCCAGTTGCTATAAAAGGGTAACCTGTGCTACCACCCAGTGTTATTGCAATACCTTTGCTCCACCCAGGTGGCTATTGAGGCCCTCTGCTTCACCCCGGTGCTATAAGGGTACCTGTGCTCTATCCAGGTGCTATTAGGTTACCTTGCTCCACCTGGATATTAGGGTACCTGTGCTCCACCCGGTGCTATTAGGGTACCTGTGCTCCCCCAGGGCTAGTAGGGTACCATGTGCTCCACCCGTGCTCTTAGGGTACCTGTGCTCGCCCATGTGCTATTAGGGTACCTGTGCTCCCACCAAGTTTTTATTTGAATCCTGTGCTTCAGTCACCCAGGTGTCTATACGGGTACCTGTGCTCCACCCAGTGATATTAGTGTACCTGTGCTCTACCACGTGCTATATAGGGTACCTGTGTTCCACCCATGTGATATTCGGGTAACTGTGGTTACACCCATGTGCTTTTGCATACCTTGTTCTACCGCAGGTGTTATTTTGCATACCTTTGCGTCACCCAGGTGCATAAGGGGGACCTGTTCTCCACCCATTGTTATTTTGCATACCTGTCTCCATCCCAGGTGCATGAGGTACCTCTCTGGCTTCATCACCCAGGTTCTATAAGGGGTACCTGTGCGCTACCCCAGGTGCTATTAGGTACCTTGCTCCACGCCATGTGATATTAGGGTACCTGTGCTCCACCAGGTGCTATTAGGTACCTGTGCCTCCACCCAGTGCTATTTAGGGTCCTGTCTCCCCCCAGGTGCTATTAGGTACCTGTGCTCCACCCAATTGTTAATTTGCATACCTGTGCTTCACCCAGGTGCTTATACGAGTGAACCTGTGCTCCCACCTCAGGTGATTTAGGGTCGCCTGTGCTCTCCAGTGCTATTAGGGTACCTGGTGTTCCACCCAGGTATATTAGGGTAGCGGCTGGTGTTACACCCGTGGCTATTGGGCATACCTATGTTCTACCCAGGGTTATTTGCAATACCTGTGCTTCACCAGGTGCCTCTCGGTTCCTGTGCTCCACAAAGTGTTTTTTGCATATACCTTTGCTTCCCCAGGTGCTGTTAGTGTACCTGTGCTTCCCCCGCAGGTGCTTATTTGGGTACCTGTGCTCTACCCACGTGCTATAAGGGTACCTGTGCTCCACCCAGGTGATATTAGGGTAACTGTGTTACACCCCGGTGCTTTTTACATACCTGTGCTCTTAACCCAGGTGCTATTAGGTTACCTTTGCTCCACCCAAGTGTTATTTGCATCCTGTGCTTCACCCAGTGTGCTATAAGGGTCCCTGTGCTCCACCTAGGTGATATTAGGGTACCTTTGCCGCCCAGTGCTATTAGGGTAACCTTTCCCTTATACCCAAGTGATACTAGGGTACCTGTGCTCCACCCAGGTCTATTAGGGTACTGTGCTCCACCCAGTGCCTATAGGGTACCTTGCTCCACCCAGGTGCTATCAGGGGACCTATTTGCTATCAGGGTGCTATTTGGGTATTGTGCTCGACCCAGGTGCTATTCAGGGTACTATTGCATCAGGGTGCTATTTGGGTACTTGTGCTCTACCCAGGTGTATTAGTGGGAATCAGTCCTCCCCCCTATTCCAGCGGTGACAATGCAGGATAATTCGTACAGGGGCTAATAATAGCTGAATGAAAAATGAATGCGTTCAGTCCAAAAACCTGGAAGTTGTAGACTTTCAATTCACGGAGTTATAGTCATTTGACGTTGTGGATTGTGAAGCATGTGTATTGCCGCAAGATCGAAATGCATCCCATCCCCCCCCTTAAGCAATATAAATGATGGCATATTGCCCAACCCTGCAAAACTTCCTTTTTTTATATTGAAATTCAACATTAAATTTCACTTTGAAAAGATTTAGTCTGTGGGAGAAGGATGTTGTAGGGTTAGGTAGGGTAGGTGTTCAGGGTTTACTTTGGTGAGAGAAAGGACAACGAACTTTGCTGACTTGTACTATTCAACAAAATGAAACAATTCAAATACATAAATAATTTCCTGTGTTGTCCATGTGTGACGTCATGCGTTATTGCACAATTGGGATTTCTCCCCATTTTCTCTGCGTAATAGCCCAAACTTTGAAGGCTAATAACTCCACATAGGAACATCCGTATTGAATGGGGTTTGGAATTATTGATACAGTTTTCCATTCTCCACGATATAACCTTTATTGTATCCAAGCCTGCAGTTGCCCTTTAACTCGGCCAATATTTGTCTCCGGGGGATCCCCTTTTGGCCAATAACCTGACACTCAATCCTATCGGAGGTCACGGATTTAGACACCAATGAGCATGAACGCGATCGGAACTGTGCACAAGTAGTTCTCGTTTCAACTTATTACTAATCCTGTTCACATGAAAATCCACTGATTTTACACTGGACTTTGATATATTCTGAATTTACCTGCAGGCTCCGTCATGTAAGCACAACTAACCAGTTTGTCTACTGTGACAGCGTGTTACGACAAGCGACATAGAGAATTGTCATACAGCAGTTTGACAAGGCAAGCAGGCTAAAGAATGCTTCTCAGAATTTGAACAATTTGAATGAACCTGGATGGATGAAGCTCATACTTGGGAGGTGTGTCACCATGCATGAGTTCCAATGAACCTATGTTTTGGGTTTAAGTGGGGTTGAATTTTGGTGAGAAAATTTGGTGAAAAGTCGATATTTTTGCCTATTTTGGCTTGTAAACAGGAAAACTCGACCCCACCTGGTTGGATGAAGTCAAAATGGGAAATTTATCACATGTTATATCGCCCATGAGCGGGGTACCAGCTCCCAATGTCTGACTACAGTTGTCAAGGAATCACTAAGCCTTTTGGCTTTCCGTTACAACATTACCCCTGCTCATTTGAAAACTGGTATGCACTCCGACAATCCCGAAGAGGATCCTCACAGGTTCCCATTTATAAACTTGGGTGGAGAGAAGAAGTAGAAGGTTTTACCGCTAGGTCACTCACGCTCTCGTGAATGTGGTATCTATTAACTTATCCAACTCACTCCACCCCAATGCAACTATCGAATACCAGACAGTTACATGATTCTGGGTTGGCAACCCCCATGATCCTGCCCATTTTGCCAGACTCCAAGCCTAGTACAGTAATTTGATTATCTTTGGTAGTAATTTTCGCAAACAATCCACCAAGTTCACATCTATAGTGTTGAGGAGTATACGTTCGGAAAGCTTTTACATCAGACATCATTCCTCACTGTGCTTTTGAACAGTAATCTTTCTGATCACAAAGATTCTCAGAGATTTTCCCCGTTATCTGTCGCGTAAGTGTTTTACAAAGCTTGGCTCCCATTTATTCTGTACACGGCGTCCACCTGCCATTGATTGTGTTCACTTGGTTCTGGGTTCCTTCCCTCTATCCGCCCTCCCTGCTTACCATATCCTCCCTTTCCTGGAGTTATCTTCATCCCTCCCCCTCTCTTCCCTCTAGGCACCAGGCGGTGCGAGTGGTGTAGAGTGTAGTGCTAGGGAATTATTCCTGGGCAGCTTGTGAAAGTTTGTGCAATCTTGGGAGAACTTCTAGGTCGTAGCACAGGCAGGAAGACGGACGGAGAGGAGAGTGAGATTTAGAGACCTGGATAGTGTCCTTTGTATTTGGTATATCTATCCCATGGTGTCAATTGACTGTAATCTATGTAGGATATTGAGGTATTTGAAAGAGAGGTTCACGCAATCCCTATATTGGCCCCTCTGCACACCACCCATGTGTCATTTCACATCCAGAAATTACACAAAAAGTCTGTTCTGGCAGTCCCATGGCCCTTTCCAATCTGCCAGACCAACTCTATCTAGAAATTGAACATCTTGACTTGATATTTCCGGTCTAAAATTCCATAATTAAATTCTGGCCTTTCCAGCCTCAATTGTTTCCCAGTTATCTGTTGTCACTTGATAAGATTATACTAAACTCTGTTTTTTTCCCCTCAGTTAAGCAAGTTGAGTTGATGAAGATGGAGTTCCACGTCTACGCCATGAACTCTGGAAGGATCAACATGTGCGGGGTCACCAGCTCCAATGTTGACCACATCGCCAAGGCCATCCATCAGCAGTCACTACCATCAGCTCAGGCAATAAATAGGGAGGGGGGCACCCCCACCCCAATCGTCTTCTTCAAGATGCAGCTTTGACAGTCGGCTCACACCCAAGCTGTGTTTGCAACTTCATATTATTATTTATATTCGGGGCCTAATTAAGGCAATTTCTTTTTTGTTAGCACTCCTTGATATGAATAGTAATTTTGCAACTTTGTTGTGTACTGATTATTCACAGGATGTGCTAACCAACTAGAGGAATGATGACAGACATGCTAATTTGACTAGCAAACTGCTATGCTTAGGCTAGGATTCCAAAGATGTGTACGCGGGTCCGTTACGCATGTGAAAAATCACCAATTTACGTGAACTGAGCAGGGGCTAGTGTTTCAATATGTACTATTTAGTTTTTGCGAGAACAGATATTGGTTCCACAGAGGCAAATTTTTTTTTTTTTTAAATGAAAGCAAACCAATGCTGAATAGGCGAAATAAGGCACATGCACCAATGCGTATACGGATTTGTATCACCGCAGGTGACTTCTATGTAATATCTTCCTTGAAAAGCCGAGCAACGACAATGATCATGGGCTGCTGCCTTTTTATGGTCTTTTCGCATAGTCTTACAGTATTTTCTCTTCTGAAACAAACGTTCCTTCCCGTAAATATATGATTTTCAATCCAGCCAAGCACCCATATCGCATCTATGGAATCCCGGCCTATTCCAGTTAAATTATGCCCTGCTCATACTGGCTTTCAACAACTTGGTTCATTCAATTTTGGTATCATGTCCATAATGATTTTGGTATAGTGCTTCATATGTGAGACTCACATCTCCAGGTGCTTCGCGGTCATTTGCTCTTAATCACCTCTTGATGGGCAAACTCGATACGCTTTACCACTGCATCAGCGTTCTCTACCTATACAATATAATAGCATGCTGTGATAAGTGGGCCTTTTCTGTCAAAGGGGTCAGGGCTTTTCCAAGTACCTAATAAGGGAAAATAAGGGAAAACCATATTACCTGTGTGAAAATATAATTGCATGTCCATTACTTTACATAGACACTTCCACTACACACCAACCAACATTGACGAGGTCTAGATTTACCATGTGTTTCTTATAGAAGTGAGCTCACAAAAAAAATGCTGAAAGAAATGCCAGTGTTCAGCCAGAACACTTTGACCTTGCTGGAGGTAACCACTGGTGGAAGCTGTTTCTGTTAAATGAGTTCTGACGACATACCTCGTATGATGACATACCTCCTATGACGACATACCTCGTTTGACGGCATACCTTGTAGGACGACATACCTCGTATGTGGACATGCCTCGTATGTGGACATACCTCGTATGACGACATACCTCATGTGCGACTTACCTCATATGGCGTCATATCTTGTATGAGGACATACTTTGTATAATGACATACCTCGTGGTGGCGATTCATTTTGTGACAGAGGCTTGGGCTATTCTATATTGTCCTACACACTCCAACAAATATCCTCTGTAGGCTGAAGGGAGGGGGGGGGGGGGGGGGGGTAGTGCCATGGACAAGGCAATAATAAACTGATTTACTGCTCCAAGTACTCACTTGTACTACTTAACACTGTATATCTAAGTTTGTTGATGTCTCAGTGCTATGTGTAGTCTTGAACAGCACCACCCATATGGTCTGCAGATCTATGGGGCTCTCTTGATAGCTGGAGTTTGCTCCAGTTTTGTCACTCTCATTTGGAAGACACTGTAGCGTCCATGCGTCATTCATTCACACTTCACAGTAACTCTGATATGTGATCGGTAATCAGAGTCGGCTAAATGAGGTGTCATGCTCAACCTTGATTACCCTCTGTGTGTAAGCTTATAATACATATAATGCATATAATACATACAAATATTATGGGTCATTTTGAACGTTATAATTTATTCCACATTGAAGATGAGCAATACGGATTCCGGAGTGGTCACTAATGTGGGACTCAACGAGCCCAAGATTTTGTGAAGTTCTGAACAGGCAAGGTCAAGCAGGTGTGGTAATCATGGACTTCAGCAAAGTTTTCGACCTCGTACTCTATCAAAGACTCCCATTGAACATGTGGGGATCACAGGGTCTCTCCACACATGGATCTGTAACTTTCACACAAAATGCTCACAGCAAGTGCTTCTCGAAAGTGTAACAGCTCCCTCTGTTTCCATAAAAACTGGTGTTCCATGCGAACGTCCCGGAAACTCCTACTATTATCACATACCTCAACAACTTGCCCAAGAAAATAATGTCCCAAGTTTGACTACGCGCAGTATCCTATACCGGCAAATTGAAGATAGGAATGATACATCGGACTTGCAAGAGGATATTGATAGACTTTGTAGGTGGGACAAGGACTGGGGAATGAAATTTAATCTTGATAATGTTACGCTATGTATTTCATGCATAGGAGAAATCCTTGTTATTCAACATACCAGATGAACGGCAGGCCACTAGAAACTGTGGAGAGCTGTGTTTACTTTGCTGTAAGTATTCTTCATAAACTGAGCAGACCATAGAGAAAACACTTCCATTCCAGTGCCAACAAAGTCCTAGGACTGCTCTGAATAAATTAATAGCTGTCAATTACCAGCAGTCAAGGAGATTGCCTATCCAACAAAACAGTTAGGCTTGGATTCCATAGATGCGTATGCGTATCCGGGCTGGGTGTGAAAATCACATATTTAAGAAAACAACGTTTGTTTCAGAAGTGAAAACACTATAAGTGTATCCGAAAAGACCATAAAAAGGCAGCAGCCCATGCAATTGTCGTTGCTTGGCTTTTTATGGAAGATATTCCATAGAATTCATTCGCGGGGATACGCATCCACACGACCCATTGGTAAATGTGGCTATTTCGCCATACGGCTTGTTTTCTTTCATTTATCATGAATTTTGGCTCTATTCAACACAATATCCATCTCTGCAAACTAATAGAACATATTCAAACACTAGCCCCCGCTCAGTTCACGTAAAGGCGATTTTCGACATACCATACGCATCTAATGGAATCCTAGGCCTTAGGCCCCGCTTATATACTGTGCCAGTATATGGAAGCCATACCATCAAGACTGCAAAAAAACGAATTAGAGCTGCAATATCAGTCTCAAGGATTAAACGCCGTATCTGCATGACACAAAATTGTTGAAAGCAATTCCCAATTGTGTTAAAAATGGAACGAGTGAAGCATTGTGAGTGGTGTGGTGTCACCAAAGATGGTTGAGAGGGCCTGCCCCAGAGGCTGGCGACAAACAAGATTCTCATTTGGATATGATGTTTTTCAACTGCTAAACTTTCAATAATTTTGGTGGTGCAATACGGGTTAGCCCCTTCCCCTCCCCCCTCCCGGACATTGTCTATACCACTTATTGGGCCTCGGTTTTGGAGGAGGAAGATTGTAAATATTGAAGCAATAATGTCCCTAGATTGTGACAGTTTATAATTATGTATTTACGAGTTTGATGTAAGGCACCTGCTCCTTCATATTTTCGGTACTGTTATCATGCTGTCAAACTATCAACTACTGTCATATTTAGAATATTTTTTGGTTTTTGAATAATTTTCATGATTTCCTAAGAATTCACCTGAAAGATTCTATCGTGAACGCTTATTATTTTTTGAGAACACAGAGCACCCTCAACAACATCTTAACAAAGTTCAGTCTGAGTAATGGCAAGTAAGCTTTGATTGCATGTATAATATTGAGTTATGTTACCCTGTATCAGTCATTAGTTGGCACTCGTCTTCTCAGTGTAACTCTGTCTGATAAGCCCGATGTGCATGGAAGGGAATTAGTCACAGAATAGTACTTACAATAGCCTTTTGTTTTGGCAGGTATGTCATCTAGTAAGTAGGCCGTATCCTGAAGATACCCTATCTTTGAGCAATTTCATATGGAAGTTAGGTGCACCAGATTTTCACGGTTGAATATGAATCACATTGTTATGACATGATCACGTAACTGAACGTTTGTGTTATCAGACCACAACAGTGCCCTGTCCCAAAGTAATTCAATGTAAAATTGGCCAACCCCCACAAAAGGTCGACAACCGAAAATGTTTCGACAAGTGGTTTCATAGCCAGGGAAATGTAAGCTGCATACAATTTGAAGGTCCTGCTTTCCAGAACAGAAATATTTGATATTAATGGGAGTGTCACAGAGTAAGTCAATGGTTTACGTTATGGTGCTGGGCAGTCCAGTGGGCCTGCATGAGTTCTTCCAGGGGAAACATACAGGGTATTAACATCATTGTGTAGCGCCTCCCAGTATTCTATCCATATCAAGAAATCATGCGCGTTTGTTGAAGTTTCATGGGTTTTGGTTTTATTTGCCTGACCAGCTGGTATATAAATATAAAATCTTGACCACTAGGGAATGCACAACTTGCTCAATCCCAAGAAATCTTAACAATTAAGGATTGATGATATCGTTGATTGAATACCACTACCCCCAGTAATGATTTTGAATCATTTTCTGTAGCTCCAACCATACACCAACTCATGGTGACATATTTGGTTGATAAGTAAAAAAAAATTAACAGCTGCTGTCAGAAATGGAGGAAATGGGAGACAAAATGGACCTTCAACAACTACATCATAATGCAGTGGAAGGAATTGTGCATGGTTTATAAGCTGAAGGGCTGCTGCATAAATTGTAAATCGAATGGCCTTAATCGGTCTCAAGTTGTTTCAGGATTTGTGTGCGATTGGTGCAACTTTATTCAAAGACATTTGGCTGACATTGGTGATTTTCTGCTTTCTGAATTTTAAAGGCAGCTACAATTTGAAATATAAAGAGTTATCTTACTGAAAAACTTCCATGCTTTTTGATTCCTGACGAAGTCGGAGGAAATCTATGCAGTCATGCCAGTGTGTGTGTAGGTGTATGTGTGCGGTGTGTGTGTGTGTGGACGCCGGGATTTGTGACCCAATAATTGACCCCACCTGGATGAACTGAAGCTCATACTTGGCATATGTGTTCCTATGCGGAGTACAGGAACCTATTGTTTTGGGGTCAGGTCAGAGAACGTCTGAGGTCACCAGAGGTCAAAGTCTGAAAACCTTGTGAACACGATAAGTCCAGAAATGGTTGGTCTGAACAGGTTCAAATTTGGTGTGTAGCTTTCTTATGGGGAGTACAGGAACCCTATTGTTTTGGGGTCAGGTCAGAGAACGTCTGAGGTCACCAGAGGTCAAAGTCTGAAAACCTTGTGAACACGATAAGTCCAGAAATGGTTGGTCTGATCGGTTCAAATTTGGTGTGTAGCTTTCTTATGGGGAGTACAGGAACCCTATCGTTTTTGGTATAGGTCGGGGGTGAATTTTGGTCAAAAATAGAAAATTTGTGAAAAGTCAATGATTTGGCCAATTTTGGCTTGTGAACACATTAACTCGACCCCACCCGGATGGATGAAGCTCATACTTGGTATGTGTGTTCCCCATGATGAGTACATGAACCCTATTGTTTTGGGGTCAGGTCAGAGGTCACCAGAGGTCAAAGTCTGATAACCTTGTGAACACGATAAGTCCAGAATCGTTGGTCTGATCGGGTTCAAATTTGGTGTGTAGCTTTCTTATGGGGAGTACAGAACCCTATTGTTTTGGTATAGGTCGGGGGTGAATTTTGGTCAAAAATAGAAAATTTGTGAAAAGTCAATGATTTGGCCAATTTTGGCTTGTGAACATGTTAACTCGACCCCACCCGGATGGATGAAGCTCATACTTGGTATGTGTGTTCCCCATGATGAGTACACGAACCCTATTGTTTTGGGGTCAGGTCAGAGGTCATCTGAGGTCACCAGAGGTCAAAGTCTGATAACCTTGTGAACACGATAAGTCCAGAATGATTGGTCTGATCGGGTTCAAATTGGTGTGTAGCTTTCTTATGGGGAGTACAGGAACCCTATTGTTTTTGGTATAGGTCGGGGGTGAATTTTGGTCAAAAATAGAACATTTTGAGGAAGTCAATAATTTGGCTAATTTTGGCTTGTGAACACATTAACTCGACCCCACCCGGATGGATGAAGCTCATACTTGGTATGTGTGTTCCCCATGATGAGTACATGAACCCTATTGTTTTGGGGTCAGGTCAGAGGTCACCAGAGGTCAAAGTCTGATAACCTTGTGAACACGATAAGTCCAGAATGATTGGTCTGATCGGGTTCAAATTTGGTGTGTAGCTTCTTATGGGGAGTACAGGAACCCTATTGTTTTGGTATAGGTCGGGGGTGAATTTTGGTCAAAAATAGAAAATTTGTGAAAAGTCAATGATTTGGCCAATTTTGGCTTGTGAACATGTTAACTCGACCCCACCCGGATGGATGAAGCTCATACTTGGTATGTGTGTTCCCCATGATGAGTACACGAACCCTATTGTTTTGGGGTCAGGTCAGAGGTCACCAGAGGTCAAAGTCTGATAACCTTGTGAACACGATAAGTCCAGAATGATTGGTCTGATCGGGTTCAAATTTGGTGTGTAGCTTTCTTATGGGGAGTACAGGAACCCTATTGTTTTTGGTATAGGTCGGTGGTGAAATTTGGTCAAAAATAGAAAATTGTGAAAAGTCAATGATTTGGCCAAATTTTGGCTTGTGAACATGTTAACTCGACCCCACCTGGATGGATAAAGCTCATACTTGGTATGTGTGTTCCCCATGATGAGTACATGAACCCTATTGTTTTTGGGGTCAGGTCAGAGGTCACCAGAGGTCAAAGTCTGATAACCTTGTGAACACGATAAGTCCAGAATGATTGGTCTGATCGGGTTCAAATTTGGTGTGTAGCTTTCTTATGGGGAGTACAGGAACCCTATTGTTTTTGGTATAGGTCGGTGGTGAAATTTGGTCAAAAATAGAAAATTGTGAAAAGTCAATATGTTGGCCAATTATGGCTTGTGAACATGTTAACTCGACCCCACCTGGATGGATAAGCTCATACTTGGTATGTGTGTTCCCCATGATGAGTACATGAACCCTATTGTTTTGAGGTCACCATCTGAAATCTTTGAAATTAGTGTGAAGCTATCTTATCAAGAGTATAGGAACCCTATTGGTGGTAAAAAAAAAGTTGAGAAATTTGTCAGACGTTACGTTTCCACAATGAGCTGGAAACTCCAATTGTCCTTGTGTCTGGCTTAGGTTGTCAGAAAGAGTCAAGGAATAACTAAGCCTCTGGTTCCTGGTTTTACGGTATATTATTGACTGAAGATTGTTTGCATGGCCCGAAGGAAAGGCTGTCGTCGTTTGGACAGAGATAAATTAGTACAACAGCTATAAAAAGGCCACTGTTTAAGTGGTGTTCCAATCTTCGCACCTCTGCAGAGAATTTTTCCCGGAGCGATAAAAAAAAACAGATCGTATAAACTTTATATTTAGGACATTAGAGACTGCAGGAAACTGATAATTCCTCCTGTTTGTTCAACCATCTCCTGCCCAATTACTTGATCTTTTTTGGGGGGGTCAAAGGTCAACAGAAGTATTAAAATCTTGTGCACAGATGTAGGTGTGTCAAGCTTGGTCCAATCAAATTTGGTGAACAGCTTAAGTACGGGATGTTCAAGAACCCTGTGGTGTTTCCAGCGGGTCTGTCATTCGGGCAGGGAACCATGGGTGCCCATGGCACAGTAGCTCACCTGTAATTTCTCGTATGCGAATGTGTTGAAAAGATTACTTTCAATTTGTTTAAATGAGATTTATCAGATTTTTCTAACATTTGAGCGACTTCCGACAAGTCTGCATGAGTGTTGCAAACAGCAGTAATTTATAAGTGTACAAGGCGAGACTAGTTGACTACCAAAACTGACCCATGAATAAAACCCTTGGTCCTCTTATATTCCTTCCACAAATGATGAAATTGACCTGAAATGATCTCGAATTAATGAAGACTATATGTGCGATTGGTCAACAATAATTATAACTTGCATATAATGCAATTTTTCTGTAGAGAAGAAGCTGATTGACTGTTAAACCAGGAAGCCAAGGGGCTTATTGATTCCTTCACTCGTTTCTGACAACCTATGGCCAGTCACGAGGACTAATAACAAAAATTACCAAGCTCAATATGGGCAACATATGACTGTACGCCTGACAAATTTTCCATTTTCCACGAAAAATGATGCTATCTTGATCAAGCAACAGGGTTCCTGTACTCTTAATAAGAAGGTTACACACTAATTTCAACAATAATCAGACAAAGCATTCTGACACTGCATCACATTTACACATGATTTGCAAATTCCAGCTCTGTTGGACCCTCACCTGACCCCAAAATAATGGCACGCACGTAGTCCATCATGGGTGAACGGGATCAGTTTTCACCATCTAAGTAGGGTCAGTTATTTTCATGTTTACACGCGTAATTGGCCAAAAATATTACTCTGCCACAGTGTACCTTTGCTCTTGATAATGAAACCACACACCAAATCCCAACTGGATCCAGGACCCAAGCAGATTCATTTTTTCAAGTTTACAAGGATGTTCCGCCTTGGCCATCAGTGATCCCAGGTGGCGCGGACCGACCCAAGACCAAAGGGTTCGTGTACTTCATCATGGAGGACAACACACATAATTACTATGAGCTACTCCATTAGAGGGGGTAAGGAAAACGTGTTCAGAAGCTGAATTTGGCCAAAATATTGTTGTTGTTTTTTTCACAAAATCGTCATTTGGCGACCAAAAAATGACCCTCATGTACTTACAAAACAATAGGGTCCTGACTTCAGATGACCTCTGACTTAAACCGGGCGGCAGCGCAATAAGGGGAGCTTTATACTCTTCTCTGAACTGAGGAGAAAATTATCCTCTGCTCAACAGCCTAGAAGACAATGCAAGTCAAGGTATCGGTCGAGCGTGGGAACGCTCAGATTCCCAGTAACCAGTCCAGAAGCGCAATTCTGGACACGCGTCTAGCAGCGCGATTCTGGGCACGATGTAACTCCATCAGGAGATTACGGGGGTCAGCCACAGAGTTACGGTATGGTCAACGGTGGGAGTTACGAAAGTATGAACTAACTGTTCGATGGACTTAGTTAGTACTGAGTTATGGATCGACGGATCTTGACCAATGTTACGTAAGTGGACGTGTGCAGATCTACATTTAAGGTTGATAAACCTTCCATAGAGAAATGACTATCAAACATTACTCCGAAATTGTAGTTGAAGTGGAGAGCTGGTTTATTTTAGTCTCCCTAATGTTAATTGAAAGATGATCAACCTGAACCCTTGTGTGTTTTGACTGCATCAACATGATGATAGTCTTGTCATCATTCAGTTTGCGTTTGTGAGTGATCATCCACTCACGGGAGAGAATACTGCGATCAATAGTATCGAGTGCTGCAGATAAATCGAGAAAGACTAATAAATAATATTTGTCAAATAGCCGCCCGTGCTGTTCTGGACAACGATTGGTGCAGTTTCAGTGCTGTGGCAAGGTTTAATTGTAACCCGATTAGAAGGATTTATGCGAGCAAGCTATGAGCAGGTATTGGAGCTTAACTATCATTGTAGGAATAACAAGTTGTTACATATTTCCTATATAGGGTTATCTGGAAGCTAAAAGTTTGGCTGGCTCCGCCATGCAAACATGCAGAGCAGCTCGACAGCTAGGCCGTTTACAGCATCTGGGGGAGGGGGGGGGGACTGACGTAAAATATCTCACAGTATTTCTGCGACCTATCATTAGGAGTGAGTAAAGAGGAGGACTCGAGCCGCATTAGGACCCGAAGAAACTTTATAACACGAATGTTGGGCTTTTTCAATACTAACTTGCCGAGCAGAGGATCGGATCTATTTGATCCGGGAGCGGTTGTAGTCCCTGTAGACCTGGTAATTGCACTTTTTTGGCAGCTACGCATCTTTCCGGGGTCATCATGATAGGCAATGCCTCTTCAGCGGTACCATAATGACTGGGAGGGATACTCTCACGCGGACGGCAACAGGGCGATGGTCTACACTGTTTTGTCTCTCATCCCTAATCCCCCGTTGCCAAGCGCCCAGGGGTTAGACAGTAGCTACCCGTTTTTAGTATTCGGTATGACCCGACCGGGACTCGACCCCTGATCTCCGGCCTGGATAATAAGTTGGCTCTCTTCAACTGGGTAACGCAATCGGCAACTCAGCACTACCTACGTCGCTGAAATTACTGTTGACGTCTACGTTCAAAGAGGCATAATTGTCGTCTCCATCCCCCCACGAATAATGGACCGATGCCGTTCATATTAAGACACAACGGTAATCAATCGTCTCACGGAAAATTAGAAGTGACGTTGAATTAGCATGATATTGTGCCGAACGTATCGATACCGAATTGTACCGGGACGCAATTTTCCATCAATACGTGATATCGCCTAGTCACCGTCGCTTAATTACTCGCTCGTTGCTCTCAGATGACAATGCCAAATAATCAACTTTACACTGATCTAAGGTCGATAGCCATCACGTATAATACAAACTATTCTATATTTCCTGGGGTCTATCCCAAGCCCCGGACATGCTTACTGAAGCCCTATACAAACAGAAGTCAGTGTGGAGCCTCGTTGCTATGGCAAACAGCGCCCTCACTTGACAGTGGGGTTAGGGACATGGCATTCAGGCGACATATTAAATTGCCGTCGTAAGATTAGAATGGTTACCGTTTTTGACAGGCCTCCTTTAATTCGAGCTCACATTATAAGCTCTAGTTCACTCCGTGAGTCATAACTTACGCCTAGCGAGATGGTGTTTCTGCCCAGACGAATCGATTCGTATCACGAATTATATGTCGGTTCTGGGCTTCAGGAAAGATGTCTGATTTTCCAGCGTTTTCGGAAACAGGGTAACACGCACTGAAGTTGTTGCAGAATCTTGCACGATGATATACCATCTTCACCATGGAACAAAGACGGTATTTCGGGGTCTATGGCGGAGAAATTCGAGATAGAGAAGGTAAACAAACTGAATATGTTTATCGAAGGTTACACAAATGAGCGCCTCCTCACATCGGGGGAGTTTGTGTCTCTGGACGGAAATTTGGACAGGGGCACCACAATACGACGCTGTGAGGTCCCCTCCAGTTAATATAATAGCTCCATGGTCTATCCATATACAAAGTGGGGCAATCCACACACAGAATACACAGCGGGCACTGATAATTAGACAGGTACTGAAAAAGATTAGACTTATGATTCCTTGCCGCAGACCAAAGAAATCGTCAGTTAAGCAGTCTTGCGAGAGTGGCGAATGTGTGGTGCGTTTGTGAAGCCTCTGTGGGCGAGATAACTGGACGTGACGCAATTGCCCGTGACGGTCAAATTTGACATGTGGGTTGTTCCAATGAAGGAAGGAACCTTATTGTTTTTAGTATTATTCCAAGGTAATTCACGGTCCGCAGAGTTCAGAATTGAGAAGGGGTGGCCTTGTGGATGATAACTAATGTAATGGCCCCAAGTTTATAGTCGTGTGTTATGGAGGAGAAGCAACCAAGTCGCCTAGGGTGCGTTCAACTTCCAAGTCAGCAAAGGTCAGAATTTGAAAGGCTGGTCGGACGCGATTACTAACCCGGATTGCGATTGCCCACAAAGTTCAGATTTTGGTGGTGTGGTTGTGCATAGAAGAGAAAAATAACCCCTATTTTTGTGTGCTGACCAAGGTCATTTAAGATCAGCAGAGGTTAGGGCCTGAGAAAGCTTGTGGCCGCGGTAACTCCCCAAAAGATTCAATGTTTGCTCTGCAGAATCATGATTTATAAGCAACATTGATTGAATTTGTATAGTAACGATTTCAATATAATGGGTTTACTCCGGGCTTAGGGTGGGCCACTCTACACCCTGATTCATACGGGAAGATCCTTTGTGTTGTAGCAACGGGACGATCACACCGACCGTGTTAGTGACCAACAAGGACACATACTCTCTCTACGGTAGTATTTAAATCTGTGGTGTTTTCGGTTTTGCGATTGGTTCAGGTTTTATGGTGTTTTAGTTTTATTTTAGTTCTATTGGCTCGTGTCTGTGGGTGTGTTATACTAGCTCCAAGGTTTCTAGCCAGGTCAATAACACTCCCGGAACAGTTTGTTGTATCAATGCGACTAGATAAATCATAGGTTGTTCATTTGAGATTGATATTGGAAAGGCGAGAAAATGCCCGTTCAGGCATGGACGTCACAAATTCCGACCCCAACGGCCCAATTCTGTAGTCCGTGACATTGACCTCTCTTCGAACAGCCGTAGATAAGAAGATACACTCCAGTGCCCCCGGAAGCATTGGCATAACAACTTAGTCAAGGGTGAGTGAATCTAGCTATCTATCTATCTATCTATTATTATCTATTTATTTCTTTGTGGTCATGTCACACTTCAGTCTCCCCATACATAACTTGATTGTAATGCTAAGTATTGCCTATTTAAGTGATCCGTGGACTCAGCTTTTCAAGTCTGTGGGATTTCCATTAAAATTGGTTGACGTTGTATGCCATCAGTTCCGATCAGGGCGGCGCACAGGGGGGGCAAGGGGGGCGGTTGCCCCCACTATGGGTTTTGGGCCGAAAAATAAAATCGTTTGAACGATGTTTTAACGCACTTATTTTCGTAGGGGGGGGTGGGTGAGTTGTCTATATATGTTACTACAAGTGTGTGGATTCGAACAAATCTTAGTAGATGGGGGAGGGGGGGAAGCACGTTCCTCCCAAGCAAATCCTAGGAGAAAAAATGTTGTGCGTGATAGTATGTAACTCTTGTGTAAAATGTTAAAAACCTATTTTTCCGCGCTCTTACGCGCGCGTGCGCCGTGTGTCTTCGCAGTTTTCTTTTGATCCGATGATATGCCACACGCATTGATCTAATGACCAAAAATCACGTTCGCGGATTTTCAAACCAAATCTTCGCAGATGGGGGCCACGTTCCACCAATCAAATCTAGTTATTCTAGGCTAAATGAAAAACCCAAAAAACTCTACGCGCGTCACGCGCGCTGGCTGTGTTTTCGTTCGTACAATTGTCATTTTATCCGATTATATGCCACGCATCAATGTAATGTACCAAACATGAATTCGCGGATTCGAACAAATCTTCGTAGATGGGGGGGGGGGCGGGGGGCATGGGCACCAGATCCCCAAATGAAAAAATGTTGGTGGTTGTTGATAAGGTTTTTAACACTTAGTGTAAATCATCAAAAACCAAAAATTTTTTGCGCGCTCCGCGCGCGTGGTCGCGTTTTCTAAATCAATTTTCATTTGCTCGATTATATGCCAAGCATGAATCTACTAGTACCGAAAATCAAAGTAGTTTGTCGGCTTCGAACAAACCTTCAAAGGGGGGGAGGGGGGGGGCGCACGTTCCTTCAATCGAATTTTTGTGAAAAAAAAATGTTGTGGTGATTGATTAGTTTTTCAACACTTATGTAAGAAAAGAAACCCAAAAAATTTCCGCGCGCTTCGCGCGCGTGCCTTGGTTTTCTTCTTCGGCCAATTTTTAATTTGACCCGATTATATGTCCGCATCATTTAATGTTGTACCACCATGAAGTTCGCGGATTCGAAAAATCTTCGTGGATGGGGGGGGGGGGGCATTTTCACCAGATCCCCAAATGAAACATGTTGGGGGTGATAGTTTTAACACTTAGGTAAATCAAAAACCAAAAATTTTCGCACGCTTCGCGCGCAGTTGATTGTGTTTTCTTCGTGAATTTTCATTTGACCCGATTGTATGACACGCATATATCTACTTGTCACCGTTCGTGCTGTGGACTTCAGATGGAGCGTTCATCAGTGATTCGCTGTGGACTCATTCCGCCACCCCATCTGCAATAATCACTTCAGCGTTATTAGTCCAACAATCGGCAGTACAAAGTTCAGTACAATCTTACGCCTTGCCGCATTGGCGCACTGTAACTGAAGGCCTACGTTCACGATCGAGTTTTTGTGGATGCTATCAGTTATGGAATGCTATGCGGTCGATGTTGGTCGTCGGGAACATCACTCTCCATCATAAAGTGAGGAAAATTTTAAATAAAAAATACCCATTATACAAAAATGACAGGACAAAAAAAAGCCAACGTAAAGATATTTCAGTGTAGATGAAAAACCGACCAGAGAGGCGATTCTGTCATCTGGGGATTCAGACGGCCAAAAATTTTCAGGTACGCTCCGCGCCAACTGTGGTGGCGCTCCCCTTACATAGTCAATCATCAAGTTTCGCCCCCCCTATTGTAAACCCTGGCGCCGCCCCTGGTTCCGATCAATTTATTAGTAGAGCCATGGTCAATAAGGTAATTTAATATGACTAATTAGTTTCATTTAGTGAAAATGTAAGTTTGTAGGTGTAGTCTCTCTTTGGTTGTGAGCATTTTAGAGCTTAAGTTCTGGGTCACAGGAGGTCATAAAGTGTGTTTAAGTGTGTTCAACACACTATCTAACGACGTCTTGTCCACTTATTTTAAACAGTGCTCCAACCAGCAGGGCGTCAATGTTCGACAAAATTCCATTCAAAGAAGTGGGCTAACATGAATCAGGCAGTAAAAAACCCATGCAATATTTTGATTGCTTGATTTATAACGCCAACTTTTTCACCGGTAATGGAGCTGTACTGATCAGTGACAACAAATGAATCAGCATGGCACTAATACGTGGCGTTGCTCACTGCTCGTTCGGTTTTCTTTTCTTTTTTTCTCTTTTGTTCTTGTTTGCAAAGCAGTAGAGCCTTTGTTCATGTATTAATAACAAGTCGCTAGCTGTTACTAGTATTGTTGTTCGCATTGTGTTCACTCACGACCACCATTCGTATTTTTTTCTTCAGAACTGTCCATCATCGGACTGGGTGGCTCAGCTGAGGTAACACCGCCCTCCCCTTCCACTGAGACTCGGGAGAGGAAAGCAGCTGCCGCCAGATTTTCTCTGTCTTCGGGGAAATCCCGGAGCACCACGGTCACCGTACAGGATCTGCTCAACGGCCGCTAGTCGGAGCAGCTCAAGGCGCACCGTACCTCGTCTTTACAGCCGTCCTCAGCTCGCCAGTCCGCCGAGCCCACTCTCCGAAACCCATCTCTTTGACAGCCTTCCTGGGACATATTCGAATCTCATCGGTTCAGCCTCCAAGGCATCGTGAAGGAGACCCACGGGGTCACAAATAGCACCACCACTCGACATCACCGGCAGGGAGGGGGAATCCAGTTTATTCAGTGGACAAGGGAGAACAAGAGAACAAGGCAATAAAAACATGGGGCTGCTGGCTTGGACCAACAGTACGGCGCCACTCATTAGCAAAACTCACATAGGTGAAAACTCCGACACCACGAGATATAAGTTGAATGGAGTCTATTACGAATTTCCTCCAAACCGATGATCAAATCACTTTCGCAAGACCCATCTCAAAAACTGAAGAACCGGGTTCGAACTCCCATAGACTTTGTGTCACCCACAAAAGCGACAAAAGTAGATGTTTTATAAATGCCAAACAGCGTGACTGCAAACTGAATCGGAATGAAGATACACCGATGACAATGCCGATAGATCGATTTGCCAAGAACGAGCAAGAAGACTCTGGAAGGTTGAATGCAATATTGACCCTTAAATCGATGCATCAACAACGCGACGATACTGCGCTATCAATCGACGCAGCTAGGCAGGATCGACAGCCCAGTCCCATCAAAGACAAGGAACCGACAGACAATACATGGGATAATAGGAAGTTTGTGAGCGACTGAAGAAACCTGTCCCGGAGACACTCAGATAGACGTCGTGATCATGGCAAAGTAAAGACAATCGCTGAGGCAAATCTTGCCCCCTCTGCCACGAGTTCGTCGATTATACCGCGGGAGGAGGCCTCCAGGGATGGCATGGTCAGTGAATGGCTGGAGGTACTGCCCCAGAAAGTTAACATCAGCCATGAACTTGGAGACAGTCAATGCTGTCCAAACTGGCGGGATATGAAAACATCCTCGTGCGTACGGAAGCATTCGCATTGAGCGTCCCTAGTATCCAGGAAGATGCGAGGTAGTTAGGAACGCCAAGAACAACATAATAGCTCCCAACGCATTGCCGTTCGATGGGAACTATCCCACATCTTTTGAAAATATATATATATATATATAATGATTTTTGTTGTATACTTGCAGGCGCGTAGCCAGCCTTCCGAGTCACAGGGCAGACGATTTTTCCCGATTTGGGAATGTCTTCCCGGCGTTTCCCTCGGCTCGCGCGGGTGATGAGTGTGGGCGCGTCCCCCCCCCCCTCTCCCCTCCAAAACGTTTCTCGTACCTCACGTGCACCATACCCTCATTACACTCAATGACATCTTGGGCCCACTATGTTCCGCACTTATTCAATTTATTCCCAACTTAACCGGATCCATTCGTTTTTCCACTATTTATTTATCATGTTCCCACTCCCCTCATCCTTAATATCCCGTTTAGGAGCATGAGATTTTGACCTCGCGGATATTTTGTCAGGGGGCTGTGGCAAATGGCTCGCACTGTTTACGTGCCGAGCACAGCTAGAGGATCGAACCTATTTGTGATCGTGTGTCGATCACCTTGCAGAAATGTATTCCTTATTAACTTAACTTACATTAAGTATAATGTATGTATGTATGTATGTATGTATGTATGTATGTATGTATGTATGTATGTATGTATGTATGTATGTATGTATGTATGTATGTCGACAGAGGCAAAATCAGAAATCCTTGTGAACTCGTCCTGAATGGTTGGTCTAATCATATGAATTGTTTATCATAACTTTTTTAATGGTTTTGCGGAGCCAGGAAGCCTTTTTTTGGTGGAGATTCTGCTCATTTGGGGAAATATAACGGGAAATTTGTGAACTAGAAAGCCAAGAGGCTCAGTGATTTCTGACTCATTTCTGCTGACCCAATGCAACCGAAATTTGTATCAGCTTACTATGGGCAACATTTGACAACCCCCTTTTCACACACAAAATGACACCACCTGGGCAAAAACAAAAGGGTTCTTATACTCTTTGATGAGAAACCCTCACTAAGCCCAACTCGGGGTCGGATCAAGCATTCTAGACTCATTGTGTTCACAGAATTGTATAACTATTACCTTTTTGACCTCATCTGACCTCAGGCCTTACCCCAGAACAATGGGGCTCATGTACTCATCAATTTCAGCTTGCAAACATTTTTACCTGGTAAGTCAACCATGCTCGGGTATATAGATGAAGCACATATGTTTTCCGTGATATGATTAGTACAGAACTTTTGGGGTCATCTGGTCACGGAGACGTGCTCATAATTTATGACAAAGTAAGTGAAGAACGCTTGTAAATAAGGATGGAATACGTATTATGTTTGTACTTTGATCGGTAATTTATATTTGTTGAATATTGTGCACTCTCCATGGTATGGTATATGTAGGCTTTCAGAAAACGTAGTTCCGTTCAGATGGTGTATTTTTGTTTTGTTTTGGTTGAATGAGTATAACACATTATTCCTTTCGTTCGTGTGTCTGGTAATGGGTCATCACACGGGCGTCATCCTGGGGGAATTTCCCCTATGTCCCCCACTCCTTGAAGTGGGGGACATCATGAACTGCCATGCAAATACTCTTGAAATGAACCTTTTGACTGGTGAGGAGATAAAATCGCACGCTTCCAGGTTTTATGAATTAAGGTACTGAATTGGCTTACATCGATGAAACAATAGCAGAACGATGGGCCAATATCTTTAGCTAATACCCGTTTTCTCTATGGAATGACCGGAAGCATTTAGCGAGCGATTGGGTGTGTGACATGCACGGAAGTGTGGCTATATATTTACTGCCCCCATCTGTATGCCATTTGTGTTCACTGAGTATTCGAACTTTTCAACCGTATTGCTTGCTATTGGGCAAGCGTTTTGCACTCGGCCTATTAGGGGATAATTGTTACTCGAGGGAATTGACGTTATGAGTAGATGAATACCCAGGATTGTCTTAACACGAGGGACTATTTTGCGGCAGGTTCATAACTAGCTCGTACCCAATGATCGCGTTTGGAATTGGGGACATGTCCCAGGTGGAAAATACAAAATCCTCCGTATTTTAATTTAGTGGATTTAAGTGCCTCCTACTTCGAAAGACGTAAGGGAGTTAGTCTATGTTGGTGGCGATCGTTAGTTCCAGTTGTGGAATGACATGGGTTATGCAAGGTCGTAGGCCTAGATAAGCCATTTGAGAATCCCAAACACGAAGCAGGAAAAATGGGGGGGAATTTTCCCACCAGCATGGACGCAAATCAGTTGGGGCAGAGATAATGACAAAGAACGAAATAAATCACTTATAACAGGCGCTTAAACGTGTCTCAGGCTGACTGCGATATATAGTGATATTCGGATATCTGAGCTATCTCCCCGGTCAATTTAAAGGGTCAAGTACACATGATAAGGTTCATTTGATGACTCAGCTGCCTAGAATGATGTGCAGATAGTGATATGCTGTACCCCTGCTCAAACTTTCAGGTTTAACAAGACAGTTAATATATAGAAATGCCCGCTTCAGTTAGGTGAGAAAATTCATGCAACTTCGCGCTCAGTGATATTCCTGCTATCCACATATATGAAAATTAGCAATTAATTAGGTGAATTGTTCTTTCCCCATCCCTCAAATCTAGTGCCCCCTACAAGAACTGGTCATTTTTAGTCACATTAATATTTTTCTTTTTTAAACTGCTTCGAATTCTTTCAAGCGAACAACTTTTATGTTCTCAGCAGTGTTGTCAACAAGTTTCTAGCTGCAAGTCTCAAGTCTGTACCAGGAGGATCAAGTCAAGTCTAAAGTCACCTTGAAAATTCGGCCCGAGTCCCAAGTCCCATGTCAAGTCTCAAGTCTTTGAAGTTTGAATACAATGAGCAGACTACGGAAATAATGTACACAGGGTCCCGGAAAAAAACTGAGGGAAGCAAATAAAAGGTATGGTTAACAATGAATACATGTCTCAACACTTGATGGTGTCTTGAAAGTTTTCGCAGAAATGCATGCAGCTTATTCTACCTGACTGCCCGATAATCTTCAAAGCTATTTCAAATGCAGGTAACTTCAGGTTGACATAATTAAACTAGACAATGCTGGCGGGTAAACCGCCAACGTGTATATCCCCACCTTCGATCAGTTGGTGAAGATGGTTATATAGTGTGCCATGTGGATGGCATTATTGAATAATAATGATAATGACTAGCTTTTATATAGTGCAATTTGCACCCGCGAATGTAGTTCTCAAAGCGCTATACACTGTCACCTACCAAGTTTCGTTGAAATCTGACAAAACTTTTGATAATCGCGTAATTTACCTCTGGTGCCTTCACATAACCTTCAATTGATGTAGGGACCAAGATTGTCCCCACTACCCAGTTTCGTTGGAATGGAATCAGACCAACTTTTCGAAAAATGCGCAAATGGGGCAAATGAGCATTGACCCCGAAGTGTCCTCCACTTTTTCGGGACCAACAATCGTCTACACTACTAAGTTTCATTGAAATCGACAAACTTTTGTACCTCCGTAAATTTTGACCTCTGGTGACCTGGAAATGACCTTCACTTTTTTTCGTGACCAAACATAGTCCCCACATACCAAGTTTGTGGAAATCGACCGAATTTGAAAATGCGCAAATTATGCAAATTAGCGGACACCGTTCATGTGGCGAGCCTACCTCTGAAACCACCGAGATTTCACTAAGGCGGTGGTAATGTGTGCAAAGGTCGCGGCTCAAAAGGACAAAGTGTTGGAGAGTTAATACGCTAACAAGAAACGCGGCGGCGGCGGCGGCGTAGATGCGAGCCAAAAAAAAAAACAAAACCATAATATCCAGAAGTAGTAGGGATATAATAATCAGGACAAGTTTCATAAATTCCTATTCTTGACAAACATTTTATGAACTGGCAATTATTACTGTTACTTCCGGTTTTCTACTTCACATATTTTGGAGAGGAATCCCGAAATTACTCAAAATCTGTTAACCGGAAGCTAAATTTCAAAAGTCTGCTCGCCTTGGAAATAAACTTGACCCAACTAGGACTCTGAAAATAAACCAATATGTTTCATACAAAAATAAGTGAAGAGTGAAAACAAAAAATATTTGTGTTTCCACTGTTCTGTCACAAATTTCCAATGCAAAGTAGTGAGTGGTGTGTAGTAGAACTGGAACTGATGCAAGTATGCTGGGATTTCAGCTAAATTCGGTTGTGCCAATTCGGGCCCTGACAAACTTTTGGAATTGGTACTATGAAACTGATCTACAATCTGGGACAGAAAACTCGTTGGAACACTCATCAATTTGATACAATGCTGGTTGAAACACCCCATCCCGCGTACAATGTTGGATCTACTGACCTAGAGCCTCCAATGAGACTGTTATTTGTGACTCAACATTGTATTGGAGGGGAGTGGGGGGGGGGGGGGGGTTTAGGGGGGGGGGGGGTTAGGCCAGCAGTGTTTTAGACTCAGGAAACGGACTTCACTGTGAAGTATTCAAGGGATTGGAAGGGGTGAGCTCAGATATTTGCTTCAACAGTGTTATTGTACTCATTGTACAAATGGAGCTGTTACACTGCATGAAGATCAAATTTGAAAGCATTTAAACCGATTTTTTTGAGCGATGAGGGCGAGTATAATGACACTGTGGCTGAAACCTCTCATTCGATTGTGATGCGCTACCGTCGGGGCTGCCAGATGAAATCAATGCTTTGCGGCCAAATTGATTTTCACGCACAAAAACATTCAGATGAAAAATCAGTGAGCAAGGGCCGAAATTTTACCAAAACTTCTGCTGCTGAACACTAGACTTATGTTGTATAAATTAAACGACGAATAAGCACTGACCGTTGGGTTGCAATGGAAAATTGAATTGGGTAATATCTGGGATTTGACCAAACTGTCTCAAAGTGAAAGCGATCCGGTGAGCTGTGTTGTGGAGGGACATGGCGATCATATTCTGCAACCGAGCGTTTTAAAATTCGTCAATGGAAAAATCATGTGTTGTGTGTAATGGTAACCATTGTTTGAGCAGCGAATAAATGCCCAGTCGTTGATGACCAAGACGTAGTTAGGACCTATGCTTGACGGCAGTGGTTCGATCCCTTGAGCAGTGGCACGTCCCAACAGCCACAGCTATGTGTTTTTTTTTTCAACAACAGGTCGGCCAAAAAACCCTATAAATTACGTCGCATGCCACCTCTTGCAGTGAAATATGTGGACACGCGCAACTATAATTATTAGCGACTTCAGACATGTTAAAACACTCACTGTGGAAGTGCTTCCCAGCATCCAGGGTTAACACTGGCGACCACACGGCCCACCCCTTTTGGTTTGATGAAAAAAAAACACGCATGGCCGGGGATGTAGTCGAGCCGAGACCCACATCTCGAGTCTATGGCGGTCTCGAAACAGTGGTGGCGCCAGAATGATTTCCCCGACGGAGAGGGGAGGTACCGAGTTCCCCGACGGGGGGTCCAGCGTTCCCCCGACGAGCCTCGTACCATCCAGCGGGTAAAAACTGGATTTTTTATGTTTCTTTTTAAGAAAAAACAAAACGGAAGATTAAAATGCACAATGTGAGGGGGGCAATGTTACTTGTCAGTGGCATCCTCTCAATGGGCGCTCTTAATGCTTAGTAAAATAGGGTCGGGTACTCCCGAAACCTATGCGGAAAGGGAAATGCCTGGCACTGGGAGAATTTGCGTCGTGAGAGCTAGTACGCGATTAAAAACAAATGACAAACAGTGGCTTACTGTAGACGGCAGGACGATCATACTCCCAAAAGAATTGTAATGTTGCAGGGAAGGGGCGCAGCCTCTGTCTAAAAGTTGGGGGCCAAGAGCAATCGGGGGGGGGGGGCCGAAAAGCAGTGGTGGGAAACATTTGGGTGGGAAAAAAAAATAATTTGATAGAGGCTTTCCAAAAAGTTGTGTGTGGGCATGACCCCTGCGGACCCCCTAGTGCTGCGCCCTGGTTGGAGGACATTTCAAGATTATAGGGATTGTACGTGTGTCATATCTATATCTGCCACTCTTGTATAGTCTGTAGGACGCCAGAGAAGTCTTGCCTACCCGATCCTAACTTGAGCGAGAAAAGAACCTCCGGCGAATTACTGCCAGCTAGCTATGCGGCGGCACCAAAGCGCCGCACAATGTTTCGGCTTTCCTCCTCGGCATGCAAAAAACAGCGCTATACCACGAGCCCGGTAATGAGGAGCACTGGTTGCCACCCCACCCGTCCTTATCGTCGGGGCCGCTAGGGCGCTCGTCGGGGCGTGTCCATGTTTCGGTACCCACCCGCACCGGGCAAAAGAACCCAATACCCAGTAGAGAGTGTACGAGAAAGAAACCGTGGCACACCTTTCCGCAACGGCCAAAAAAGAGAAAAACCGGCGGGACCCGGCTCCCCGGGACGGACAACCCCAGAGGGCATGGCCCCCCAAAAACCAACACAACGAAAACCAAACCCACGACTGGCGCACCCTGATCGAACGTGAGACCCGCCACCACCACGACTGGCCCACTTCCAGCACGAGACACAGACCCACTTAGGTCCACCCGCACGACCGGGGTCGACTACATCCGCTGCTACTCTACTTTGGAATCTGTCGTTGTTGCCCTAAACACAGGAAAGTGTAAACGTCTGTACCTTAACAGAGAGCTACGGAGCCAACCCCCAGACCCCCGTTCCACAACACCCTGGATTTGACCACACCTGGTACACGTCAAGGTACAAGAACTGGCCTCCGCAAAGGGACAGCCCTCCCCACACGACTTTTCCGCTTCCACGCCAGTATTACAAGTACTGCGGACATCCACATATTGGTAGAGACCTAGACTGTAACAAGGACAGTTTACGTGCGTCCTAATCGTGTAGTCCAATGCAGTTTACAAGGGGGACCACAATGATCGAGGAAGAAGGAATCCTAAAACAAGTAGGTGAATGACTGCTGGACTGAAACCTAACTATAGGTCATGCTCCTGCTTACAGTGGGGGGCGGGGGGTAGGGGTATGCCCTGATTCCATATGATCACAATTTAGCACCCATCTTTACTATTTGAGCACTGGATTCCCCTACTCCACTGCTTAAATTAGGCAGAGTAAAAGTGCAGTAGTCCTACTTCGGATCAAACTCAGAGACTCTGGTGTTCCTCTGGATGATCTGCAAGTTCCAGCAAACTCCTGCCTGTCCATATATCTGCATCTGGTGTAACCACAAAGCTTTAGGCGCAGAGCTTCAGTTTGGAATTGTTCGAAGTCAGAATGCAACATATCAGACATAGGCTAGAATGACATCACATGAGGCAAGATAACAGTTTGAACCACTATGGTGTTTTTATATATTTTTATGTATACCTCTTAGCAAAGGATCGAACCTATTCCAAGCCCAGCAAGGATGCAGACCTGGCTCCTGCACTATTGTCACTGCGAATCCCTCACCAGGTACACAACGGAATAAGTCAAAGCCTCTTGGCAGGATCTTAATTGGGGGGTGGGTCTAATCACACCAGACCGCACTTGACAAATGGCCTACCCCTTGTTTGTCCCTGCTGATCATCCGTGGAAGGCAACAGGTACCATTTTTAAAGTCTTTGGTATACCCTACCGAGATATTGAACCCCGTTCTCCAGGATGGTAGAGGGACGCCTACCAACTGTGCAAACCACTCAGTGTGGATTTAGGATGGACGATTGAACTGAATGCAGAAACCTACTGCCATAGTTTTATTATTATCTGCTTCAATCTGTCTAAGCAGATTTGGTGTTCACATGACAGAGCGATCGCTGACAAACAAAAAAACATTTTGAGAAACAAAAATAACAAATAATACTAATAAGTATGAGTCCTTTTTTTATATATATTTTGAAATTGACACCTTCTCATATTGAATGGAGTCTCTAATAACGCAAAAAAAAAAAAAAACGCCACCGAAGTATCAAATCTAAAATATATGATGTCCCCTGTACATGTCAAGGTGCACAATGGATGGAAATATCTTTCTCTTTCGGCAGTAAGAAACAAACAAAACCCTTATTCTGATGCCTGTACACACCTATGACATGCTTCAGAGACAATCCCAATGTTATCAATATTATACACTACACTCCTAGATTCTAACGCAGCAAATGAACTGAAAGATAGAGAGTGTGCTGTATCATATAATGAAGGACATTGTTATTTATCTCAAACCCTAATTGAATATGGGGGCGTTAATGTCACTTCCATCCGCACAAGCATACCCCATATAGTTTATTTCCAGGACTCTAAAAACTTGAATGGTTTTGCACCATCTACTATTGTCAGACTAATCTTGGGGTGGTTCAAATTCAGAATGCCCTCCCAGCTTACCACTCCACATTGAATACGAAACCAGGACAAGCGATGCCCTAACTAACACAGAGGTAACCTCACTGCCATAATATATATAGCATACACATTCAAAACGAGATACTGACCGTTTAATGTCAAACAAAACAAGAGTGCATTAAGCAATGCACAGACAAACTTGTCAGGAAAAAACAGGAATTTGAAGGAAAAAACCAAAAAAAACCGTTGCCTCCTTTCAATTTTCTACGCTTCTAATAAAGCCCAGTTTGGGAAAGTGCACGCTAATATGGAACCCTATACGCAACCCGATATAAGGACAATAAACTTTTCTAGGATAGAACCATGCTACTACTCGGATTAGCAGGCGGGTAGTTGCTGAGCCCCTACAGATGAGCAAATCATACCAACAGAGACCAAAGCGCTATGGAGATTCATTGCAGTCTGGAAGCTGAGCAAATCAACAGACTTTTGGTTTGCAGGTACCTTACTACTTTGCACCGTTAGTCATGGAATATCCACCTAACATACAAATGGACCGTCTCTAGATTATTTCAAATTAATGCTCGAGACACATCTTTTTCAGAGAAAATTTTTAATCACCCATGTGCCAATTTATATTTTGGGTGGTTCCCTTGCCATTTCATGAAGTTCTGAAGTTTTATTGTCTCTTATTTGTTGTCTGATCTCCTCACTGTATATTACTCTTCGTTTAGTTTTTTGAAGAGCTTTGAATTCAGTTCTATCGACGTCAAGCATACTATCTTATTAAGCACCAATATCAATTATTATAGCAAGTTTGTTGCTACAATGATTAGAGGGTGCAACAACTCATGCCAGGACAGAGTGTAGGGGGGGGGGGGCGGGGAGGCACACGAAACCGTTATCATCAGGACAGTATCGAGGTTCACTGATGAGTTACAGTCGCCAAAAAATGATGGCTTTGCCGACTGATAGCTCCCACTACAGAACTCTAACATGTATTTGTAATGGTGCAAGAGTAAGGGTTATCTTACTAAATTAGTGTGTATAGTTGATATTGCATTGAAACCATCCAGCTTACGATGACCATCTACCATCCAAATTATGAGAGGAATTCAGTCAATCATTCCATTGTTGACTGACACTGCACACACACATACACACACATACATGACTGCGGAGTTCTTTGTGCCTCTGACAAGGTAACGAAAACAGTGAATACGCCTTCGCCAACTTTGTCGCAATCCTGTTCAATGAGACCTGCATGAATTGTTCTGTCCAATCGCTACTCATGCAATGGCCTGGTCCAGCATACAGTTTCCTACCTACTGAGATGCTATTTTCTGTCCTGCTACTTAGTTGTGATGCCCTTGACTGGAGCTGGCCTGCTCTCCTGCTCCTCTCCAGCTCTCGCATCGACTATTCTTCAAGACTCTTCTGTCAAGTGGAAAAAATGGGAATGGATTTCGGTGGCACTTAAATGTTTGGCATCTCACAAACGTTTACTAGTGGGCTTGTGCAGATTAGTTTCTGGAAATTGTGTCAGATAACCATGCGCACGTGCATAGGCAAAATGATTGCTTAGCTGCACCTCACGTTCTTGAAATGTTCTTGTAAATTCAGAGTGCTTGAGATGTTATTAAGTGCAGTTGGCATGATTACACAATAAATGAGCGCATTCTTTGTAGAAATAATATATATATATATATATATTAATCATATATATATAAGAATATATATATATAATCTATATAAGAATAATAGCCATATTTTAAATGCCTTGGGTTTGTCAATGAGACCCGTAGACCGGCCATAAAATTTGAAACTTCTTCCGCTTGCATACTTTCTTGATACAGTATCTCATTGTGACCACAGCGGCCTTCACATTTAATTTCACGTTTTGCAATATCTCCCAAGCGAACATCTCCTCATTCTTGGTCCCTCCCGAATTGGCAATCACGACTGATAATTTATCAACCAGAGAACACTGAAAACCCAGTGAAAGCAGCGCTTTTAGACAGAGCTGCTCCTGGAGTCTCCATGTTACCACATGTACAAGTGGGAACCTTGTTAGAAGGCTTGCTTATCATAGTGAGCACCTGGCCCCTCCCCAACCTCTGTAAGTCCATCTGCAGGCTTTACGACACAGAGGTATACGTGGAGAACGAAACTTGCTCTTTGGGGTCAAAACCCCTTTTCAATACGATTTTCCTATGTTTGGTCCATAGCGAAAAATTGGGGAGAACCAATTGTGCCCTACGGCATGACGTCACACGTGGACACACAGAAAGAAAAAGCAAGAAAGGTTATTTATTTCTTGTTTCATTTTGTTGATAGTCAACACTTAGCAGTAGTCCTTTGTCCTTTCTCTTAACCCCGTGACTGTCCACACCTACCACCCACTACACAATCCTTCCATAGACTGATGCTTTTTGAAGTGAAATTAAATGTGTGAATTTCAATGAAAAAAAAGAATGTTCGGCAGTTGTGCAAGTATGCCATCATTTATTATTGCAAGATGGGATGCTTTTGCGATCTTGCACAATACACATGCACAAACTGCAAAAGACTAACTCCGTAACCGTACAGTCGTATGACTTTGGGTTTCGGACTGACGTATTCAGTTTTTCTCCACTAATATGTTAGGCGCTTTATATTTATCGCTGGAGTTGTCTTTTGGACCCGCCCACCCATGTGCACCACAGTGGGCCCAGCCCATCTACCCTCACCGACACTGATCGTAATCGTCTGCCTGGAGGGGCACCATATGCCTGAAGTAACGCACTTGCTAACCCACTATCCCCACCCTCTTGAAAAGTGAGATTGGATACACAGAAGCGCAACAGTGAGTAGTCAACCAACAAACCAAGAGCTTAGTAGTGATTCCTTGACTCAATTGGCTGGCCAGACACAAGGAACAAATGGAAAATAGGTGTCCAGCCATTATGGGCACATCATCTCATTCCTGACAAATTCTCATTTTCCATCAAAAAAAAAAAGTCCCACCATCTTGACAGGACGATAGGGGTTCTGGTACTCTCGATAAGTAAGCTATACATAAAACGTCTACTTGATCGGAACCACCATTCTGGACTCATTACGAGTTTTTTTTAAACTTCCTGACCCCAAAACAATAGTGCTCATGTACTCGGCAAACACACATACCAAGTATTAGTCTGATTCATCTAGGCGGGTCATCATGTTTTACAGGCTGCAATTGCCAAAATGTTGTTACATTTCCAAAAATTTCTGGACACAGGGTTCCTTCACTCACCCTTGATAAGCCGCACACATAATTTAAACTGATTAGACCCGGAATGCTGGTTTTTAATATTGTTTACACGAACCTGGCCCCCCAAACAATAGGTTTCATGTACTCATCATGGGGAACACCATATCAAGTTTTGAGCTTCATCCATAGGTGGTGTTGAGATATTTGTGTTATCAAGCTGAATTTTCCAAAATATTATTATAAAAAAATAAGATTTTTTTTTTTATCAATATGACCATATCTGCATTAAAAATGAAATGGTCTCCTGTACACCCCATGAGAAAGCTATAAACTAAATACAACCATTTAGTAACTTGACCTCTTGTAGACTGACCCCAAAACAATAGGGTTCACGGGAAACCACATACCAATTATGACTTTAATCCATACAAGGTGGGGTCAATTCTCATGATTTACAATTGGCTGAAATTATCACTCCACAAATTTCTATTTTTTCCAAAAATGACTTCCATCCACCACCAAAACGAATGGCGTTCTTGTACTCTCTAAAATACCTACACAACCAGATTTCACTTGACCACCAAGCACTCTGTACTCATTGCGTTTACAAGGATTTCTTACTACACCTCTTGTGACACCCAAATTGACCTCTGACCTGATTGCAAAAACAGGGATTCATGTACTCATCCCAGAGAATGTATCAGTATAAGCTTCATCCATTCATGTGCGTGCAGTTATATGATTACAGCGAAATCGGCAAAACATGGATTGTTCCAGAATATTTTTCGTTCTGAAAATCCACATGTCTACACAAAAAAACGATATGGTGTCTTGTATCCTAGAGAATTTGGCTAGCACGTGGTCAGTTAAGCTTCTCCTCCAGGTGGGTCAAGTTACTGTGTTAACAGTTGAATTTTTCATATTCCCCATTCTTCCCAACCTGACCCCTCGTCCACATCAAACCTTGTACTCCCCATAATAAAGCTACGCAACAAATTCTTCGATTGGACCAAGCATCTGGACTTATCCCCAAAGTGACACCTGCTTTTACACCCAACGATAGGGTTCTCGTACTCTATCGCTATACACACCAATTCCGCTGATTTTACCAGCATTCCGATTATCCTCTTCACAAAATTCTCAGACTTGACCTCTAATGACCTCAGATGACCTTTGACCAGAACCCCCAAAATCATGACAATTTTTTTTCCCCCAACTGACCCCTGTCTCCACCAAAAACGATGGCTGCTTACTCCCATAAAAAGCTGAATACCAAAGTTCAACCTGATTAGACCATGCATTCTGAACTTTTCCCTTTTAAACCAAGATTTTCATACTTTGACCTCTCTTGACCTAAGATGAACCTTTAACCGGACCCCAAAACGATTAGGGATCATGTACTCATTATTGATAACCCATATAACAAATATGAACCTTCCATCCCATCCAGTTAGGTTGATTCATCGTGTTTACAAGGTTGGGCGTCACATACACACACACACACACACTGTTATGATTGCATAAATTCTCTTACTACTTCGTCAAGGAATAACACGAGCACCAATGGTGCTGTATCTCAAATCCAATAGTTTCTCATATTTCACTTCAGAATGATCATCAAGAGCATTATGACGTACGGGAACTTTCATGTTAATGCTGTTTTATTCTTTAGTTCTTTAGCCTATCCTCGATGTGGTCAGTGATTATTATTTCAATCACCTCAGACTCATACGCACCGTGAGTTTATAGAAAAAAATGTTAATAAACAAGTCTTTTAAAAGGCTGTTGACAATTTTTGGGTCTCAATACACTGCTTGCTTTCTTATAGGGGCTTTTATCGAGAATCTTCGAGCGTTCTATGGTTAGAACAGGTCACCAGTATTTGCCATTAGCGCTGTATGCATGGAATGGATATTAGGAGGCATGTTGGTTAGTATTCAAGGCCGGCCGTCGGCCGAAACATCCTCCGTGGTTGGCCGAAACATCTCTGGATACAGTTAGCTGAATGGGTACTTTGTCTGAAACGGTGTGTGGCTACAACGTGTAGAAAGCAGTAGGTTGAAATCAAGGCATACAAACCCACAGAAATAGTTTTGGGCCATATGCCCCCTTGGCTAGGCCCTATATACTAGTCCCTCAACAGAAGACTGAATCTCCCAATGTAAACAATGTCTGTTATGTGGACGTGTGTGTACATGTAACTCACTGAACACACAGTCCATCATTGCGAATTAACTGTACTGACTACTGTAGTTTAACTTTACCCGTTCTCATAACCAACTTCATCCTCCCAGGCCAGGCTTAACTTAGGCAAAGTAAAAATAAACTAACATATTGATCGTCCCTTCCGCTATTTCGGGAAATTGAGTCATTCTGTATTATTTTGTAACTTTCCACTTGTGTCAGAAGATGTTTCAGGGGTACAAGGTGATCACCCCAGTGTCCCACCTGATTGGGGCACGATCAATGGTTTTTCTATTAGCACCATGCAAACAATTACAGGCATTCCACGTGTTGCTCTCAGATTCTTGTATAGCATTTAAATAGGAAGCAGCTTGATAACAGTGACATATTTTTCAAATTCACTGACTGGTTAACCATGTCTACCGAAGTCCGAAGGAGTACAGGTTATGTAGAAATATGACTGAAATTGGTCTGACTTATGCAAATTAGACACAATATTCAACTTTCATCGACGCATTTTCTCATTTCAATATCTATTCAGGACCAATGGTGGACCACACTTTCATGGGAATCTTTCCAACTTGAACATTTACATGATTGAAGCAAATCATAATTTGGAACTAAAATGGAACTGAAGGTAGACCATCACATTGACTTCATAGAAATTGTTCTAGAAACTTTGAAATTGGAATGAATGTGCAAAATAGACTAACTGAATACTTCCAGTCTCATTCGAAAATGTTGAAAGGTAAGGATAAGTCATATCAACAAAATTTCTGGGAATCGGCAAACTTAGCCTTACGCAAATTTGCAAATTAGCACAGTTGAATGACTCCATTGACCCTGAATCTCTGTTAATAATTTCCGGACTGATTTAGACCATACTTCACTGTCAAGTTTTGAGAAAAATCTTACAAAAACCTTGACTTTGCACATAAATTATGCCATATTAGACCAGCTCACTTAGCCTTTTTTTACGCTGTAAATCTAATCAATTCATCAACCTCACTTCACCCATGTACCAAACCAAGTCACCATAGCGTTACGGTTCATCGTAATCTGCTTAACAGCCTTAAACAACGAATTATATAAAATAGGCCAATTACCCTCCTTCATAGTGATTTTTTCGCCCAGAACTAGTCAGGTTGTGTCCACCCACCCTGATACTACATAAAAAAGTTTCGTCAAAATTGGCCGCACCGTTTCAGAGAAATCCTGGCTAAAAAGAACGTTTGTCATTCAGGTGAAACAAAAACGGCATTATTTGCATACTGTATGTGTACTCCTTGTTACTTGGATGTATTGAGTGTTACACAGTTGCAGGATTAGCAGGAGTAGAGTCAGATTCCACTTGCAGACGTCACACATCTTGTTTTTACAAACATCTAAACCTACCGAACCTTTCACCCCACTCTCATCCTGACCCCAACCCCTAATACAACTCAACACCTCTTCTTAGCCCGGTTGTTTGTCTCCCTGACTCTCCTTGAGTGCACTGCAAACTACTGCTACACAAGTTACACTGAAAACAGTGGTAATGCCCACGGGGATGATGCTACCCCATGCTCATACGGTTCCTGCTTCCATCCCGAGCTCGTGACTGTCGCCGACAGGGCAAATCCTTCAACGGCAACCATTTTTTCTCGCCATAGTGAATGTTCTTTCCAGGCAAAATTGTAATTTTTGTGTGAATTATTGAGAAAATAAAAATGGGTATCTCCATGGCTCATTCATTCCCAACAAGGTAGCCAGCCGAGGCCTAAGCTACTTAGGCCTAACTTGCAAGCTATGATTTTGTATAGGACCACCCTTAGTCTAAGCACAGAAAAGTGATATCTGAGACACCTTGCAACTAACATGCTTCAATCTTTTTGTGAAATGTGTTCGTATCAAACCATCTACATGCCGTTTCATTACTGATGATTTTTCAAATGTTTTTCAGATCGCAGATTTTAACGTTATCGTACTAGGCCTAGGCTACGTTGACTTTTGCTTGTAGTAATCGTATCTAAGGCCTATACTTACATTCTTAATAGGCTTACACGTTCAACGCTATCAGTACGAAACCTCTGGCCTCAAACCTTCGCTGCAAATTGCTCCAAAATCCTTGGTTTCAAGAATCGATTGCTCCCGATCTTCCATCTTTGGAACTTTGAATTATCTCAAATATTAATCTCTGTACAAATCTCCTATTAGAAGGAGTAAGTCCATGATTTATTTTTGTGAACAGAAATATCAATGCACTTTCGAGTGACTGGCTGCGCTAATCGCTCGCCCGGCCGTGTACGTACGTTGGTATTGCCTTACAGTATAGTATGGTGCGTTCTTTCGAATTGGTGACTTTGGGGGTAATTACCAAATCGAGTGAATACAAACCGTAAGTGCTTTCCAAGGTTTATGTACCAATAACAATCCCCCTCGGGTTTTTTTCTCACTCTACGTGGTAGATACGGTATATACGAGGTCCAAAAGAACGGCGGCATACTATACAGCTATATTGCGAGGTCAGATCTCTTGTGAATTATGGGGAAATGAAAAGGATCTTGGGAATATGTCAACTTTTCCATGGAATCCACCTTAAACAACCTCAGATCCATGACATAGTAAATTTTGTGAACATGCATGAAAAGCAACTATTTGAGAAACATTAGAATGCAATTTGAGAACGTCCAATCTCCTTCATAGCAGAAAATGCCATTTTGTAGATTCCAACAAAATCGCCCCCTATTCCTCTTTAATAACCTTTAACCTTGACCTTCAAAGGTCACAGTTGTCCTCAGAAGGTCAATGAACATTGTTTCCAGGTTCGGTCAAAATTCATCAAAGTATGACCGGATAGGGGCATTAATATTTCTTCACAATATGTTTACTGTTGTAACTCTTGGAATATATGACGTTCCTTCAAAAATCGTGTACAATCTGAAAGTGGCGCTAACCCAATGAACATATGACTGAGTTTCAAGACAATCTAATGCTTTTTGTATAGGAGAAGATACACATTTTGTAATTTGGAAAAAAATGGCCAATTGTGCATATGTAATGACTTTGGACCTTGACCTCCACAAAAGTCAGAAATTGTCCGAGTGGCCCAATGATCATTTGTTCAAATTTTGTCACATAAAACAAAGATTGATCGATTAGCAGCCAAAAAGATAAAAAAAAAAGCCAAAAAGTCAATTTGTGGACACACAGGAATAGTAGATAGAGATGACAGGGCATACAATAGCTACCACCAGCTTAGCTGGTTAGCTAAAAAAAGCAGGTAGGCTAGGGCCGAGGTGTTGGGTCGTAAAGCCCATGCAGCTAGCGTTGTGACCCTCAAAGGGGTTTTACCGTTGTTTGCCAAGGTAGTAGGCCTGGCCGAAAGGACGTCGGTTTGGTGATATTTTATTCTCTTTGCAGCCCACACCTCTCCTCTCTCTTCCTTTCCAGCTCAGCTTGTAACTTCAATTATGGGGTCTTTGACCACTGTCTTCTGCTGTTGCAAACTTTTTCTGCTTCATTTCTGGCCGAAGTGGGAAAGTTTGCAATAAGAGTGATGGCATCCAGGAAATGGGAATATAAACCGTGTGAAGCTAATAAGATTTACAATTGTAGCTCTGAAATTGAAAGATGTCAATGTTTATTAGAGATGGGCATTGAAGCAAAGCGTTAAACAGACAAGTTGTTTTTGTAATGCTAGCCTCACCGTTTCTATTCAGTGGCTTAAAGTACAATGTTCATGAAATGGATTTTCTCTTAAATTAACAATGTGTTCTTTAGGGTCCCATTAAATCCTCCACCAAAATGTCAGTTTGATGCATGATACGTACTAGTCTTATTGACCCAAGAAGTTTAAAATAATACACTGGCCAGATTACATCATTTATATTCTAGTAAAGAATGAAAGGGCAGAAAGCATGTTTCCTACTCTCCAGGGCATAAACAAATGTCAGTCAAAAATCTTTCAGAAAAACAGACGTGCAATTGTGCGTCTTGTTTTATATGGATTCTCCGCAATCATGTTGGACGCTGGCGCCAAAAACTGAAACACTCGCACCCTTTGCATCAGTGCGTGTTTCGCGCGTGCCATGTTCGGGTAGTCTTTTGTACGCGCATGGTGTTTACAAGAGTTCACAGCAACGTGCTGCAGAAAAAAAATCACTCTGCACAGGTACAAAATTTAATTTCATGTCATGAGTCAGCTCTCGGCAATTTCAAGAGCAATTTGCATCTTTTGATAAACATTCCCGAGAAATATGAAAAGGTGTTTCTCGTGAACAAGTCTTTTAAGTGATTTGTATGTTTCAATTTTAATCCTGATCCCTGGGGTTGAAAGAGAGCAAATTGCTAGATAGCAGACAGAAATGATCAGCAGAAACCTAAAAGCACATGGAGGTAGAATAGTTTTGCCAGCACAATAGTGTTTGCATATAACCAACACGAGCGAGTGACTAGTCCCGCATTCGAATTCATTGGGAATAAATTGACAGTCTGCTAAATAGATGCAAATGTGACTAGATTGAAAATTCACGAGAATTACGCAAATAGACACATTATCTGACTTCAGTGACCCATTGTACGACGTTGAACTTTGATCTCAGGACCATAGGTGGACAACATATAGATTAGTTGGACATGGAAATCCAACAAACTTTTCAAAATTTGTTAATGTTAAATTGCGCAGGCACCTTAATGACATATCTGACCCCCAATTCCATTGTTAATTTTTTGGGGGGAATTGACAAACTCAAAATTCTATGTGGATTATTGCAAACAAGAACCCTAAATAGGATCATAATTTACACTAAAAATACAATTAGGTCAACTACCTAATGTTCTGTATCTTTATAGCGAAGGCACATGACCATAGTCCTACGGAGGTCCTGTAATCTTGATTACAAGCTAAAAAATGAAAGACATAAAAATATGCAATTACCCTAATAATTAGTGATTTTCGTGTCCAAATATAATCAGATATTTACACAAACACAACTCCTGACATTGGTGGCACTTGATAGTAGGACCAACTTTATTCTAATTTAGATAGAATAATCGTGCTTCACATCCAACCCCCCCTCTTCAGGGTGCGGGCACCGATAATGCCGCAGTGCTGACACAATGGTGATCGCTGCCTAACAAAAATTCAAGAACCTTTAATCTTGAAAAAACGATTGAGATTCAGGTACTGCTCATCAACCAAGGTAAGAACAAGAACTCGCCGGCAGCCCCTTCCCAACCAAGTTTGTGTGGCCTGCCCCTCAACAATATATCAAAAGAAAGTTATCAAAGGAATTGTTATTGACGTCTACAAGAAGGACACTAACTTATTCAGGGTGACCTGTCTGCAGCAAGATAACCAGTAAAGTTATCCAAGTATCATTATGATCCGGTACTAAAAGAAGACTCGCGTCTGGTTTCTAACCTATTTCTATGGGTACTCATGGAACTCAGCAAATGATATTCAAGGGAAGTAATCAAAGGTATTGAAGTTTACATCATAGGAGAAGACACTGGTGTTCCTGCTTCTAACCAGTCTCTGTGGCCAGTCTCTCCGGATAGTAGCCAGGAAACGCTATTACAAGGAATAAAAAATCGCCATACAAGAAGACACTTGTTTTCCGGATTGTAACCCACTCTGTGTAGCCTGTACTCAGTGATATAGCCAGGAAAAGATCCAGAATAAAATTAGGCCATCAAGAAGACACTTGTTCTGAGGTAACCCACTCTGTGTGGCCGGCCTCAGGATGAAAGCAAAAAGATTATCCAAGGTAGGACAGTTGGGATCTTACAAGGAGACCATCCATGAGCTCACCTTTTACCCTAATTTGAGGGGCTACCACAGTGATAATATCCAGAAAGTTATCCAAGGTATAATGGTTTAGGTCATTAAAGAAAGACATATATGTGCCGCTCCAACCCTATTCTGTGGGTTCTGTGGTCAAGGTATCAATGTTCGTGCGAACCTGGGCGCAATCAATTTCCATGACTTTTTTCATACTGTTCAGACCAAATAACGGATTTCCATGACCTCCTCTATGCCATCTCGCATAGAATTTAGAATTTTCAACTGGAATCATCCAAAAGAGAGCACAAAAGCAACAACAGCAAACAGCTGTGTGAAAGTAAAAACATCACTTCATGAAAAGTCATGACTTTCCTATGACTCAACAACTTTTCATGAATTTGGAAAACAAGTCCAGGCTGGATTTTCATTGATGAAATTCCATCACTGTTCCATGAACGCATGAACCCTGAGGCATCAAAGATGAGGTCCTACAAGGAGACAACCGAGTGACTACTCACTGTTCTGCGCAGCCTGCCCCTCTCAGAGGCCAGTGTCGTGTGATCTGCTGGATCTTCTCCATCAACATCTGATCTTTAGCTTCCTTCGTCTCAAGGATCTCATCCCGTTTATTCTCAAGGGCTTTTCTGCCTCGATATTCTCAGGAGCCCTCGCCCGCTCTTTGAGCTGAGAGAGATGATATCCAGAAAAGTTTACTCGCATTACAAGACATCTGAGGGTGGTGCACTGACTAACATTGAATCTCACATAAATACCAATCAGGGACCCTTTCGATAATATGAAAACCGGGCCTTTTTTGCCGGCCTCTTCACCCAACAGCAATGGGGAACAGACTAAATCGGGGCAAATGGATTTATATTAGCTAGGGGTTTCAGGTGACCGGAATAATGACCATACCCACAAATATACCGACTGGTCCCTTGGGTCATGGGGTCAAATAGAAGAAAAACTCGGAGTCTGTAATGTGCGATTCAAAATCCTGAGAGTTTTTGCTCCTGCTGGTTATTCTGTTACACATGAGCCCCATTCGACAAAGTGGGCTCGATCTCAACTCGATTGTGATATAATCCTACCAAAACTTATCGAGCCCAAGACGATTGTCTCTGTCTCTGTGGAAAGGGGGCCTAGTATAATCACGCGCTGTCGGTGTTACATGTGTTGAGCCAGGTGCGCACCAATCAAGTGATCTGCTCCATCAAGTGAATAGGTAGACATTCACAGAGACATGCTGCGTAGTATGTGGTTGGTCATATATCTCCAATGCCTACACAGCCTGGGACTGAAAATGCAGATGCGGGGGGTGGTGTGGGGGCAGGGATGAGGGGGGAGATTCATCGAAGGGCTGCATGTTTCTTAATTTGACAGCTGCAACCTACAGCATCATCACAGTAGTCCTGGGTTGGCACAACAATTTCAGTAGTGGGTGCCATGTGTGGTTGTACTATTGGGAAATTTCAAAGAGAAAATGAATGGTGTTCAATAGTGAACAGAAGGGTATGTATTTTACATTGTGAAGTCCAAATGATTTGTTGTGATATCAAGGCATTTTTCATGGCTAACGAAAAAGCCGAGTAATAACGTCACAAAAATCTTTTACTATATGGACTGGATAGATTATATATTTCCCACAGTAGGATTTTTTTTTACTATCAGGAGACATCCAACAACACTATTTAAATATACAATCTCAGCTGAAATCATTTTCATCCAACCAATTATGCATACCTGAACCCCAACAGTAAACCAGGCCAAATGGAGTGCCGCATCCAGCTAACGACCATCACACACACACCCACATACATAAAAAATGACTACATGGATTTGCCGACGACTGAGTAAAGAAATCAATCAGTACCCTACCTCGGCTATGGACATTCTCAGATAGCAAGCATGGCCCTGCCGTTGGATGTGTTTGTCTACTAGATTGGTCCTGTTCTTTAGGGATGGCTGACGCTCTGAATCTGCTGGATCAGCTTACATTTAGTTTTCATCTCGGCCTCCGCCTGACGAATGATAAGAAAGAGAATGATTAGGCGTGGTATATATAGAGATCTATTTAATGTCCCCAGTGCCAATGTAATCTAGCTGAGTATTTTTTCCATTCATGTACATAAATGAGGATTAATGATATGATTATGATTAGCTAGTGCCTCAAATAACAAATATCTCAAAAGTGCTTACGAAGACAATGCCTGAAGATACGAACCAGGGCCCTACTATTATAATACCAAACCAAAACAAGTATCCAACAAACTGAAATATTTCATGAACAGGTAGGTATGTCTTCAGATTAGATAAGGACATGGGATCTTCAGCTGCACGGAACAACGACAAAACGTTTTGAAGACAATTAGGCAAAATAGGCGTGATATACTTCCGAGATCCTAAGACAATAAAGGAACTATTCTATAGTGAAGACTGCAATACTTGAGCTCACTGCTATTGGTGCGGTGCTCCATTAACAATTCCTCAATTTTACAATGTGTCCTGTGCTCTGTGGCCATACGTCCTGATTACATTCCAATTTTGCAACCCCACCACCCAACATTCCTGTTTAACCATATTTTTGTGGTTGAGTTAGCCGATGGTTTATGACTTCTCATACCCCCCGCTTTGCAACAATAGCTCCAACAATTCATAGATTTGCTCCAGAGAAAGCAAATTTAGCAATGCAAATATATGCCCTGAGTTCACAGGAGGAACCATTCCTGCAATCTTGGGGAGGTCCTCATTTTCCCAAAAAATTTCTGTATGCTAATGCTTACACACTACAAAGGTGGCACTCCCGCTCAAGATTGAATAATCCAGTCTCCCCCCCTCACAACTGAGAAAAACCAGGCGCCTGCACTGTCAAGCACTCTGCATCCTAGGAAATTAACCTAGGGGGTCAAACTTTTGCCCAAGACCAAGGATTGTCCTATCTAAAACCATGCTCCGCGCGTCGCAGGGCTTTTCACCTGCTGTTGTCTTAAAGCGGCCAACTGTCTGTTTCACAACTTCATTTTTCTGACAAGCTTGCATCTCAATTATTACCCAAAACCAATTGTTGCGTTAAGAAAAATTTCATTCATTCTCCAGTATTGGTCTTTGGCAGGTGAGAATTACCAAATAATTACCCGGAATCAGTCAGGACTCTTCCATAACTGCCCTTCAATTGCTTACAAGTAAATGTTGTTTGTGTTACCATTTGCCACTCTAAGATATAAATTATCATGCAGATTTCCTATAGTAATTGTCTTGCATTTTCCAATTGAATCAGGATTGCCCGAATGAGCCTATGTGGCAACACTTCTGTTTACAAACTAGGTTTCACAACAGACAGGCTGGGAAAAACAGGTTGGTGATTTTCCCCCAATATCACAGTCAAGTTAGGCTTTTGTAAGTAGTTAACTTATACCAATGAAATTTCAACATTGCAGGGGATTGAAACATTCCTGGATGATGTTTTGAGTTAGAGAGGGAGGGGTAATCCATGCTGACGGCACATGCCTGACCTAGCCCTAGGTTTCTCCTTCCCAGTCTCCTGATGCTGAGGGCCCAGCGGAAGACAGCAGTACTGTATCTCGAAGTCTTTAGTGTGACCCAAGTTAATGACCTCAATTTCCCATGGTAGGCTGACGCTCTACCGGCTGGTTTGCTGACCACGTCGGTGTCACCATTACACGACACTACCACCCTACTATATGGAGACCAGTGGACTGACTCTCCTAAAGACAACGCCTCCTATCAAACGGCATGCTTTATTACATGGGTATATTCCATGATATATTCAAGTACTTATAATATTGCTGTGGTGGTGATCATAGGCTCAATTGTTTACCGAGCATATTGTAATTCCATTGAATAATTCTACTTTACCTCCTCAAAGTCCTGCTTTAGAAGCTCCCTGCTCTCCTCTCTAACTTCAGCAACTGTTGAGAAAATTGGTCAAATACAGCATGATAAATTACTTCATAATGTTACAACTTGATAATATGGCTTTAATGCTCTTCATTTTCCTTGGGGATCCTCAATTATTGACTGAGCTGACAGCCACTCGGCCTCCTAAGGTTCGCTAACCGCACCCGGATTCAAAACCATGACCCATGGTCCAGGGCTCCGGCGACCAAGGTAACTCATCTACCTACCACGGCTGCCCTATCAACACTGTGAACCTTCACCAGGCAACAAAAGGGCAAATCCGTCTGTAGTATAACCACTATGTTAAAGAGGGGTAGTAACACACGGACGACCTATGTTATACCCTCACTGTAAGAAATCAGTATAGGTGAAGCACACCTTGTTCCATAGCAAGTGGCAGAGATTTTGTTCTTGAGGGGGGGGGGGGGGGGGGTTGGGGGGGGGGGGGGGGGGGGGGGGAGGGGGGGGGGGGGGAGGTTGAGGTCAGGACCCAAAGGAAGTTTCCGAGTGCGCCCTTATTTATAACCTCACCTCCTTATTCCCAATAAAGGCTCGCTATGGGGCCCTGATGCATGCTGTTGCACTATTTGATAACCACGCATTAAAAAACAATCTACCGAATGGTAAAACCAGAAAGCCAGGAGGCTCAGTGATCCTTGCTCTTTTTGGAACACCCTATAGACAGCACACAAAACGGACAAATGGTAGATTGTACCACTCATTATGGCAACATAACGTCTGAACAAATTTCCCACTTCTCCCAACCAACTAATAGGATCCTGTACTTGTCTTGTTACCTGTGATAAGAAAGCTACACACTAAATTTCCAAGGTTTTCCGATTTTTAACTCAGTGACCTCAGATGACCTTGTATCTGATTCCTAAATAAAATATGGTTCATGTACTCATCATGGGAAACCCACAACCAAGTATGAGCCTCATCCATCCGGTGGGTTCGAGTTATCGTGTTTACAGCCAAAATTTGACATTTTTCTATTTTTGACCATATTCATCCCGCCCTGAACAAAAACAATATGGTTCCTGTTGTCCCTAAAGAAAAGCTATACAGCAAATTTCCCCACTTGATCAGACCAACCATCTGGACTTATCATGTTTTAAGGTTTTCATACTTTGACCTCTGGTGACCTCAGTTGACCTCTGACCTGATTCCAAAACATCGGAATTCAATTATCATTTTAGGAACCACTCCAAGTATGAGAGCTTCATCCATCCAGTGGGGCTGAGTTTATCATGTTTTCCAACCAAAAGTGGCCAACAAATTATTTTTTCATGAATTTTTCTATTCTTCACACAAAATTCACCCCCGGCCTAACAAAAAAATTAAGGTTCCTGTACTCCCCATAACAAAGTTACACACCAAATTTCAACCCGATCAGAACCACCCATTCTGGACTTACCGTGTTTTAACAAGGTTTTCAGACTTTGAACCTCTGGTGACCTCTGACCTGGGACCCAAAACAATAGGGTTTCATGTACTCTCATGGGGAACACCATACCAAGTATGAGCTTCATCCATCCATGTGGGGTCAAGTTTCGTGTTCACAAGCTGGGCCTCACATACATACACACGGACCCACGGGCTGACTGCATAGATTTTTTTCTTTTCTTTGACTTTGTCAAGAGTAAAAAAAACCTAAAGCCAAAAGGCTTAGGTTCCTTGACTCTTTCTACACCCATCGCCAGAACAAGGACAAATGGGAGATTTGTAAAGCGCTTTTGGTACTGACAGCAGTCGGTGATATATCGCTCTATAAATACTAGATATATTATTATTATTAATTCTTATTTGATTATTATTATTATTATTATATTTACCAGGTCATTATGGGCACCATAATATGACAAATTTCCTTCTTTCCAACCAACCATAGGGTTCCTATACTCTTGATAAGAAAGCTACACACTAAATTTCAAGGTTTTTTATTGACCTCTTTGACTTCTCTGACCTGACCCAAAACAATAGGTTCATTTACTCATCATAGGGAAGACACAGACCAAGTATGGGCTCCATTCAATCCAATGGAGTTGGGTTAATCATGTTTAACAAGCCAGAACTTGCCAAAATATCGAATTTTCACAATTTTCTATTTCTGACCAAATTCAAATACCGGCCCTAAATAAAGAACAATAGGGTTCCTGTACTCCCCATAAGAAAGCTATACACCAAATTAAACTTGATCGGACCCACTATTCTGGACTTATCGTGTTTACAAGGTTTTCAGACTTGACCTCTGTGACCTCCAGATGACCTCTGACCGACCCCACAAACAATATATTCATGTACTCATCTTGGGGAACACAAATACCAAGTATGAGCTTCCATCCATCCAGGTGGGGTCCGATTAGGTCGTGTTCACAAGCCAAATTGGCGCAAAATATTGATACTTCGAAAAAAAAAAAAAGAAGTCGCTTCTGACCAAAATTCAATACCCCGCCACCCCCTAAATAAACATAGGCCTTGCTGATTTCGATGTATGAAACCAAGAACAAATGGGATATGTACTAGTTCTTAAGGGCAACAGACTCGATTTGGGATATCTCCTTGAACCCACTGGTGACCGCAGATTACCTTTGATCGGTACCAATTGTTCTGATTATCGTGTTCACAACTTCAGATTTTGACCTCTGGTGACCTCAATAACCTTTGACCTGACCCAAAAACAATAAGGACACTTACTCTCATGGGCCACACACATACCAAGTATGATCTTCATCCATCCACGTTGGGTCATTAGCATGTTACAAGCCAAAATTGGCTTAAAATATCAATTTTGACAATTTCCTTCCATTTCCCCCAAATTACCCACATCAAACACAAACCAAAACCAAGGGTTCTTGTACTCCCCATAAGAAAGCTACAAACCAAACTACAGCTTCATAGACCACTGTTTGGACTTACCGTGTTTACACAGATTTCACATTTGACCTCTGGTGACCTGATGACATTGACATGAACCAAAACAATAGCGGATCATGTACTAATTATGGGGAACCACACACCAGTATGAGCTTAATCAATCCAGTGGGGTTGAGTTAGCATTTTCACAAGCCAAAAATTGCCAAATATCACATTTGACAATTTCCTAAGTTCTCCCAAAATGACCCCAAAAAACACACAAAAACAAAGGGTTCTTGTATCCCCATAAACGGAAAGAACACACCAATTTCAGCTTGATCGGACCAAAGTTCTGGACTGACTCATCGTGTTTACGAGGATTTCAGACTTTGACCTCTGGTGGACATCAGATGACCGTGACCTAACCACAAAAAGTAGGACCATGTCCCAGCATGGGAACACACACTACCAAAAGTCCCATGAGCTCATCCATCCAGGTAGGGTTGAGTTCATGGTGTTTACAAGCAAAGGCCTTCACACCATCATACACACATAGACATGACTACAAGATTCCTTGACTTTTGTCAAGGAATCGAAAAGTTGTTTCTATTTAAAAAATTCTCAGTCGTTGGGTCATGGAGGGTCAGACCCCCAAAACCCCTCAGTGCAATGCCATTGTTCAAGTTTGAGAGACTAGAACCTTGCAACTCTGCTGGAGGTACATTGACTCGATGTCGTAACCAATTAGGCCACTAAGTACAGATCATCTTTAAACTTAGCACAGATGAAAAGAGATGTGTCAAAACCACACAACCAAAATTTGGCATTCTAACACGTTCCCTTGTTGAGTGACTATTTTACTGAAGGGGAAATTTCACACAACTAATGACGTCACCAAGTAACGATGCAAAGGTCGCCCATCGACTTTACACAGGGAATGCTGATCTTTTGTAACAAAATACCAGAAGAATATTAGTGATTATTCATTAAATGAAGTGTTGAAATCAATTCGTTCATATATTATGAACAAATTTGTAAGTATCACTCGGATCCCTGTTAGCTTATCTTGTCAGTATGTTGGTAAAAATACAGGGTTTGGATTGACTTTCTATTACACAGGGTCCCCGGCGACCCCCTTGTGACGTCACAGGAGTACATGTGCGCACAATAGCAGATTCTCCTTTCACAACTCGAATGGCTGAAATTCTTTCTGGGTTCCCGTTTCAAAATAACTTAGATATAAGACACCAAAATAGCGAATGTGACATGACCACTCCACCCCCCCCCCCCCCCCCCTTTGTACTTTGAAACCATACATGGATATGGGTGAAACATGGTCCCTTCGTGATAAGTTACACTATGAGCGCGGATGCTTACCTATTTTTCTCTTGTACTGCTTTGCATCCGTTGTTTAGCTTTCTTCGCGTTCTCATGGCCAGACATGATTTCCTCTACCACCTGTTTGAGGAATCTCTCCTCTGGAGTCTACGCTCCACATATTCCTGCATTAGCGGTTCGGTCGCCTTGATGGAGAAAACAAGAGGAGAGAGAGAACATAGAAAATTTGTCGCTACAATGGTTAAAGTTGTGGTGTTTAGTGCCCTCTATTCATCACGATCAAACAAAATTGGAAACTTCAGGTGAACTACACCTAATACAAGTTAAAAGTAAAGTACCTAAATTTTTTTCATCATCATATTAATGTGACCTTTTACATTGACTACATGTAGGAATAACATTTACATATTTATCACATTATGTAACGGGGGGGGGGGGGGGAGTCAAGTAAGCACAAAAGATACACTACTTGTTGTAAGGTCATGGAAGGAGGGACATAAAAACACACATCTGCCGTCACCAAGTCAATGCAACACATATATACGTTTGAACACCCCGTAACAACCGGGCTCGGGTTCACGAGAAAATCAACAAAATTGGTCCACAAGATCTGAAAGAAGCATTTTCCTGCATTATTTTGTGAGTATTCTGTACCTTGTCTTCAGCTATCACGATCCAAGATGGCGCATTCACATGTAGATTTTTATGAGCAGCCTTTGCATTGCCCTTATTCTCAGAGTACACAGACCCACGTTCTGCTTACCTAGCCAAGAGCTGGTCCTTCGACAATGACAGCGTCTGGCCAGGGGGGGGGGGGGGGGGGGTTTACGTTTTAGCCATGTACCTTACCTTTCCCATCAGCTTGGCCAGGGCACCATTCAATCAGCTCATCATACTTTTAATCGTTCTTTCTAGAGATTGTAATTTTTGTTGGCTGGACCATGTTTGATCCTGGGTGAATATGATCAGGGTACCATAGTAGCAGCTAGTGAATAATAGATAAGACGAATCATCAGTGGATGAATTTTCTCAGGTGTTATGATTTTGTGTTTTGTTTGTTCAGAAGTTTAAGGCTAGCATGTCTGAAAATCATACTGCAACTGAACTGGTTTTATGCATCCTGTGAACTCTAAATCCCCCATCAAATACCCCATATTGGACCCTGCGGCCCAACTGTTCATCAACCCCATATCATGTAACGGCATACAGGACTATGTCACTGGTTCCCCATGATTAATGTTCCCAGGGATTAATGTTCCCCGGATTAAGTGTTCCCAGGGTTTGATGTTCCCATGTCCAATATATTTCCACATCAAACCCTGGGAGTATATCCAACCCTGGGAGTGAGAAACCGTTACCACCAGCATTCAAATAACATGAATATTGGGAACATCAAACCCTGGAACATTGACCTCGGAACATCGGTAGACCCCCCTGTAACTGTAGCTCATAAAAGAGCGGGAAGCGGACCAGCCAAATCGTTGGTGCATGCCTCCAATGAATGAATGGATAAATACTGATATATTAATTTACCTCCAACTTCATCTCATCCACCTTCCTCCTCTTTGTTTTCCTGATGAGGTTCTGGCCGTGGGCCAGTATGCTGTCCTCCAGGCTCAGCTTCCCTTCCAACCAAGCTGCCTTCTCATCTCCCAGCTCCGCCATCTAAGTCACCCAAGGCTGTCGCATCGACTGCGCCACTCCAAGAACTGAGTACGGGTCCTAGCACCTCCTAAGGCTTTCCAACCTAAATATCGAGAGACAAGGAGATGAGTTGAGCCTGATGTCCCTGTTTCATCAAACTGCAGTTAGAGAACATTGAATTAGTTAGAGAGATCTGACTTGCTTTCACTGGTCATAAAGTTTCTTCTCAGCAGGGTAACTGAATACTCCAGCACCTGTGGGTAAGAAGGCGAAAGGGAACTGCCTTTCCGCCCTCCTATTATTACCAAATATTCCAACCTTAATATTATCAACAGTATATTTATTTCAGGGGCAAGTGATAATGAGTCTCTGAAATCAATAATCAACGTTTTACTTCATTTTCCACTTACGCCACATTAGGGCAACACAAGTGTCCAAAATTACTCTGTCCTTCCAGTGTTTCCCTCCCTGTGGTGGCGATGATTACAAGACAATCTTGAGATAACCTCAGAAGTATTAGGAAGGATGGCTTACACAGATACCGGACATTAATTCCTCTTCCTCCCCATACCATTATGAACTACAGTTAAATGCTGACACCGGTGAAGGTGGCAAGTATTAGTCTTTTATCAGATCATCTTAGTCCGTGTATCATATTTTCAGAGACTTTTCTAAATCACATCTTCCACAAAATTGGACGGGCAATGATGATTCATCTCACTTCTTAATTTGTTCCTCCTCTCTCTTCTGTAGAGTTCCCCCTCTCTCTCAGTATGTTGGCAGCAATTGAGCTTTATGGGTACGTGGTCAGCGGTGGGCGACGGTGCTTTCCTCGCCTTGGTCTTGTTGAACTGCAAGCTTCTTTCCTCCTCGTCCTGGAGCTTGTGCCATCCGAACTTTGACCTTTGCTGATTTCTCGGGCATATCACAACGTGAACTGTTTCTCTTTTCTGTTTTCTCTTCGTTCTTCGGGAGCACTGCGTCCTGTACAACCGGGATCATCATCTAAATGGAGTGAATAGCAGCCTTGGAACCTAACCGCAAAGATCATTGGGCTCCTTGAGTACCACAGTTCACCCGTTACCACCCCGCCCTGCTTCAAGAACCTATTTAATATAAGATTTGAGGTAATTAAATTCCTGACGGCGAAGCTATCGACTGGGGATTTTTGCCATGTTTTTTTAATTGATTCCGTGGACCTCGATGACACAGTACATTTCAAAGTGTAACAACAGAGTCTGATTCAGATGCTGGACTTCATAGTCATACTTCATGGAGACCATTTCCTGACAGCACCAGAATCAGTGCCTCCATCAGTCGGCTATGCATACCCAGGGCAAATAGCAAGTGCACACACGTCGTGTGATGAATACCAGACTCATTCGAGGCAGCAGGGTATCTCACCTGAAATCAAGGTTTATTCTTGTTAACAGGTACCTTAACATTTAGTAAATTGAGGGAGGTGACTGTCGCTTGTTACTGACATACCCAGAGTTATGGGCCATCGATGTGATCATTGTCAACTCTGGAGTGACTCACATGTACATCACTCTTCCCGGAAGAGTCAGTCACAAAGCTGACACTGGGTGTGTCCTTTGAATTATCAACATGGGAGCACCATCATCAGAATGACGGCTCATGGGTAATTCAGGTTCACACACAGTCCACACTCGACCATTTGAATTCCCCTAGCCACGGTGATCCCAACTATCAACATCAGGTGAAGCGGACTCAACGACCCTGACCTCCACTGACCTCAGCTCGTCTCCGGTTCCTCTCCTTGCCTCCCGGTCAGACTTTCATCCCGAGGGTTCACTAATTTGATTTTGGTAGCCTTGTTCGAAAAAAAAAGAGTTAAAGAACAGATCATGAAGAAATCCAGGGATGTCCTTACTTGGGATTAAGGGCTGGGAACATGTTGTCCCTTACAGCTGTGATAAGGCAGGGTTACCTGCCTATCTCGCTTATAGAATTTCAGGCTTCCTACCAATTTTTTTTTCTGTTTTTCCCAGCCTTGTAAATTCCCCACTTTTTCCCGGATTTTCCTGGTGGCGTTGGCACACCGTTTCCCATCAAGGCCTATTAATCACTTGTTAATCAGTGGATAGTGCATGTTTTGTCTGAGCCTCAACCTTTTATGAAGTTCCATCATTCAATATTATAATTCAGAGGCACTCCAATATTATTCATTTCGCTGTTGAATGCCACCACTTGTATGTGCCATGCAAGGAGAACTAACAAGAACTTACAGTCCGCCGGTCCTGCAACCTTCGGTATTTCTCTGGCCATTGTAGGCTCTGTGGTTTAGGCTGTGTGAGTTGAATGCAGAAACCTTCGTTTTCCCCCCGTGGATCGGCCCTCTTAGGCTTGTGGCTCTTGTTGGCCATTTTATCTCCCATCCTGAGCACTAGTTTCTTGCAGCTCCGTGTAACCACCTATGTAGAGTACAGAATAAGGGAAGTGGGGGATAGACAGGAGAAATGCAAGAATGCATTTGTTGTACAGTCTGGCATTCAGTCCTATCTGAGGGCGCAACCAGCAGTTGACGGTGGGGTGTGTGTTGTGTGCTAGGGGAGGGGGGGATCTTTCCCACCTTGCTCAACTTACTAAACTGAGTTGAGCAGGTGGGGAAGATGCTTTCTGCAGTACTTGTACCATTTTGAGGGCGAAGCCACCAGTTGTAAGTTAGGAGTGTGTGGGCATGGGAGGGAGAGTGTCCAGAGCAAGTTACAGTAGATATGGGAAAGATGCATAATATGCATTAGTCTACCAACCCATGCCACCGGTTATGCAATAAAGGATTCTGATGGATAATCCCATCACGTAGCGGAATTATTTTGCAAAACAGTCAGGCGGTTTTCAGAGTAAGAAACACAACAATCTGATACTTGCTCAATTTGCTTGCAGTTGTAAGTAAACGCAAGTAGTACTTGTTGAAAACGGATGTATGTAAGGTTGCGTGAGCTTTTGGGAGTTTATGTTTAAACGCGCAGATCCGGCTTTCAGTATACGCTCTTCAGAGGGCGTACTGCCAGGCCTCAACGGAATACAAACGAGCCAAACGACGCGTCGCTCGGTTTGCGGCCATTGGAGACGCCATGTTCCAAGGTGCAGAACCCTCCGGTTTGGCATGCGTGGTTTGTATTGCGTCTCCGTGGAAGTACGCACAGCACGCACTGCCAATCTTCTGTGTTTGGTATGGTACGAATGCAATTTACTCGATTGAACCAACGCAATAGTTACCCTAGCTCTTATTTACGTTCAGGAGATTCAAAGATTATAGATCTAGAAATTAGATATCTCTAATTTTTTTTTTTTTCGGGTTTTGGGGATAAATTAATCGTGATTTGCGGGTTGTAGAATAGGAATAAATCTACAGCAGGTCGAATTTTACTGGTTCATAAACAGTCTCGACTCTGAATGTAGCTTAATAACGAACTCGGCTGCGCCTCGTTCGTCATTTACCTAAATTCATACTCTCGACTGTTTATTCACCTGTGAAAGTCTCCAGTTTGCAGTGTATTCTTAATTAATACCCCCCCCCCCCACGGTTTAAGTGCACATGCTCACCGCTATACAGCCAGCTTGGGGGTATAAACCAACCCTTCTCTCTCCATAGCTCTAACACTATGGCCCATTTTCAAACTGCCACACTTTTTGCGAACACAACCATATTGGTTGATACGTATAGGGGAATCTGTAAAGGTTTGGGCTGGGCAGGGTGTGTAGTGTTCAATCAGGGGAGTTTCCAACGATTATTTTGCATCCTGTTCGGCAACGTCGACCGCGAGTGCACCCAATATACCTTTGACAATAATAGCTGTATAATCCATAAAACTGTTGTAAAGTAGAACAGTGGAGACGGGGAAGATTTCTGCACTATTTTTTCAGTTCCTGCATTCAATCCTAATTTGGCGGAGCTTTTTCCAGGTAGCAGAGGCCCGCGCCAAAGTTCAACGTTTGAATAGGGGCCGTAATTACTAGTGATTGAAGGGAGTGTTCAAGGTCCTTTGGAAAATGGATTCCTATCAGTAGAGTGTACGATGCGAAAGGTGCTAATGCGCTACGGCGCAATGCATGTATTGTTTCAGGTTTCCAAATTAAAATTGCTTCAGGACTTCCTTTTCCCGACTACTTTTTTTAATTTCTAATGTTATCCCTACAGGGGCGCATTGCCTCAATTTCATGGTAAAACTTGCAGAATAGACATCCAGAAGTTTTCCTTTTTTGCAAAGAGTGATAATTATTGGAAAAGCCTCCCTGTAGATGTTATTTGATTTAGATGTGCAAACCCCCCCAGTTAACAAATTTTACCTCATGATAGGTGAGAGGAGGTGAACTTTGGACATAACTGCTCTCATATATTTGAACTCCATTCAATCCTTCATCCGGATGAAGGTTTCATTCTCGTCGAGGAAACACAACCAAGGAAACTGAAACATAATATGATGAAGACAGTTTATTATTACCTATTCCGGTTAAAATATCTGGTTACTTTGATTACACTGTAGTGCTCAAAGCACTTTGACAGATCTTACCCTGTTTGTAGGAACTGTACGCACTCTGATAATCCTGGAGAGAGTATGTGGCAGCAGCTTATACAGCACCGGTTGTACTCAGTTTCCTCACAGGTCCGCCATTCAGTATCTGGTTGGAGGGGGCATTGAGAGGAGCGTCTTGCCCAAGGACACACAGAGGAGCTACCGTGTGTGAGATTTCAAACGCACTCAATCTTCTGATCAACAGTCTGAAGCCCTACCAACTGAGCTAATTCCTCGCCATTCATACGTGATTGAATTTCCTGATGCATGGGAAGCATTTTAATGGAAAATTAACCAAGATACACCTGATTGTGCCTGGCACAAGGCTACAGCTGCATTCAAATTTCCGAAGAGTGTGTGCCTGCCTTCAATGACCAAAATCTGGTAACCAAACTAATGCCTGAACTGATGCATCACACGCACATATTTGTATTTTTACACCATATTTGAGTTGAGTGCGGCATATGACATGCATTTTGCGTATGCTTATGAGTTCCCAAACAGTTCCTTCAATATTGGGTGCACTCATGTGTGAATTGAAGGAACAAAATTTTGCATATTTGGAGAATTTGGGTATGTTCTTTAGGGAGATCATGTTGTTGTTTGCTCTTTTTTTCCAACTGTACAATACTTTCCACATTTTTAAACACATGGTTAACTATTTCAGCAAAAATGTGTAGATCTTTGAATTTCATTTCAAAATGTATTTGTGTTGACGAATGACCTGGTTAATCAATGAATGATTGTGGTTTATAAACATGATATTCTGCTTCTGATAATACTATTGGCTGGATGCACAATATGCTCTCTGTCCTCATGCATCTCTTGAGCTATAACCCCAGTTGTGCATTATCCTGTGGATTCAGAGATTAGATGAGCCATAAATACTGCCTGTCCCCAGATTGTTGCTTGTGTATTTGTATGGAACATGTAGAGTGGCAATTTGTTATTTGTTAGTTTGTGGTTTTGCCACTCTGCTGTTCAATATTGTTTGTCATTCGTATCTCCTCTGTTTTATTGTTATGTAGAATAGGTTGCATTCGTCCTGACAATGTTAGTGTGATGTAATTTGTTGTTCGTTTTTCTCGTCGAAAAATGACTAACTGTGGTCTATTTAACCTGTATTTTTAATACACAAGAAGTGCTCTACCCAGCAAAAGCTTGGCAGTGATGACACATTTTTTTCACTTGTGAATTGTAAATTGCTTGATGATGGCCCAATTTGGTGCTACATCCAAAGCTTAATAACCTAGAGACTTTCAATCCTCGGTTGCCTTTAATGAAAGTCTGAAACATAGCAACATTTTGTTGACCACAGATTGTTTCAGTAAGATATTGAAACTTCTAGGCACCGGTATCATACCTTGTACATCTGCTCACATCCTGTGACCTGACAAAATTTACTGACGTTGGCAACCCCCAGCTCATCGAGTCTGTGTAGGGCAAGGTAGCAAGCACTGGAGAGAAGTTGAGAAAAAAAGGTTTAATAAATCAGGACAGCACAGTGTATGGAAAACATTATTATTATTACTTCTCGTGCCCTCTTCATCCTATGATTAGATCAAAACAAACATCCTCTCAGAGCTGTTTAATTCGCTGTGGGTACTGGCACACCTACATGACCTGTTTGGACCTAGCCCCGGCATCCAACGATAACTCGTCTATACTGGATTGACTCTGTTATGTAGAATTGGAGGAAACTCTATTGTACTTTGTAACTTGCTATGGTCCGGGCAGGCTTGTACATCAACTTTTGGCACCTTGATCGGATACTGGTCGACACTGCAGTGGGGAGCAAAACGCCAAGATTGGGTTTTGCAGCCAAACGAAGAAAGAGATGTTTTGATCAGCCTTCATTGTTTGTAAGTGCCTGGTAATGCACCGTATAATCCTTGATTCCCGGAATCGATCGGATCGTGTGGCAAGGCATTCCAATCCCGGATAGTCGTCGGGACAAAAAGATACCTCATACAATCCTCATTTGCTTGCAATAAGGGCATATAATGCTGAGGGTGGTGCCGCGTTGACGGCTGAAACAGGCTAAGGATGGTTCTCAATTTGTAATATAGTGGCCAGACTTATGTTCGAAAACAGTATAAAGGGCGCCGGGATATTTTCTCCTATCGCGAGATAGCATCAGCCTAGAAGCAAAAAAATGTCCTACAACCCATGCAGGAGGACGTTTGCCCTCCTTGTGTGATACTACATGCGCACCTACCTTGCACTTTTCACATCCAGATTGCTTCCTGCCTATAATTTTGTTTTGCCTTGCAGCTGTCCTGCAATCAAAAGTTTCAAGAACACAGACCTGTATCCTGCCGATATGATGTTGCTCATCAAAAGCATTGATGTTTCTTCAGTGTAGCTCTAACAAGGACAAATTTCTCTCCAATATGTAGTACAAGCATTAAGGGGCTCGGATCACACTAGTAACGAGATCGTGGTCGTGCAACGAGCGATATTATGGTTCAGGCCGATTAAGACCGGGCTATTAATATGATTGGAGGAACCATCCTGCCGAATGGAAGAAGGACTTGATGCGCTATTTGCCAAACATTCCAGGTGGAAAAAGGCCCTTCACGGCGTTTTGGGTATGATCACATTTTCCTATTTATCGTTGAGAACTCAACGATTTATCGTAGGACTTTCCCATTTTCGATATGACTTCATCTAGGGGGGAATGAGGTTTTTTCGAAAAACAATTTCGATCTGAGAGGTATTGTGAAATGTGATAGTATCAACAATGTTACCACACAGACCCTGCATCCTGGTTTCAGCCGAAATCTAAAAAGGAAGTGTAGCAGAAACGATAGACAAATCGTGGTAGTGTGACTGGCCCTTAAGGCTGGCATTGCCTCTCCAGTTAATATATAGCCTCTGGTTTGAACAATGATGTTTGCCTAATTTACTGGCTCCTATGAAGACGGGAAAGTGATAAGTATGGGAGCCGATGCGCAACAACAAAAATGGATCACAAACTTGGAAAATTGGCCATGTGGCCCCCACATGTACTTGTCCTGGGGTCGTGAGTAGCCTACAGGGGAATGTGAAAATTGAAACCTCTCGGCTGTAATGGTCTGCGCTTGTGAGTTGCCTGTGCATTTGAAAATTGGCCTTGTGGGATGTACTTGTCCTGCGGCTCATGAGTTGGCTGTGCATCGAAATGGCCTCGTGGGCTGATGAAAATGTACATGCGGCTCGTGAGCTGCCTGTGCATGTGAAAATTGGCCTTGTGCGGCTGTTACGTATCCTGCGCTCTGAGTGGCCGGTGCATGCGAAAATTGCCTGTGGGCTGGAAATTGTCCTGCGGCTCGGTGGGAGGGGGGGGGGGGGGGGGGGGGGGGGGTTTTTTGGGTTTGGGTGGAGTTGCCTGTGCATGTGAAAATTGGCCTTGTGGGCTGTAATGTTCCTGCTGGCTCGTGAGCTGCCAGTGCAAGTCTGGCTCTGGAATAGACTACTCACCAGTGTAAAGATTGCTGTCGGCTTCAGACAATTCTTGCCATCTTGGATGTAGAAGCCATCGACAACGACCTTTGTTATCTTGGTGTGTTTGATGCCAGCACAGCGAGACCTCTGTAGATGAAACGTCTTATCGTTCTCCTCTAATTCCTGTTGAACAGGGAACATTACATTTGAAGGAGAAAATGAAATCTGTGACCACCAAGCCGTCCAGTTTCTGCCAGAATCAGAAAAAGGGGAGGACAAAATATGTTCATGAAGGCAACATCGCATTCGCGGAGGGATCAAGGTGCCACTTTCACAATATGCTACAGGTATATTTGCATGCGGCAATATAAAGGAGTTGGGAAACTATTTCAAATAACTAGAAAAAAAAGTACATCAAATAAATAGAAAATGAACAAAAAATAGGGTTATCCCCACCCTAACTTTGTCCCCTCCATCCCCCCTGGCTGAAACCTTGCCTGTGAACAGACCAGCCAAATCAATATATCCATGGTCTATTCCACCCCACTTCATAGTATGAATTGTACAATGTTTTATGAGCAGCACTTCCACTTTAGAAGGAAGAAGGGATGTGTGCATGGCATTAGGTTCCAGTGAACGAATAGAACCCTCCTGGAATTCCCTGAAAATTGAACATAGCTCACATGATATCCCCCTCTAACTTGGATCACACAGACAACAATCCATGTGTTGGTAATAACATTAACCACCATTTCATTTATTCGAAGCTATTCTGTAATGTACACCACTCCACATCATCCTTTCTCATCTTGTCCTTTAGCGTAACTCCCAAAACTCATGTCAACATCCTCTCTCAGTTTCTCATCATCATTAGAACCTTCTCCTCCTTCTTCCGGCTGCCCAACTTTAGCAACATATAGAGCTTGGCTGGGTGCACTACTGTTCAGATTGTGATCTCACACTTGAGTTTCTTGACATTTTTTGTCTTCTATTACCGTGACACTTTTCTTCATTTAGGAGACTGCTGACCCCCCATTGCCAGGGACACCAACACACCCGATCGATCATTTTTGCATGCAATTTAGCCACTATATTAATTTAATTGTAATTTCAACGAAATCCCCATATCAGAAACTTTGATGAAGGCGGTGGGGAGCTCTGCCACCTATTGTACCTGTGTTCCCTAGTTTTCCAATAGTTCCTGTACAGCTCTTGGTCATCTTAAAACACTCTCCTAAACAGGAACGTTTTCAACTAAGCTTTGAAGGTTTGTTCTGAAGTGCAGTTTTTCAGCCAAGCGCAAAGCCTTCCCGACTGAGGGGCTGCATTAGCAAATGATCGGTTCCACTTTCATAATTGGACGAGTACCTCGGTACCACAGGAAGTGACAGGTGATGTGACCTTAAGGTACGTGATGGGATGTAAGAAGTGATGAGAGAAGTAATTTCATTGGGGGCGCTACCATTTAAAGCCTTCATGTGAGTAAGGCAAATTTATGTCGCTGCGACGAGTATCCAGTGCATAGCTTGGAGAACTGGAGTAATGGGTGAAAATCTTTCAGTAGATGTGAAACGTTGGCAGCAATCTTCTGACAAGCTTAGTTATGATCAGGAATTCCAAAAAAGAAGCGAATGACATCAATTGTCAGGACGAATGACTACGCATACTATGAATAGCGGCAACCTGATCAGACAACGAATTCTTTTAATGGATCTGATGTTATTTTAATTTGCCTGACACCATTTTCCAACCTGTTTTACCGACATAAGAACACCATATACCAAGTTTCACTTGAATCAGCCCAGCTTTCTTTCTGGACTAACAGGACGCACCAGGCTTTCAAATTTTAACCTCGTTGATTCTCAGATTACGGTAATTCTTGTCCAATCCATAATACATTACCTGTGAATCTTGAAAATATCTGTCCTATGTTGGTCTACTCCAACTATAGTTGGGTCAGAAGCAGTCTAGTTTCCTGCAATGCTTTAGCAATCGTCCATAATTTGAAATTGACATCTTCTGGGCCACCTGGGAGGAAATTGAAAAGCATTAGAAGCTGTCATGGATCAATTACTGAAGTGAAGCAAATACAAATATGTGACGTAGTTGATTCTTGTTTTTCACCTCCCCATGAAAAATCAGCTAGTCCACTATGAGCACATTAAGATATTTATTTGAATACCACAAAAGCTACATTCGCCTGTAATCAACCATTATTCCTTTTCAAAATACCTGCCCACAAAACAAAACAAAATATTTAAATACTGCCCAAATGGCCTAGGCTTTTGTATGGGGTTTTCCCGTTGCGCCGGTGCACTGTGAGCTATTCATGGACTCGGGCTAACCACTGGCAAGTTTGTCGGCCCCTATGGGTGTTGGTGGATTTTATTTGATCCTTTGTCATGGGCTGATGGTGGGCTAGTTTGGCGCCAAACCAAATTGTCGAATGATTACGGTTATCTCTTTGCCTTGCGCTACTTCAAAAAATTGGTTTGGGCGACGTTGAACTGGTTGAATTCTTTCCCTCATTGAGGCCCTTGGCCAACTGTTTCTTTGGCTACTCCTGCTCCATACAAATACATTTTATCGCTGCCTGGAAGTTTATGATGCTACATGTAGGCACAACAGTGCTGCCACTAATGTGTCCCGAACCACCTCCCCTCGAACTTTCTGCAGAAAATTGTGCATTGCCACTTTTGCGGCGCCACTCCCAATTTGCTTCATTTTATTTGCTTAGGACCCCTCATCTCTAATCCGTATTCATTCCGCTAAGCGCACCCTCTCCCCGTAAGCCTCCCACCCCACTTTTTGCAAACTCTTGTAAATATAAGTCGATATGCGGGGCAGTAAAGCTTGAAAATATTTTCCGTTTGAATGCCAGCAGTAGCACAGTATGCTTGATTCAATGCAAGTACATACAGCCATACACTAGACACGATATCACAAACAAACAGAATCGCTTGAGCGCAGCCATCGCCGCTCAGCGTAAACGAGTTGGTCTGTGACTCGCGTAGACCTACGGTACTCAATTCCATAAATGAGGAAGTGATTCAACAAATTTCACTGGATTTTAGCACTTTCACCATCAACGCTGTTTCTTGTCGGTGGTATCCATGCCAAATCGAGCAATGGTTAGGTGGCCATTGCAGAGTATGTGTTGTGTATTAACATGGCCCCATGATCGGTTGGAGCGTGTTATTTGTATAGCGCATGCATAGAATATAATAGGGCTAAATTGCGCGCGGATTCACCATTCAAAATGCGGATTCTCCCGCGGCCCTACATAATAACTAGTCTGTTACTGCTTTGAAATGACGATCATTTTTGTGGTTCATGCATCAGGAAGGGCGGGTTGCGGAGGGTGGGCGGCTACACTGCTCGTGGAAATAGCAAGACATGTTCGCTTTCAACCTGTGCGGCTATGGTGAATGTGTGTTAGTAAACAGTGTTCAGTCGATCCCACGAAAATAAACCCAAAAGGAATAAAACCGATTTAAAGTTATACTCTTGTAAGCGGCACTCCTGAAAACTTCGCAAGAGCCTGGGCGCTAGCGGAATGAATACGGTAACATGGGTTTTCTCTTGAAAGGCTCCAAAAATTTAAGCTACATTACAGAACTCGCCCCTTGAACGGATGACATAGCTAATGACCCTCCTTAACGACAGATGCCACATTCCTGTGGTTTCTATTGCGACTGGGAAGTTATTTTATCGAAATGAAATGAGTGACTAATTTGCATTCTCTCGTTTCATTTCAATTCGGATCGCTGGCAAATAGTTAAACTTGAAAATAACACGTTTTTAATGATAAAAAATCGGTTCAATTCCGACTGACAACAATAGACTCAAAGTTTATATTGAATCCGTTCAAAGTTTGAGCAGACAGTGGATCCTTGAAATATTCTCGTTGTCGGCCGATGCTCCTTATTTTACCAATTTCCTGTGGATTTTTTGAGAAAATAGATGTATCTTCATGCTATTGTCCAGACATTTCATTTTGTCTAGTATCAGCCTCTCCACCCTCGCTGTTTCGATTTTCAAGTTAAAAATCCGTTCCCAGTACAATGGAAACCACTTCAAGGTCAAATACAACCAAATCCGATGGAACCGGCAAGTTCACTTGTCATCGTTCAAGGGGTGGAATTCCAATGTAAAAATGGGGAAAACCTTCCCTGAACTGTTATGAAAAGTTGAAAAGGAGTAAGGCCCATTGGAATTTTGTACGAAGATTTGACCCAGTGGTTGTGTAGATATTTGGCTATTGTGGCGTAGCATACGTCGTTAGAGACGTATCCTACGCTCCATGAATAGCCACAACAAAAACGTACATAGGCTTAGGCTATCTCGATCTGCCAGGCTGAATAGGTACACACAATAATTGAACTGTTACTTGCAAGTGCAGTGCAACCATACGATATGATCAGGTATGTGCGTTTCGTCAGTTACAAGACGAACAAAATGATTTCTGCTGCGCATACGAAAAGATAGATGAACGGGAGAGTGAAGTTAGTGGTTTTGCATAATACCTTCCGCAATCAATCAAAGCAAATAAGTGATAACTCGGAAGTAGATGTGAGAGGATTACTGCTTGTCGCGTTAGCAACCGGCCGGACACTCGGCTTCGTAGTGCCACTCGGATTTCGTTAGAGGGCATAATTTCACTTTTCGAGTTTAGGAAGGCATCTGTCCTCGCCTCACACTACCTTCCAAAATTAACAACTCATTTCGCTCGATTATCTCTCGTTTTACTTTGCTCAAATTTTCCCTACATAGGGTGAATACTTTCTCACAGCACTGCATCAGGAATACCATGCCACCTATTCACCCCCCACTCATCTCAACAAACAGCTAGCCCGCCATATCATTGCTCCCGTCTTTCCAAAAAAAGTGCTGTTTGACAAAGGATGAATATCCATTCTACATGTATCTAAGATATTTCTGACCTCAGTTCTGTGAATTATTTCCTCGAAATGTTCAGTTTTTTTTCCAGACCTCCACTACATCACTACCACAGTCCGAAAGTCTGACTTTAACTACAATGCGAGTGGCACGCTGCTTCCCTTCCTCCCCCCTTATAACCAATTGGAGTGGCACCGCTTTCCGGTAACCACTCACGTTGGAATCTGCACAACTGCCGGAATAATGTGGTGCGGGGGTATAGAAGAGGGTAAAACTTCTAAAAAACCGCAAGAATCAAAAGAATAGGTATTTGCAAAAGCATTTGACAACCTTACCCCCATTGTCCCAACCCAAATGCTTACCCACTCACCCGCATAAATGTGCGCTTTGTCCAATATTTTCAGCCGCAATAATGGTGCTGGGGATATAGAAGAAGGGTCAAAATTTTGAATCCTCCAGAACTGAAAAGAACATGTAATTTCCAACATTCTGACACCTCACTCAAACTTGTGCCCCACCCGAATGTTGACCCCCACCCCCAGAAATGTGCGATTTTTGTTCATTTCCGGCCGAAATAATGTGTGCTGGGGGGGGGGGTTATACAAAGAGATAATCCAAATGCGGTCCGAGCAGGTCCAGGTGCCCGAATTCAGTAGACGCCTCCCTTATGGAGCGGTGAGGTGGCCAGAACGGTAGAGTGTCCGCCTGCTAAGCCTGAGGTCCCCTGTTCAAACCCGGTGTCGTCACAACCACCAACTTTCACCCCGCTCTTTCTCATGTGGGAAGTGGCTGCACGAGTGAGCTATACCTCCGTCTGTCGGATGGGGACGTTAAAGGACGATCCCGGGAGCAGGAAGTCTCCCCCCTGCCTCGTTGATCAGAGCACTCTTCGAAACGAGTAGGCGAGATGCGCGGTGTCCTTCCACACCAGAAACTGGAACCTCTACAATTTCCGACTGAGGATTTCCCCACTCAGTTAAGCAAAACTCCGTTGAAGCATAACACGAGCGTAAAGTAATTAGCTTTTTCTTTGGGGATTGGGGAGTGCAGGAACCCTATTGTTTTTGTGGCGAAAAACTGATAATTTTGCTCGCTAACACGATAACACGACTCCACCTTGATGAATCTACCTCATACATTAGCATATGGGTTTTCCCCAATAAGGAGGCATAATCCACTATTGTTGGGGTGAGGTAAAAGGTCATCTGATGTCAAGAGAAGAGGTCAAAGTATGGAAAGTCTTGTTAAAACGATAAGTCCCAAATGCCCTGGTCCGTTTTGGTTGAAAACCAATAATAAACGCTCCATTATGGGAGTACAGGACCCTACTGTTTTTGGTGTGGCAAGGCGGGGTGTCCAAGTTTTAGAGAAAAAATGTGAAAAATTAATTTTCACTAATTAGTTTTTAATTTTTTCACTTTTATCTCGTTAACACGAAAAGTTGTTTCCACCTGGATGGACGAAGCTTCATGCTTGGTATGGTTCCCCATAATGATCCTGATATATGATCCCGGTTGTTTGGGGTGATGGTCCAAAGAATCATCTGAGGTCAAGAGCAGGTCACAGTCTGTAATTTGTTAACACGAATAAATCCAGAATCCTGGTCCATCAGATTGAAATCAGTATACCGCTCTCAATCTCTTATGGGGCAATTTTAGCTTGTTACAGGATAACTCTCGACCCCACCTGGACGGTTAGCGTCATCTTGGTATGTGTGTTCTCCATGATGATTACATGAACCCATTCTGGGGTCAGTCCGAGTTCATCTTAGGTCAAGAAAGTTCCAAAGTTTGAAAATCTTGTTTAACTCCCAGAAGTGCCTGGGGTTCGACCAGGTTGAATTTTGGCATGCCTCGAAGTCTCACATGGATGGATGAAGTTCATGCTTGGGTATCAGAGGGCGTAGTTTTTTGGTTTTGAAGTGGAGGGGGGGGGGGCGGAGGATTTGCTAGATGACTATCTACGGAGCGACACTATAGGTTTGGCGCGGAGCGTATTAAAACATTTTTGCTTTTTCACAAACCTCCCAGATGCCCCGGAACGTCACTTTGAGAATGGTTTTTTTTTTCAGCTGTGTTTTACTCAGCCTTCAGATGAATATTTTTTACGATTTGTGGATTGTTTACAGAGAATTGTTTGCATCTTTGAAAAGCTGTTTAACCTTTGATCAGTTTAAATGACGCAAAAACTGAATATGTAAGACAACATAACCTGTTATATTAAGGAGGGCAGACCTCAAACCGAAGTCCGTCACGGCATTACGCTGAGATACATGTCCAGGACCATCATCATCAGTTCTGGGAGTTTTGCAGGAGCTGGTAAGAAGTTGCCCTCATATTCGTGTCCACGAAAAGGGCGATTCCTTCCTGAGAAGCAACCGTAGTGGATCGAACAACTTCAAGAGAGACGCCCTAGCCTCCTTTTGCTGCCGCTCACTTTCATTACTCAATTGTGCAATGACGTTTGGCTGACATTTAGCTGGTTTGGTGTTATCGCAAAGTCGACTGTTGAGTTGTGTGAGTGATTTTTGATGAGATTCGATATTCATGTGGTCGCTTCTTCCAATTGGCAAATCAACAACTGGTGGATGCCAAATCCTTGTTATTCGCCCAGGAAGAAATCAGGAACAGTCCGCGCGGGGGCAGTGGTGAAAACACAGAACGACCTGGGTAGCAGTGTCATAATGAAGCCATGGGTACTTCTCGAACTATGCTGTTGGGAAAGGACTTCTGAGTTTCCTCTCCTTTAGGTTGGTATGATCGAAAGCTGGTGGGTTGATGAGGCTGGCTGTGACCAGGTGAGAGGATTTGTAGATACGGTATCACTGCCCTCGGGTCAGGTCCGGATTGGTCGCTACGCGCAACACCGGTGGTTAGCGTGTCTGAAAGTTTTACCGAAACGATGTCATCAGGAATTATCGGAATGGGTGGACGAGTATAAACCTCAGAATCGCAGACTGTCGCTACGTCGCCGCCACCACCATTGCACTACCGCTGGCTGAGGCACCTCAGGAGGGGACGCTTGTGATGCTATCATGCGAAAGGGTAATTGCAGAACGAGAGGGGTGCCATTCCCACTTCCACAGATTTCTCAGACGATGATTCATGCTATCGACAACCTTCGTCTCCACGCTTTTTTTGAAAAATGACGTTATTTGGCTGATTAGCCGCTTTGACGGTCTTCGGTGCGACATTTACTTTAGTGCTAATTCCATGCAGCCTCTATCCAACTAGATTGAATGAGAGTGCCGTTACACTGCCCCGTTTTACACTTGCCCGATAAGACGCTAACAAAATGTCTGAAAATTATAACGGAGCGAAAAAGAAACACTAGACAGGGTGCAGGGCGGGGTAAACCGCCCGACGTGTATAATCCCCCAGAAATGGCGTTTTGACCTCGTTTGAAAAAGCACATTGAAGTTTATGTCCATTGACCTCTGGTGTACTTTGAAATGCCTCATCCCTCCCAACCATACCTGTTCTTCAAGACCAACTGTAATTCACATTCTCCAAGTTTTCGTTCGAATCTTGGACAAGTGTAGAATAGTCTCGAACAAAACACAAATTTGACCATCTGGTGACCTTGAAATACAGTCATGTTTTTCGGTACCCCTTTTTGTCCGCCACTCATCAAGTTTTCATGTAAATCGGACCAACTCGGTAAAACCGGCAAATAAGGGTACAGCAAACATGCAGCACTAAGCCCACTTGCGAACTCATCCGATATTTTGCTAGGACGGGAAGACATGTGTAAAACCCACGTTTCCTATCGATCGGATAAAGTGGGTGTAACGAGTTATGCACGAACGCCTAAAGATTCCGGAGGCGGCGGCGGCGTAGACAGCGGCTTCACCCCCCCAAAACAACCATAAAATCCCCTGAAACTTACAGTGTTGCGGGGATATAAATTACGAACTTTTATAACAACGACCAAGCGGCGCACATAACTACATGCACGCATGGGCGGACGGCTCGCGAACTTAGCGGTGACTTACATTTCTTGTCTCGTTTGTTTCCAGTTATCAGGTAGGCAAGTGCAGGCGGAACCATGCCAAACCCCGCCAGGCCGTCTCGGCTCAGAAAAAAAAAAACATCTAATCAGATAGGGTAGTTTAGGGCTGCAGGTAATGGACATTTTAGTTGGCTGTTTGGGTAACTGAGTTACTGAGCTCAGCCCTCTTCTTTGTCCGCCTCAATCATACTAATAATTTCGTTGAATAAAAGTGGAGAATTGGTCTAAATGAATGTATATCATTGTCAAAAAAAGTATTGGACTGACAAAACTGGGGGGATGGGTTTGCACAGGCCACCCCCCACCTCAAAAGGGTGGGGGGGTCTACACCCCCTTCACCCCCCCCCCCCCCTCCTCGGTTTACGCCCGTGCTTTGTATTTCCCCATAATGAGTACGAAATGATCCCTATCGTTATCTTATAGCTTGTAACTTGACAATGCTTGCTTGATCAAGTCGGATTTCAAGAGATCACGAAGCGTTTTGGCTTTTCTCAGTTATCTAACAATGCTAACTTGAACTTACAACCTCTAGTACATTGTTTCAAAGTCAGGGGCAAATTATTTCCAAATTTTGGCATTCGACGTCGACGTCCGCAAGGGCACTAAGTGTAGATTCACCAGATTGAGAGTTAGATGATTGTGAACAGACTGTTTTTCAAATAGAATAAGCGAAGCAACTTTTGCCAGATGTACATACCCAGCCAAACACAAGAAACGTTTTAAATATTTTTTGACATGCTTCGCCAAATGTTTTTGAAGTATTTCTTGTTGAGTAACACAAATGGTAGGCAAGTGTTTCTAGAACGTTTTGAAAAACTTTTTTCTCTCGAAAAATCAACTCTTGAATTTTCTTAAAACGTTTTGGTGGCAAAAATGTTTGGTAAATGTTTCCTTACAAATGTTCTCAAATATTTTCTCAAAAACGTATTTTGAATGGTATGAAAACGTTTTCAATTTTCTGAAACATTGGGGAAACATAGTTATCGAAAAACGTTTCGTTTTTTGCTGATACATACATACATACATAATACATACTACACACATCCATACATACATACATACTACATACATACATACTACCTACTCCATACATCCATACATCCATACAACATACATACATAACGATCTCTGATCAGATCTCAACTCATTCAGATCTCTGAGTTGGTTCACACCAGCTATCTTACTAACAGATATCCATCCGTTGCTGTAGACGGCACCTTTTCTGAAGACTTCCTCTTCCTCCACGTGTCCCCAGGGCAGCTCTCTGGGCCCACCTGTTTTCTAGCCTACTTAGCCCCATTGTTTGACATCACCTCATTCTCGCATGCCGTTCCTGTTTGAAGTTATGCCGAGACCACAATTTACAATCCTTTTTCGCCCAAAGGTAGTTCGGAGTTGGAATCTCTTCCACAATCTCAGTGCAAACACTCCCTAAGTGCATCCTCGTTCACTGACATTGTTGTTGGCCATCATACTGCAATAGCACCTCTCTACTAGGAACCTTGTGTTTATTGACTCCGAACTTACCTTTGGTAGTTCCACATTACAAAAATCTGTAGTGTTGGCTATTTTCACCTGCGGCGTATAAGGTGCAGTGAGACCGTAAACCTGTACAAGAACTCGTTGGTTACCCGATTCATGGCCTTTTTGTGCTCTATTCACTCAGACTATTTAATTCGTTACTTTATAGTGTCACCAATTTTTCGAATCTTTTCAACTACCAATCTCCGAACTCTGCGCCAGAGTCGCCCCTGGTAATCACCCCAGAACTATCCGACTCCCGATCGGTGTTGCATTCCCTGCACAATGGCTTCCTGTAAAGTATAGAAAATCCTATGTAAGTTATGTGCGTCCTATCTATAATTTGCTACATGGAGAGCGCCTCTTATCTTTCCAATCATATATTCGATACATCCCTACTAGATCCATCTTCCGCTCTGACCGCTACAAACTAAGAATCCCCAGGTGTAGCACTTCGATGGTACCAGAGGATTTTACACATGTCCACACACCTGAACTGCTCCCTCCTACTCCCTCCCTGCCGATATCCGGGCATTATTGATTATGCCTCGTTCACATCGAAACTTTAAACCCATTTTTTTTTACTTCACTTTGCTTCCTCCATATTCCTAGGGTTGTGTTCATCGCAGTTGTGTATTTTGTTAGTACTGGCGCTATATAAATGTTCTACTACTACAATACATACAAAAACATACCAGGCGTAGGAGCGTTTTTGAAAAAGTGGGGGGACACATCGTATGCAATGACCTCTGCGGAGCGCCACAATCGGTTGGCGCGAAGTCGAACCCAGAAATTTCCCGATTTTCATAACCCTCCAGATCGACGGAAACGGCATCTGCCAGGCTTCAATAGCACCCCTCTAAATTGTTGATTTGAGTAAAAGACAGACAAAAAGTTGTCATTGTGCAGTCTAATTGTTTTACCGAATATCACACATGGTTTTTCATTACATTTCCTACTCTTGGCTTTGTTTGCGTGGGGATCCAGGGGTCCACCGAACGATTCTGTGGGGATCGAGGGGAAAGCCATCGCGGCACGGGACCACTACCACTCCAATCTGGGTCACACAAATTTTGTTCAGTCATTGGGAACTACCGGAGCGCGAGAAGCGCCGCGAAAAAAAATAAGCATGTTTGCCAGGCATTTTATCGGAGAAGTCCACAAAAAATTCAGGCATTTTCTCACACTATGGCATGTTCCTTCCCAATTTTCACGATTTTCGCTCCCAGAATTTTTCATAATAGAAAAATTGGGGGGGGAGGGGTGTATCCCAAGGCTTCTGAAATGAATTGAATGAAGTGAAAAAAAAAAAATGATTCAAGCATTACATCGCATATTAAACCTACAACGCTAGAATAAAAACCCATAGCGCGTGAAACACTTGAAAAATCATGCAATTTTGCTATTCGATTTTAAAATTCGAGTACCGGGATGAAAACATGAGTATCTTCGACTCGGCCCTAGTCGGGTCCAGATCTTGACTGGGATCCGCACCTGGAATGAGTTGACTTAAGACAATTTCCAAAGCGAGTATTGTTTGGTTGAAAAAAATTGAATCAGTTTAGACTTTAGGGTGATACAAAACCGGGACGATTGTGCCTATATTGTTTTTTACGGGCCGAAAAAGTGGGGGACAAACGATATGATATCCCCCCACTTTGAAAGTGGGGGGGGGGGACAATGTCCCCCCCCCCCACCTGTTGCGGGCCCATGATACATACATAACTTACATAACATACATACAACATACAACTCTACATACATACCATACATACATATATACAACCATACATACATAACATAAACAATAAATAATACATACATGGTTCAACCCCGGTGTCCGTGCCACGACACCAACACTTTCTCCACGCCACCCCGCCCTCGTTTCGCGTGTGGGAAAGTGGCTGCACGAGTGACGCTCATTACACTCCCTTCCCGCTGGTTCTGTCGATGGGACTTTGAATGGCTAATCCGGGAGCAGGTATTCTCCCCCTGCCACTCGTCACTCAGGGCAACCCTTCGTCTTTCGGAAAAAAGAGTAGACGAGATTCGCCGGTGTCCTTCCACAAACCCAAAATTTAGTCTCTACAATTTCGACTAAGGATTTCTTATCCGCTGAAGCACCTCTATTCGTTGGAAGCATAATACTAGGCGTATAAGTGAGTGAGCCACGTGCTAAGGTTTCGACTCCTGGGTGCTGCCGAGCGCCACCGAGGTGGTGCTCGCCCTAACCGAAGATGTAGTACGGAGGCCGCATACATGCAACTACATACATACATACAATCCATACATACAATACATACATACATACATCAGAAAATACATAACATACTACATACATCCAACATACATTGTTTTCCTGTTTGATCGCATTATTACAGCAGTAAGGAATATTAATCGATATTTATCGAAGATATCTCAATAAGCGACTATACATCGCCTGCGGGTAAACCGCATATGTTTTTTTTTTCCCCACTTCAAATCCACCCTAGTGGGGTCAACCCAAATTTTGTGTAAATCCCACCACGGTAAACAATCCAACTTTGACCTCCTTACCTTGAAATCTTTTTTGCCATGTGTTCGAACCATCTAAAATGCACCCCACCAAGTTTCATATAAATCCGTACAAACTATCATTTATGTCAAATTTTACCCCGATGACCTTGACAATCATCGTCCCATGTCTTTTTTTCAGAACCAATCTAAATTTCACAACAACCCACCAGCTTCGTTAAAAAAAACTTTTTTTTCCGCGTAAAACTGCTTAAGAGCGCAGCAGCAAGGGCCGGCGATCATGGGGGGGGGGGGAAACCAAACGTGGGGGGGGGGGGCGGTGGGGGGGGAACGGCGTCCCCCCAATATTTTTGGTTGGGGGGGGGGACGCAATGCATTTTGGTCCCCCCCCCCCCCCAATATTTGGCCCGCCTGCTATTTCGCTGCCACTGTACCCGACATATCCATCGCAACCATGTTTTAACAAATGCATGATGACCAAATGAGCGCGTTAAGAAGGGAATTTCGCTGCTTCCATTGTTTCTGATTTTTGTCGCGCTGCGCGCTGATTTTTCCTGTGTCGGTAGGGTTCCGACATAGATGTGCCTTCTGCAACATTGATGTTCCTTAACAACATATGCCTGAAATTTACACTCTTGGTTTTTCTCAATTTATCCATGAGAAGGGTTCCTCCTCTCTCCCATCCCTATCGTTTACATAGGACTAGCTTCACCAGCTTTAAGGTGTGTCTCCCCTTCATTGGACGTTGTCAACAAAAAATCTCTTTCCCTTTGAGGTTAAGGGGGTTAGACGACGGGGTAAGGTCACCACCTGGCGGATCGGGATTTTTCATTCTAATTTAATGGTGCAACCACTTGGTGAAAGTTGAGTGCACTCTGTGCACTACTACAACTATGAGGGCACACGGGGCGGCAAGGCCAATCGAAAATGCAACCAGGGAACGGCACCACAATTACGTGTTGTCCGGAGAGACTGATTCAAATTCAAGTGAAGACAGGCAGTCCAAAAGTGAAGACCAAATATTGCCTGAATTTTTGATGGGAAGCCCAAAAAGTGTAAATCTGTTGTCTTTGAAAGGAAAATGTTGGGGTCGAATGAGGCTAAGTCTAAATCCTCCACCTGCGGGACCTATGATTTGTTTTGGCAAAATATGGTCTCTCTGCAACTTTTAAATGAGTATCGGCAATCAATTTCTGGGTGTTCGACCCTTTTTGAAAGTGGTTTGCGTGCACGGTGCACATACTAAGGGGGCAGGCACACGTTCGGGGTGGGAACCCCATAAAATTAGTCTCGAAGCGTCCGGCCAGGAAACGCCACAATTTCGTGCAAGACATGATTAAAATTTTTGGTGAAGACAAGTTCCTATCCAAAATTTCCCTGTCCTGTCTTTTAGATGGAATGTCCAAAGTGTAACATTTTCGCTAGCGCTTCGCGCGCAGTTGCGGTTTTACTACTGTTTTATACTCATTTGGAACCAATCGGGGTCCAAGTGGAAATGCCCGCCCATGCGCCCTGTGGTCCGCCAAGAAGCATAAAACGGGGGCGGTATCTTCAAGTAAAACTCAGCTGCCCTACTCGAAGTGATAGGTCATAGAGTGGTCAGTGCACTTCGATCGTTGGTCAAATTGGATCCTGCAAAATCCCGCACTTCGGCGCGAACGTAGTGGTGGTGGCTTTGTCCATTTCGATTGATTCTTTCATGACTGTAACCTCAATTGCATTGTATTTCCGAATGGTCACAGAAACCCAACGCCCACAACCTTGAAATTGATCCTATTGCGATCCCAGGAGGCATGAGGAATGGCGTTTCCTGCAATCTAGGGGGTCTGGCAACAACAATTTTCTTGACGCTAATGCGCCCACCTGTGTGGCGCTCCGCTTAGATGGTATTCATCTGGTCCGTCCCTCACAACCGCCAACACAAATCGGCCCCCTTGGCAGTCATCCATGGACGAAGCCCCTTTTTTCGAACTCATCCGGGATTTACCAAGGGCGGCCATGTTTGCCAATTTTTCAGATCAATCGATGAAGTGTTGATTCCATAGGTACGATTCGGGTCCTGGTACGTAACGCCTGTTGACAACCGTCCGATTTACATGAACTGCGCCGGGGCCAGTATCCCGATATTTCTAATTTAGCTTGCAAAGATAAATATTAGTTCCACGGAGCCTGCCTGCAGAGGCCAAAAAAATATGAATGAGGCAAACCAACAATGAATAGGCGAGATAAGCATATGTCCAATGCGTATACGGATGCGTTTTCACACTTTCAACATTACCGCGATGAGAAATGAGTTCTATGGATAATCCTTTCCTTCGGAAGGCAATCAAGGGCATGCATGGGCTGCAGCATTTTTATGTTTTCTCGCCATAACCTCACAGGTTTCTCTTCCGAGGAACGTTCGTTTTCGTAATATGTGCTTTTCACATCAATTCACACCACCAAGCTCGTGTAAAAAAACCTTTTTTCAGCGTAAAAACTTCTTATAGAGCGCAAGAAGCAGAGGCGCGCGATCATGGGGGGGGGGGGGGGACGGGGGGGAAGGCGTCCCCCAATATTTGGCGTTTTGGGGGGGGGGCGCATTTTATGCATGTTGTCCCCCCCCATATTTGAGGCCAGACTGCTATTTCGCTGACAACTGTATCCGACATATCCATCAGCAACATGTTTAAACAAATCAATGATGACCTAAATGATCGAGTTAAGGAATTCTGCGCTCCATTTTCGAAATTTTTGCGGCGCTGCGAGCGGATTTTTATGTGTCGGTAGTGTTCAGACATTGGATGTGCCTCTGCAGACATATGATGTTCATTAACAAAAAAAGCCTGGAATTACTCTTGGTTGTTCTCAATTACAATGAGAAGGGTTCTCCTCCAATCCCTTGTCTACATAGGACTAGCGTCACCAGCTTAAGGTGTTGTCTTCCTTTCATTGGGACGTTGTGTCAGACCACATCGCTCGTGAGGGAAGGGGGTTGAGAAGACGGGGGTAGGTTACCACCTGCGGGATCTGTTGATTTTTCATCTTTTATGGTTGCGACCAACTTGTGAAAGTTGAGTGCAATAGTTGTGCACATACTATCACCTTGAGGGCACACGGTGCGGCATCGAAAATGCAACCAGGGAAAGCCAAAATTACGTTTGTCCGGGATCTGATTTTCAAAATTCAACGTGAAGAAAAGGCAGTCCAAAAGTGAATCCAAATATTGCCTGAATGTTTGATGGAATGCCCAAAAGTGTAAATTGAAATCTGTGGTCTTTGAAGGGCAGAATGTTGGGGCGATGAGGCTAAGTCTACCACCTGGCGGGGAATATGATTTGTTTTGGCAAAAAATTTATGGTCTTATCTGCCAAAGTTAAAATGAGTATTAGGAAATCAATTTATGGGTGCGGACCCTTTTGAAGTTGGTTTTGGTGCCTGGGCACCTACTAAGGGGGCAGGCAAAGGTGCGGGTGGGAACCCCATAAAATAGTCAACGAAGATTCGGCCAGGAAACGCCACCAAATTCGTGCAAAGACAATTAAAAATTTTGGGTGAGACAAGTTCATATCCAAAAGATTGCCTGTCTTTTAGATGGCATGTCCAAAAGTGTAAAATTTTCGCAGGCGCTTCGCGCGCAGTTGAGGTTTTTTATTCTGGGCTATACTCAATTGGACACAAGTCTGGCTCCAAGTGGAAATGTCCATTCCATGCGCCTTGGTCCGCAAAGAAGTAAAACCGGGGGCGGTCATCTTCAAGTAAAAATCAGGCCTGCCCTATCGTAAGTGATAGGGTAATCGAGTGGTCATTGCAATGTCGATCGTGGTCAAATTGGATCCTACACAATCTCGCGCTTCGCGCGCGTAACTGTGGTGGTGCCAGTGTCCTCCATTGGATTGATCCGGTCAGACTGAAACCTCACTTGATCGTATTTTCAGAATGTCACAGAACCAAAGCAAAACCTTGAAATTGATCCCTATTGCGATCCCAAGAGGCATGGAAGTGCCGTTCTGGAATCTAGGGGGTCTGGCAAACGAAAATTTTTCTTGTCGCTATGCGCCAACCTGTGGTGGCGCTCCCGTTAGATGGTATCATCTTGTCCGTCCCCCCAACCGCCAACACAAATCGCCGCCTGGCAGCAGCCATGGCACCGGCCCTCTTTCGAAACATCATCCGGGATTACAAAGGGCGGCGATGGTGCCAGTTCAGTCAATCGGATGAAGTGTTGATTCCATAGGTACAGATGCGGGTCCGGTACGTACGCATGGAAAAATCGTCCGATGTACATGACTAGCCGGGGCCAGTATCCCGATATGGGAATAGCTGCAAAGATAATGTTGATTCCACAGAGCCTGCAGAGGCAAAAAAATATTGAATGAAGGCAAACCAACAATTAATAGGCGAGATAAGCATAGTTACCAATGCGTTACGGATGCGTTTCAACATTTCAGCGGAATGAGAATGAGTTCTATGGATAATCTGCCCTTCGGAAGTCAAGCACGGGCCAGGCATGGGCTGCCAGCATTTTTATGTTTTCTCGCATAAACCTCACAGTTCGGTTATTTCCGAAGGAGACGTCGTTTTCGTTAATAGTGCTTGTCACATCCAGCCAGGACGCGCATACGCATCTATGGAATCCCAAGCCCATTGCGCTAACACGAAAATCTTCCAGCGGCGGCGCAGACGCGGGGTACGGTGATTGAAGGCAAAACCATAATATTCTCGGAGTGGGGATATAATAATTTCTATGCACCGTACAGTATAACACATCAGCAAATCCGGCGCGCAAAGAAATGCATTATGATATTACATGCAGGTGAGAGGGGCGCCCAAACAGCAAACATATCATCTGTGTTGATTTGCAGGGTTATGAATTGATACATCAGGATGTTTATTTCTGATTTCATTTCCAGCATAAGCAGGCTAGCATAACTGCACAGGAACTTAAATGCCTGGGCACTGGGAGTAATTTGCGTCGTAGAGGCCACTCCAAAGCAAACCCGGGGTAGACGGCAGATAATGATCCTCCTCACGGAATGTAACAATTTATCTCTGTGCAGGGACATTTCGAAAAGATTTCTAAGGTTTGTGTATCCTATCTTTACTAATATGCCACTAATGTAGCGTCTGTGGAAGTAGGAGGGTCGACACGCTGATCTTACAACTTGATGCGAGGACCACCGCGGCAATATTATAATGATACGAGGGGCGGCGAGATTGCCAAAAATTCTATGCTTTAATATAGGACTTTCCGAGAATTTTTCGCGAAAGAAGATGGGAAACTGTCGGGGCATGGGCCCTCGTCGGACTGTTGTAAATTTTAGCGTGCCCATGCCAAAAATTCTAGGCTTTAATATAAGACTTCTAAAATAAGAGAGTGGGAAATGTCTGGGGCATGGGCCCTCGTCGGACGTGTAAATTAGCGTGCCCAATCCCACTCGGGCTACCACGGGAGGCCAGCTTTCCCCGACAGGAGATAGATGACGCACATATTTTGTGGGTGCTTGCCAAAACTAGTTGATATTGCCGCCGATGTCCGTCGTCCATTTTGTTGACTCATGTTAGGTTACAATACAATACTTGTAAATATGTTCAATTTCTCCATTCACGGGACCTATGGGGGTCCGGGGGTTATGACTCCCAACTTTACTTTTGGGAAGGCTCCATACATAACGATTTTTCACATGATACAACAATGTTTCCCATCCCCTGCTTGCGGACCCCCCAAATTGCTCTTGACCCCCAACCCCCCACCTTCAGACATGGCTGTGCCCTTTGCTCCCAGTTGGAATGCCCCTACTAGGACTTAGCATGTTTTCGATTGAGCTGGGCCTATATTGGATTGAATGAATTTCAACTGGTTCCTTGGATTCCCTTCGTCCTTCGTCGATCTCATCAGGCGGCGAACTTTCCGTCGGTATCAGGGATTTCCCGTTTTGTAGCATGCTTTTCGGTAGATCCCCGCGGTTTGCCCTCTCGAAGACGTCACGAGAAGGGGGGGGGGGGGGAACGGCCAATCTTTTCCGTAGGGTTTGCATTCCGTACAACGGTCCATGTGTTTTTACGTTTTTTTTAGAATTCTTCGTTCACGACCATCCATTTCGGGGGTCTACTCTATTCAAGGTTCCTTAAAAATCGGATTTGGCCGCTCAGGAGTAGTTTTCATACCCACCCAACCCACCCCATTTACGCCCCTGCTATCATATCACGGTGACACAGGCTAGCATCATACTAACCGGCTCAATCAATTCTACTGTGTGGCACTGGGGAATTCCCCGGTAGCACAGTTGTTGCGTCATAGTTAGAGAAACCTTAACCTTTGTTGGGCAGGAGGATCAGAAAGAGAAGCATCGTAGATGGAAACGCTTGTATGCGCTAGCGCTGCACGCACCAATCTATCCTGAGATACGGTACGGAATATGAGACACACATTTTCTGGTAGTTCTGACAAAAAGTAATAAACAAGGTGACAAAGCTTCGGTTCTGTAAATTCTTCGACTGTTCTGTCAGTTACACGACTGTTTCAATGGTAATTAACTTTCCTAATCCTGCTTATACTGGTATTTACTATTACTAGGCTAGGCCTTACTGCTGGGCGACTGGGCCTAACGTTACTGACCTACAGTTACATGCCTACAGGTATTGGACAAACTCTCGATCGGACATCTCCAAATCCAACGTTCCAATGTTACAACATGATGTAGGCAGCCCAAGTATTTCAATCACAGACCAGGGGCCTAGCCAGGATTTTTTCAGTTGGGGGAGGGGGTGATGCGGGTATTAATTGCCGGGTGGCACAGGGGCCAGTGTTGAGAGTGGTAATTGACCGGTAATTTTACATGGTAAATTCCGTAATTACGCCATGATAATCCGTGGTAAAAAGGGTCAAATTGGTAAACTAAGTGAAAATAGTGGAACTAGGCCCTACAGCAGGTTTCATGAACAATTTGATGCAGTTATGAAGGGTAAATGAGTTTTCAGTATGGAACACTAATAATCTTCTCAGGGAAGCACATCTCCCCTCTCTCGCCTAGATATGGCAGTACTATATGCCCTATATGCACTAGTGACATCGCCAATTTTGCCAAAGCTTTTCCATACTTGGCTGGGGTATACAGTTTGTTCAAACCTCAAACCACAATTCTTTTTGGGCATCAAAAACAATATTCTACAGAGCTTTGGCACCACTGAGGCTAATAGTAGCAGAACATTGGTAAAGGTTGGTTCATTGGTTCAACCCAACCCCCTACCTCCTTGGCCCCTCTCCCATCAACAACTCCCCTAGACAAGGAGTCAGGAAAAAGAAAAAAAGGGTGGGATTTTAAAGTCATTACCAATTATCACGAATTATGTGCAGACAATCATACATTGCCCCATACAAATGTACCATTTGTAATTGCCTCACTCTATGCACAGGTACCCCCCCTCCCCCTCCCATTCACCCCCCCCCCTCCCGTGTTCCCCTCCAGTGGTTAATCTGTGACCATGGAGGGTGGTGAATAGCGCGGGGAATTAAAAGTGCCGGTTCCGATGCTTTATCATCGAAGATCGATATAATCAGCTCGTCACAATAGGCCGCAAAACTTGCCGGAGAAGACTCACGGCCGTGCTTTCATCGGATTTACGTAGAGAAACATGAAACATCGGATAACGCCGCAAGCCTTCGAGAAACGCCGCGCTGGTAACTTGACGATCTGTATACTGTATCACTCCAGAGACCTCCACGCTCTGACTAGTGGACTAATCCACTTCTGTAATTTATAGTCTAGTTTCATATCATAACTTGCCCTGACCCCAAGGTCAAATATCACACAGATAAGTGTTTTATGTCATGTCAAGAGTCTGCAATTCCTGTAGATGGTTGAGTAATGTGATTCATCAACTGTAATGGGGTAGGTTGGGGTAGGTAGTGGAGGGGAACTTTCTGACCATCATGGGTGTACGGACAAAATTGCCTAGGTGGTAGTGGCTCGTACACAGTATGCAAAACACAATAGTATGGTCGTTCTCAAATGCACCAAAGTATGCAGCCTCACTAGTACTATACTTAACAGTCTTGTAAATAGCGCCCACCATTGCTATATCACTCTGGGGTATATCTTCTTTAAAGAGTCAACAATAAATAGTGGGGCGATAACAATAGATAGCAGGTAGAACATTGAGTCTTTTTAACAAGTACAAAGAGGCAGAAAACTCTTGTATGGATAATAAAGACAGGGACAGGGGTCCACATCATGGGTACGACAAATTGTCCGGTCACTCTGGGTATATCTTTGAAGAAACCAAGACAAAACTTCATCCACCAAGTGGTGTTGTAATCCAAGGGTGTTGATAGGCACATTAATTATGCGATTTGACACATGATGGCTTTGAAACTGACTTCTAATTTGTGAGAGGAACACATGTAGCCCCCATCCAAAGTTCGTTCAAATTGCAAAGTTTGGAAAATCGACATACTAAATTTTGCAAGTTTGACCTCCGTGACTGAAATGACCTCCAATTTTTCAGATTCCATCTAAGTCGTTCCCACCAGTTTCGTCCAAATCTGACAAAGTTTGGAAAATCGATAATTTCACAAATTTGACCTTTGAGACCTTGAAATGGACCTCCAAATTTTTCGGGATCAACTAGTTAGTCCCTACCCAACAAGTTTCCTTTCAATCCGACTAACTTGAAAATTTCGCGAGAATTATGCAACTTCGCGGGCTCCCCGCATTGCAGCACGATGCCCACTTCGATAGATCCGAGATTCACTAGGGCGGACAAGTGTACCAAGTTTCAATCAATCGGATATAACAGCGTTTTAAAGAGGTTATTGCGCTACCGGAAAGGAAAATCTTCCAATCGTGGAATTATGCAAAATTAGCGGACCTCGTTCATGTGGCGAAGACTCCACTTTCGAACTCATCCGAGATTTCATAAGGCGGCATGGTGCTAAGTTCGGCTCAACGGACAAAGTGTTGGAAAATTATTGCGCTAACACGGAACGCGGCGGACGCGGACACGGACGCAGTGGCGGCGGCGAGAGACGGCGAAGCCAAAACCAAATACCCCGAGTGGGGATATAATTAGAAAAAAATAGCTGTGAGCATATGGAAATGCAGCTGGTGTGCCCTTCATTCTCACACTTCCCATTACATTTTGGAAGCTAATATCAATCTAAAACGCGTCGGCACTGGTCGACATCATGTGTGTACAACGAATTGCCATATCACTCTGGTTATATCTTTAAAGACGTTTAGACATAAATACCGTGATTCATATAAAAATACCTAAGGTGTTTTTTAACTGTCAATTCTAAGACTCCCCATTACATTTTCAAAGCTAATATGCATCTGAGAAGGTTTTGAACCGCATAAAATTATTGTGGAACTACAGTACCACACACTGGTTATAACTTATTACAAAAGTTCGGGTGTTCGTATTAGCTTTTTTATATTCACCTATTTTACCTTATTTTATTTTACTTTTTTACGGTAATTCCCGCATTTATATTTTACTGGTAAATGACAAACACTTGCACATGGGTTATAATAATGAGTCATGCCCACTGGTTCGACCATCTAAAAACTTCTAAGGGAGCACCATTGATGGCACCTAGCATACAAGAAACTTTTAGCAAAATCCGGCCTCCCAGATGGCCGGACTGGCCCCTGGCCTATTTTAGGAGCGAGTTGTCAATTGGTGAAAACTTTCCTCGATGCGCCGTCCCGTCCTCGTGATGGAATACCGAGTCTGACTCGGACTCGAGTCCCTATGTTCAAGGACTCAGACTCAAAGTTCAATGACTCAGACTGGATTCGACAAAAGGACCTTGAAGGACTTGTTCCGAGTCCTTTGTCCGGTTCCTCTGTTTTTTGTCTCGCTGAATGAAATTCAGGAGGAGACCTAGTGGTGACTATGGCGTAAGTGCGTGTGCGTGTGTGGTGTGGCATGTGGTGTGGTGTGTGTACCCCTTCCTCGTGAGCAGGATATCTTTCGAACGGACGTGCAATTGCGACGAAGTGTTAGCGGTAGCATCGGGGTTGTTGTGAACACGATCCTGATTAGATTTTGGGCACGCAAGTCAACTGATTACGTAGGTAATAGCTATTTTATGTAATTTTGTTTAAGGTCGTTGAGTCAAAGATTACGGAGGAACCGTAGGGGCTATGGTGGACTTGGTTTGGCACATAAGATGCGGGATATGAAGGTAGATGTTTTTTATACTGATCAGATTTTACAGCGTAAAATAGGGTCACCAAAGGTCAATTCGGGGGTTCAAAAAACTGTTTTTTTTGGCCATACTTGGGAACCAAATGTTATGCCGAAGGTTGGAGGTGCACCATTGTAATCACCGTTGACCTCCATCTGTGTGACCATTGGATCTCCAATTTGACTTTACCTGTTTTTGTCGCCGAATCAAATTTTGGTGACCATTTGTGGATCTCAAAGGTACTTCCGATCGAAATTGACCATAACTTGACCCCATGGGAGCTTGTTGTGTGAAGATATCAGAGGCAAAGTTTTTCATTCACAATAAGGGCAGTTTAGGATGTTCGTAGTGATTTTTCATGTTGTTTCATTAGAATTCAGCAGTCAAACTTACCCCTGAAAATGAGGTGGTACAAAAGGTTCAAATGTTGACTGAATGTGCTTATTTCGAGTAAGGGCAAAGACAAAGATAAATTACAAACTGTCAATTTTTTGTTCAAATTATGGATATGTGGCCAGAGCTATGTGTGATGAATAGACGAAAAAAAACTCCCCGCGTCAATCGGGGGCACTCGCGTTCTCAAGTTACGAGGGGGGGTCAAAGGTTGGTTTGAACCTTTTTGGCAAGCTCGCGTATACTTTAAGATACATAATGCTTGTAGGACGGTGTGTTCATCGGAGTAACATTTTCATAAAACTGACATGTCATCCAAAGGTCATTCAAGGTCCTTTTGGACAAAAAAAAAAAACTCATATTTTTGGAGAAACTTACACTGACATTGCTGGCAATTGTTTGAAAGTCAGGACAGGGTGTACGTCATGGTGTGGAGAACATTTTCCTGCAAACCCGTCATGCTCAAAGGTCATTCAAGGTCACTTATGGGCTATAACTGCAAACAGTATGTGTCCGCAACAACTTCAGTGACATTTCTGACTTGTGGTTTATATTTCAGGAAGGGTGGAAACCAATGTAGGTTACATTTTTTATAAAAATGGTTATGTCATCGAGGTCATTAGTTAAAGGTCATTTGAGGTCGGTCAAAAACGATTTTGGTATTTTTCAGCAATAGCACTGGGCGTGTTTCACCGAATGCAAAAAATGCTCCTAGGAGTGGATTGTATCACATGGGAGTTACAATTTTCTAAAACTGTCATGTCATGGAAGGTCATTCAAGGTTCACTAAAGGGGGTCATAAACTGTTTTCTGGCAATAAGCACCGAGAATTGAATAATCTGTGAAGGCTGGAACTTTCACCATTGTGATATAATTGGTGACCTGCATGTGTGTGTGACCTCGACATCATTGACTCTGTAGGGTGGTCCGTCGGTTAAAGGTTGAGTCTTGAAGAAATGGTATTTAAGGAGTACGGGCAAAAAAATATTAATGGGATTTTTGGATCTGTGATAGAACCTTTGTGTGCTTTATGGAGGGGACCAACTCCGCTTCAATCGGACACTTATTTTGTAGTTAAAGGGTCAAGTTTAAGTAATAGTTTTTTGCAAATAACATTAGGTGTGTTGCATTGGAATGCAATATGTTACTAGGAAGTGATGGCATCACATAGAGCGTTAAACACTTTTTATGAAAACGCCTGTCATTGCAGGTCATCAAAAGTCACGTAGCGGTCAAAACTGATTTTAGTATTTTTGGCAGCCATAGCACTGGGCATGTTCCTAGAAGGCAAATTGCTTCTCGGAGTGGAGTAGCCCATGGAGAGTAGTTACAATTTCATTAAAAAAAACCTGCCATGTCATTAAAGGTCATTCAAGGTCCGTAGGGGTAAAAAACTTTTTGGGCAATAATCAGAGGCATGGAATATCTGTGAAGGCTGGAAGTTCACCATTGGATTATAATTGTGACCTGCATGTGTGTGACCTCTGACATCAATTTGACCTCTGTTGGTTGTGTCGTGGTTAAAGGTTGATCTTGAAATAAATGTGCTTATTTAGGAGTTTTACGGGCAAACAAATAGAAACTGGTTATTTTGGATGTGTCGATTAGACCTTTGTGTGCTTTATGGAGGGAAGGAAACAACTCCTTCTTTTGCGCTTCGAATTCGGACGCAGCTTTGGTAGTTACAAGGGGTCAAAGTTTGATTTAATAGCTTCTCCGCAATAACATTAGGCATGGTCATTGGAATGCACTAGCTTAGTATGAGTGAATGTATCACATGGCGAGTAACCATTTTTATACAACCTGCCATGTCATTGAAGTCATCCCAGGTCACGTAGGGGTCAAAAACTGATTTAGTACTTTTTGGCAAATAGCACTGGGACAGTCATCAGGGAATGCCAAAATGCTTCCCAGGAGGAGTGGATGTATCACATGGAGAGTTACAATTTCATTGAAAAAACGCCATGTCATTAAAGGTGATTCCAGGTCACTTAGGGGTCAAAAATGTTTTTTTGGCTAATCAGAGCCATTGAATATCGTGTGGGCTGGAAAGGTCACCATTGTGATATAATTTGTTAGTGCAGTGTGTGACCTCTGATCTCAATGTGACCTCTGTCGGGTGGCCGGTGGTTGAAGGTTGATGTCTTGAATTAAAGGTGCTTATTTAAGGAGTGCCGGGCAAAACACTAGAAACTGGTTATTTTGGCTAGTGATAGGCCCTTTGCGTGCTTTATGGAGGAAGGAAACCAACTCCCGCTTCGATGGAGCATACTTTGGTAGTTACAAGGGTCAAAGTTTAATTTAATCGCTTTCTTTTCACATAACATTAGGCGTGTTATTGAAGGCAATTGCTCTTCTCGGAGTGATGCTCACATGGAGAGTATACAATTTTATAAAAACCCCCATTGTCATTGAGGTCATCAAAGGTCCCGTAGGGGTCACAAATGATTTCCGTTCTTTTGGCACTAGCACTGGGATGTTCATAGAATGCACAATGCTTCTTGGAGTGGTGTATCACATGGAGAGTTACAATTTTCATAAAAACTGCCACGTCAAATTCAAAGTCATTAAGGTCACTTGGGGTCAAAAATTTTGGCCATAAGCGGAGAATTGAATATCTGTGAAGGTGGAAGTTTCACCATTTGATTTAAGTTGACCCTGCATGTGGGACGGGACCTCAAATTGACCTCGTGTTGGTGTGTCATGTGGTTAACGGTTGGAGTCTGAATAAATGTGCTTATTTAAGGAAGTTGCGGGCAAAAAATAGAAACTGGTATTTTTGGATGTGGGATAGACCTTTGTTGCTTTTATGGAGGAAACCAACTCCCGCTTCGAATCTCGGACGCATACTTTGGAGTTACAAGGGGTCAAGAGTTTGATTAATAGCTTTTTCACAATAACATTAGGCGTGTCATGGGAATGCAATAGGCTTTAGGAGTGGATGCATCACATGCGAGAGAACAATGTTATAAAAAAACGCCATGTCATTGACATCACAAAGGTCACGTAGGGGTAAAAAAACTGATTTTAGTACTTCTTGGCACTAGCACTGGGCAGGTTCATCAGATTGCAAAAAGCTCCTAGGAGTTGATGTATCGCATGGAGAATTACAATTTACATAAAACTGCAATGTCATGCAGGTCCTCAAGGTCACGTAGGCGTGTCAAACTGTTTCTGGGCCATAATCGGAGAATGGGCATGGAATATCGGAAGGCTGGTGGAAGGTTCACCAATTGTGATATAATTGTTGACCTGCATTGTGTGTGACCTCGACTCAATTTGACTCGTCGGGGTGGTAGGGTTAAACGTTGAGTCTTGATAAAGTGCTTATTTGAGGAGTTAGTGGTTGTAACTGGCAAAAAAAATAGAAATGGTATGCCAAAGTGGGATCTATATATAAGTTGGCGGTTTCTACCACAGGCGGTGTCTAGTTAAGTAAGGTTATTGGCTTATTTTAGGTAAATCGATTGTTCAGGCTCGTTAGCAAGATTACAGATGTGAACCGTTAGGTGCTCTTGTGATTTGGTTTGCACATGAGGGGGGATAGAAGTAAGTAGGCTGTACTGATTGGTTTTCAGGTGCGTCAAATATGGATTGAGTCGTTTAATTGCATAAGTTATGCAAATTCCCAGTTCGGTCCGATTTTTTTCATCCCTCACCATCATTTCTGTGAATAGAGCACTTCTTGTGATTAGGCACGATATAAAATTGTATTATTCACATAGGGTGGGAGGACACGGCGTCATCGGTTGTGTCTATGTGCTGGGTTTCCCACAATTTCAACGTGGTTTGATTGTCTAAGCTGATTGGTTTATGGTCTACCTTAGTTGCTTCCCCCAAATGTAACCTAACATTGACTCGCGTCACTGGGGGTTAGGGTATGCAGTGTGTATTAAATTGTCATTCTGCAATTGTTCAGTTTTGTTGAATTCCCATGTATTAAGTGTGATCCTGATTTATTGAAATGAGCAAATGCAATCAATAGGAAGTTGCAATGTGCTAATTGGCCATAAATTTATGCGATCTTAATCACATTTCACAAAGGCTTATACTTATTCCTCTTCAGTGACCATTGTCCATAATCAGTCTTTACGAATTTGAAATTGATCAATTATTTTGGGGTTAATATGCTATCAAAATCTTAAAGCAACACAAGTAAATGCCTTGTAAGTGGTTGCATGGTGACTATTAGATGGAAACACTGATCGCGCAACCAGGCGAGACACTGGGGCCGGCGATCGCCTCCTTTTAGAGGAAAGAACCTGATTTTCCGATCGTACAATTAAGACAACCAAAATAAGCCCAACGCTGTGCAAAAGTAGCCAGAACTTCTCCACGTATTTCCAACTGTTGAGGCCTCTAAATCAGGAGGTGGTACTTTGATCAGTTGAAATTTGGTTATAGCTTTTATGGGGAGTACGGCACTATGTGTTTGGTTCGGGCCAGGGGTTTTTTGGGCCAGGGGAAGTTGGTCAAAAATAAAAAAAATTGTTTAAAAAGTAATATTTTGGGCCCAATTTGGCTGTTGTAAACTGATAACTCGTACCCTCCGGATGGATGAAGCTCATACTTGGCATGGGGGGTCCCCATGATGAGTACATGAACTCTATTGTTTTGGGGTTTAGGTCAGAGTTCATCTGTGGACAACAGGGGGGGTCAACGTATAAACCCTTGGAACCATGCTAAGTCCAAATGTTTGGTCTTATCAAGTTGAAATTTAGTGTATAGCTTTCTTATGGAGGTACAGGAACCCATTGTTCTTTATTCAGGTCGGGGCGAATTTTGTCGAAAATAAGAAAAAATTGTGAGAAACGTCAATATTTTGGCCATTTGGTTTGTAACACGAAACTCAACCCCACTGGAGGATGAGGTTCATACTTGGTATGTGTGTTCCCCATCATGCGGAATGAACCCTACTGTTTGGGGTCAAGTTCAGAGCGGGGTCATCTGAGGTCAACCGAGGTCCAAGTCTGAAAAACCTTTGTAAAAACATGCTAAGCCAGGAATGGTTGGTTCTGATCAGGGTGAGATTTCGTGTATAGCTTCTATGGGAGTACAGGAACCCCATTGTTTTTGGTCCGGTCGGAGGTGATTTTGGTCAAAATAGAAAAAAATTGGTGAAAAGTCAATTATTTTGGCCATTTTGACTTGTAAACAAGATGACTTGACCCCACCTGGATGGATGAAGCTCATTGCTTGGTATGTTGAGTTCCCGTGACGAGTCCATGGACCCTATTGTTTTGGGGTCAGGACGGAGTTCATTTGAGGTCCACAGAGGTCAGCGTCTGAAAACTGTGAAATTAGTGTTGTAGCTTCCTTATACGAGTATCGGAGCCCTAGTGGCTGGTTGGGAAAAAATGGAGCATTTATTTGCGCTGATGCATTACCTTTACACTAACCTGTTGCAGATGCCAACTCAGACTTAGCTAGGACGGCATAATTGTCGGCCTGAAGTGGGCACTCCGCCATTCCAAAATATGCCAGCCGAAACTTCACAAGCTATAGTTCTACGAATTTTCGTGCATAATTTACCCTTCTAGAGACCAGAGTTTCGGGACTACGTTGATACTGTGATATGACACCAGAGGTCAGCGTCTGAAAACTTTGAATTGAAATTAGTGGGTATGCTTCTTATCAAGAGTATAGGAGCTATTGGTTGGTTGGGGGAACAATGGGGAATTGTTCAAACGTATATGGTTCCATAATGATGGTGCAATCTCCCACCTGTGTCCTGGGTCTGGCGAAGGTTGTCAGAAGAGTCAAGGAATCACTAAGCCATTTGCTTTCTGGTTCCTCCATTCTTGCCCTATGAAAAGGCACGTTCCGGGGGTACGCCCATATGTAATGGCAGATGGACAGAACCTCACATTCTTAGCCTGCTCAAAACTGATGAAGTTTGTTGCGCTGCCTGGAGCAGTTTTAGTCTGTATACTTCTAGATGTATGGGACAGCCCTTTACCCCCATTTGTTGACATGCATAGTTGCAGAGATAGCCACTGAACTAATTAGCAGCCAGTGGTCATTGCCAGTCTTTGTCAGGTATGTTCTCTTTATTTGCACTCATACTACACAGAGTTTGCACCCTTTATTTAAGATCAAGTTCGTGGAATCATGCTTTGAAATGAACACTGAGTAATATAGGGACTAATTGGAACCTGACAGAGAAGGTAATTACCAAAGGCATCACGGCGAGCCAGAGCATTGCAATAAAGACAGTAGACAGTATATTTGAGGGGAAGAAATGCAGTCTATTGTGGTCTATTGTATGTTCCCTATTTTTGTGAGAAGTTCTTTTTTTTTCTTCTTGGTTCCGTTGTCACCTTGTTCCTATTGACTTCAGAAGAAAGGAATGACCATTTGATGGCAGGTGGCACCCATAAAAGCATGGTGAATAATTGGATGGTGCTTCTCCTCGAGTATAACCTGTAATACTGATATTTTTAACGGATACTTGGATATTTCATCAATTTCATTCCTATTGTACATACATATATACACAAATTGATTCATATCATTGTTTTTTGTTAGTTGTTCTTCGGGGTATTCAAGATATTAGCTGGATAGAATGCATTTTAAAACTGTCGTTTGGGGGAAAAAAAACAAAATGTCCTTCCTTGGCCATGAGTATTTGAAATGTGTTCTTCAGAATGAAAATTAGCTCCTGGGAATGTATTTTCTTTGTATTTTATTGTTGAACGTTAGTAGCAAACCACACTGTGAGCACGAAGAAGAGCCCAGGCTATTTTCAATGAATTTATTCTCACCGTGACTGGTTATCAAATGGCAGAGTGGCTGCTAACATTTTGTCTCGATGATGAAATTCGGGACGAGACATAGTGGTCATCTGGCATGTGTGGTGTGTGTGTGTGTTCATGTGTGTGGATGTGTGGTTAGGGTGTTGTACACACTTTCGTTGCAGGATTTCTCACGCACGTGAGGCTGACTATGACGAAATTTCGTTGGTTTTGTAGGCACCAGGGTTGGTTGTACACGATCTGATTCAGATTTTGGGCAGCAAAAGTCATTAATTAAGGTGGGAATGGGTAATTAGCCATTTCAGTAAAATATTGGTTAAGATTAACAGGATTACGCGAGGGAGAAACCGTATGTGCTACAGTTATGTAGTTTGGTATGTGGGACGAGTAGTAACAACCAGTGTAAACAATAGCTCCCTGTGACAAGTGTGCTGTTATAAGCTGCCCACAAGCAAACCTCTCTTACCCAACCAAGTTGATTAGGTTGAGTAGACCTTCAAAAAATACTGTAACATTTTTCTTTCCTCTCTTCTTGCCTGGGGAATGGGGAAAAATGTTGAGGTTTCCTAAAGATAATTTTTGGACATCTTGTACTGAGGATTTGAGGATAGTTTGTTGGTGTGTAGGGGAGGTGGCGAGAGGGTGTTGAGCCCTGGCGGGGGGGGCGGGGCGGTGTCATTGTCCTGGCTGCTTGGAAAAAAACAGGACGGAATATGAAGGAAATGAGTTTAAAGGCAAAGAAGCCCGGGCTGCTACGGGGATTTCGAAATTTAAAGTTGGATTTGGGGTCAGAGAAGTGAGTTTGATGAACGATTGAAGTGATTGAAACTTCAATTGGGTAGTAATGGAGAGAAGCGTGGGGGGGCATGAAGAAGAAAAAAGCAATAAGGGCCGTTTGTAATAAGAGTCAAAACTTACTGGTCAGTTATTTAAGGAGTTTTTATGTGTTACATGTGAAATAGGTGATGTTCGTTGACATGACGATTGATGGTCTTGCAGAACTGTTGGTTGTTTTGTGTGATAGTGTGTAGTGTGGTGAATAATAGAACACCCGGGTCGCGCAACCAGTCGAGATACTTTTGGTGATCACCTTGTTCATTTTATTAGCCCCAAACAATTAAAGTCAAATTTTTATGCCACAATTGATTTCAATTATTTTCCCCCAGAGCTGCCAGTTCCGTTGATTCCTTGACGACGTCAGGACTCAATGCAGTCATGACAGTGTTTGCATGCGGTGTGTGAGTTATGTGTGTTTGTATTGGATGCCTGGTCTTGTGGGACACAATAACCCGACCCCAATGGGATGGATTGAGCTCATGTGTCGGTTGTGGGGTATTCCAATGGGGAGTACATATCCCCATTGTTTTTGGAGTCGTATGTCGAAGGCTCATCTGAGTTCACCAGAGGCCAAAGTCTGAAAACCTTGTGGACACAGTAATTCCAGTCCAGAAGACTTAGTCTGATCAAGCTGAAATTGGGCATACTGCTTTCTCATGGATTACAAGAAACATATTGTTTTGGTTTTAGAGCAGGGGCCCCTTTTGGTAAAAAAAGGGGGGAAATTGTGAAAATTTATATTTAGTAATTTTTGTGAACCCAATTAACTTGGAACCCACGTGATGGATCAGGCTCATACTTGGTATGGTATGTGGGTTCCCCCATGGTGAGTAACATATTCCCCATTGTGTGGGGTCAAGTCAAGAGGTCATTGGGAGGTCACCAGAGGTCAGAGCAGAATGAAAACCCTGTGGACACACGTCCAGAACTTGTCCGCGTGTCAAGCTGAAAATTTTGCCATACAGCTCTCTATGGGGAGTACAAGAACTTTATGGTGTAGAGCTGGGTCACCATTGGTAAGAAATTGTGAAAGCTGATATTTTGCAAATTTCAGCTGTAACACGAATAACGAGACCCCATATTGGATGTAGGTTCCCCATGATATAAGTACACAATCCCTATTATTTTGTGCAGATCAACGGTCATATGAGATCAGCATAGGTCACAGTCTGCACACCTTGGTGAAACATGCATAAGGCAGTGTTTGTTGTAGTCGAGACCAGCACATCCGAGGACCATGACCGAGACCAGCAAGGTCGAGTCGAGGGAACCGAGGACCGAATGTTATAGGGTTTATAGGGCAACGATTCAAAGTCCGAACTGGATTGTAGGCCTCCTATTACACCCACATGAACTCTATTATACATGTAGAGACACACAACACACACCTTGCTCATGATACATTTTGCTTTCTCTACGATCTGCAAACAACGTCAACACTTCCCTTCCCGATTCATTTTCCACCATCGACAAGGAAAGGTCCAACCAATGAGCCTAAATCAGGGGTGGCGCCATATGAGCATGCACACCCCCACACCCAGTGCCCAAATGTGTCAGTTGAAGCCATGAACCAAAATATACACCCCTCATCACATTAAAAAGCCAAAATTCTAAATAAGACAGAGGAATACCCTGCTAGGAGCAGATGCCTGGTACAGATTACACAGTAACAATTGCCACTGCAGTCTCTTTCTGCATCTTCATTGCAAGCCTTCAGAGTACTACGGCTCACTAAACCAGGAAATATTGATCATCTCGATGTGAATTCAAATAGCTTCTTGGTTCGTAACCCCCACCCACCACTCAAGGACACACCCGCTTTCCTTATGTGGCCAGGTGGGGGCTCTATTGTGTCTCCATCCAGGGCCCCATACCTAGATTACAAAATCATACGAATAACTAGACCCTTTGAATACATTACCATTAGTTTTTGTCCTATGATTGGATGCCCAATTTCATATACCATGTACTGGTAACGTTAGGCCTCACTGTAGGTCAAGGTGAATTCCTTGCCAAATGTGATAAAAAAAGCACAAATGAGAATCAGTGTCTAGGCCAAGATTCTACTTGTGAACCTTTGCACATATAACAATAAGTTCACATCTATTGGCTTTATGGGACATTGTTATGCATTCTGAGTTTTAATGGTGGTCCATAATCCAACTATATCAACAGCTTAGCAAATACCCCTTGGAAAAAAAAATGCACCCTGGGGCTAGTATACTGGGGTGGTAGGCCCCTATGCCTGAATCGCCTATTAAATTTTTTGAAAAATACTTATTGATGACATAACCACATAACAGGCATAACTACTTCATGACCAGAACAAAGTAGGCAATGAAGCATCCAAGGTAGGCTACATGTAAATAAGTGTCTTGAGAACAATTCCTCATTAAGGGACTGGGCAGTCAATGTCACATAAGCTTCGCCAAAACTGGTACCAGTCATAAGGGTCCATCCGATCTGGAAAATCGAAACAATTCAGGTTCATGGATCATAATGATATTTGATGGTCGTTTAGGCTTACTGTACTAAATAACATCATTGATTAACAATTCCTTCCCATCCTCCCGACTAAATTAGTAATTGAAATCACTAAAGTATTCACCTCTCCTTCTCTACTATCTGTATCAGCACTGGTGGTGGGGAGGGGACGTAGTGTTCTATTGGGTAGCAAAGGTAACAGTGGTTCCCATGCTTATAGGCCCGGGGTCTTTTTTATTCATCATATTGTATCATGGTCAGGGTTCACTATATTAGGGTTGGATCACAAAATTAGGGCTAGTCCTAACAATTCAGCTTTGAAAAGTTGTGGAAAGCCATAGGGATAACTCTTCAGGTTGAACAGACAATGTAAAACATTATTTGGAGCAATTAGATTGGATAATGCTAGCATATATCCACTGTCAAATACAGGCAGTCTGTGTGACTCCTTGCCTAATGTAGGCCAACTTTGATAAGTGTGAGTGACTGACAACAAGTTGAAGCTAGCACAACACTGGGGCCTGGGCCGAGGTACATGTCACAACTGTGTCCCAAGTTAAAGGCCCACCCCACTTGCTAGTTCATAGAAAGCTCAACACTGATTGGCAGGATGTTTTTTTTTCGTGGAACTAAAAATTATCCGAAGAAAAGGCGACGACACCAATATTTTCGTTGGTCTCGAAGCGAGACCGAAAGAATTTCCGAGACCAGAAGGGTTCGAGACCGAGACGAGGACGGTCGTGAGACTCGAGAATGGTCTCGAGACACTAACAGCACTGATGATAAGTCCAGAACTCTTGGTCCCATTGAGCTGGAGTTTGGTGTTTATTCCATCCCATTATTCCCATTTGTTGCATGTATCCCGCTTCGGTTATTAAATGGGTCAAGGGATCACTAAGCCCTGTTGATTCTGCGTTTTAGTTTTCTGGCCCAAGTTTGACTAAGGTCATCATTTCCCAGTCATAGTTTAGCCTGTTAGGTGTACACGAAGAATAATCATTTAAAACGACTCGTGGCGCAGACAATAACCTGTGAGGATTTGTAATTTGTGCAGAAAATCATTTTTTTATGAAGTTTAGAGGCTTTCGAAAAGAAACTGCATGAGATGAAGTTTGTCTCGAGAAATGGAGCAATGAAAAATAACAGCGAGGGTTGTAGACTTATATGGGAGGAAACCTACAGAAAATATTGTAAAATACCTGGTTTTCAGAGGATTCTGTATTGCTTGTTATAGATATCTCCAGATGATGCCCCAGTGGGGCCCCTTCTTCCTGGACGAAAAATGATGGCCCATTACTACCTACCGTGTATCTGCACCGCCCAGACGCCCGAATATGGCAACCAAAACAGGAGAGGGAGGATGATGGTCCAGAAAGAGACCGGTCCAGATATCCCCCTGAAAAGGTCTTCAAGACTTCTTCGATAACCTCGCCTCAACTCTGCTCATTGCTCCTTGGTATGGCGGCAGAGGAGATGGGCATGTGAGTAGTATTCATAGCCGTGGTTGCTATGACAACAGTGTAGTGGTTAAGAACTATCCATTGAATGTACCCATTGGGGGAATTGTGGTACCCATGGGGTGCGGGGTGATCCAGCCATGAGCTGCACTCGCAAAACGTGTCTTTTAGTATGCTGTGCCTGTGCGCGCTGTGAGTGGGTCCATCAGGTTTGCATTGGTTTTTCGTAAATATCTCCACTACTTCATGTTAAAGTGACTGAACATGGTCAAATCTGGTGATCGCCCCTAGGCAGTCACAAAAGTTCCCTATCAGAATTGGACACATTCCCCCAAATTTTTGAAATTCAGGGAAGAACAAGTTGTACTCAAAACGGCTGCTGAATGGAATGACTATTAAATGGTTTCAATTATCAATCAAATCGTTAATAAGGCATCTAAGTCTAAAACAAGATTTTACTCCTGAATTCTAGTAACTTTTATCATAAAGTATGGATTTGTGAGACAAAACATTCTTCCTTACCCCCCTCCCCACGACTGTGTAGCCGGCAAGAGTAGGCCTGGAGGGGGGGGGGGGGGAGTTGTCAGCTCTCATCAAGACAAACCTGTGACTGGAGCAAGAGCGGTGCCAATTTGATTCCATTAGAGACAACAGCACCCTTATTCTGAAAGAGTAGTTGTTGAGTAGCAATTTGCTATATTTTGAATGATGGTTACCAACAGAAAAAACACTATTATTCCTGGTACAGAGGTTTTTGCTGGAATCAGGTCTAGGATAAATTATGCCTCTGGAAATTGAGGTCATCATGGATATAGCCATAAATGAAACAACACATTTTGAAAATATGTATTTCACAAATTTGAGAATATCCAAATTGGTGTGAAGTAAATTAGTGGAAAACGGCAACGTCTGGAGAGAACAGTTTGTCAAGATTCTGTTCTGCAACAACTGGAATGGATTAGCAGGTAAGTTTAGTCATGCAATAGATCTCAACACAACACCAATTCAGAGGAAGGAAAGAGTAAGTTATTTATAATGTGGGCTATGTCTCAGAGGGAAGGGGTGTCCTAAGGCCGGTAGAATATCTTCATTTACTTCAGGATTTTTCACCAATTATGATGCTGAAGCGGAAGCTAGTTCATCAATAGGAAGACATAGGTATTTACCTATTTCATAAATGACAATGCCCTGCAGGGAGAAAGAGTCAGGGCAGTCATGTGGAGTATCATTAGAGGTTGGAAGAATAAAAAACTGCTTTACCACAGGATGTAACGTCAGGCGATTTCAATAAAAAACTAACACTTCAGGTGGTTCAGCAAGTCAAGGGCTTGGCGAATGCGGATGTTCAAGTCTGAGCATTGAGAAGGTGCTCGTTATCATCAGCAATGTTCAGAGAAAATTTGCCGAACCAGACAGCAGGTTTGTTAGAAACCAATGGACCTAGATGGATCCTTGAGGCACACCCGTGGTGACATCACAACAGGAAGAAAGGTATTATATCACTTATAGTTCTTGATGAAATGAGGAGCAGAGCTAACTGCTAACACAGAGGGCCAGTGAAATCTATTTTACTACAAATTAGATAGGAGCATGGACGATAAGATGCTGTCACTGTTATTGGGTGAAACCTGTTGGGAATCGTGCTCATGCCCAACTCTGTACGAGACAGGCCGACTGCGAAGCACATCATGGTGTGTGCACACCTACGTGGAGGTGACGTCAGTACACCCTCTGAGAATCAGTTATTAACTGCGCTCAGACTGTGGTGTCAGTGAACTCCATATAGATGTTTATTTTCCAATCTGTATGTGCAGATAGCTGCATGTGTCTCACATGATGCTAATGACGTTGTATATAATGTATTATATTCATGTGTCTGTATTGTTAGTATCATACAGTTTGTTGACTTTCATTTTGGTGCTGCTGATTGATCAAAGTTCAAATTGATAAATGTTCTCAACCAGTATCATCTCTTTAAAAAATTGTCTTTATCATAGGCCTAATGATTCCCTAGAAACAACCTTAAGCAAATGAAACAGCAAAACACTACCCAGGGAAAATGCATCATTTGGCTGCAGGTAGTGATAAAAATGACCCTTTGACAGTTTCGTTTAGGGAGATTGAAACCTCGGATATGGATGATTACTGCAAAATTGGTTAGGTTAAATAACTAATCAGATGAGCTAATCCGATTGGAGATCGGATTATTCAGTCGGTAGAGCTTAGGACTTGTGATCGAAAGGTTCCGAGTTTGAATCCTGGCCGGTGGCCTTTCGGGTGCGTCCTTGGGCAAGGGGCTTTATCTCCGTTGCTTAGTCCTACCCAGGCGTTATTGGGACCCTTTGAGAGGTTACTTGTAATCACAAGTGCGCTGATTACGGCAGCCATATGTGATGAAATGTGATGTGTTGTGGGGTGCAATCAATGGCGGTGCCAGGAGTGTCTAGCTTGATGTGTGCACTATGGTGCGGGCCGAAAAGTTACCATTGACCAGGGGTGATGGCCTTCAGTGCATTGAGACCCTGTTAGATAAATACCAAAAAATGGCAACTTGTGAAATATGGTTAAATATTGACATGGCCCGAGCTACGTCATATGGTCATAGTGGACAGGCTTGGGAGGAAAGCAAAAGCGGCATTTCTAGCAGCTTTGTCAGTCAGGCTGCATATTTAAATTGAAGGACAATGTCTGAAAAGCCTGTATTTGCACAATCTCACCATATATTCCTCTGTTTGCAGGCCAGAAGGAACACTCAGCAATGTGGAAGATTATTTCAAGAAGTATCTGTGAGTTATTCTTTCATTGAGATGGATAATAGTATCATTGATTTCTGCATGGTTATGTATGTTCTTCATTCATTTTAGACACTATCACCACCACTGCATTGTTGTGTTGAGATAGAACTGGCGCAGGGCTGCAATGAATAGTGGCCCCCAAATAATGGTGGACACCCATTGCTTTATGGGCTTAAATACCGTAGAGTATCTAATGTATGCCTTATTCATCGTGAATGGTATTTTCCAAAAAGAGGTAATACTTTTCGAGGTAATACTCTTTCGAAATAATAGGTGGAACTGATATTCACTGCAGTTATCTTTTACATCTATGCTGAAGCTATATTCCTGAAGGGCTATGTACACTGTCAACATGTTGTACGATATGTTGCACAACAAATTGCCGGACACATGTTGCCAACATACCTGGACACAACCTTTCGTACACAGATCAATTAGAGCTCGGACACATGTTGCCAATAATTAGATTTTGAATTATTGGCAACAAGTTGCGCCACATGTATCGCAACAGGTTGCCTCTTGTTTTCGCTCTGTTTACACTGTCAACGTTTTCCGACACAAGGCATTTTGGCAACATGTTGCCCAACATGTTGACAGTGTACACTGGCCTCAAGTCAATGCACAGTACAGCACCACTGGCCCCTTACGCAGCTGAGTCATCACATTCCCGTATTGAGTTCAATTGCTTTACAAAGCTTCACGCTTTACTCCCTTTCATGTGCGGGCAAATGTTCGTTAATGGAATATTAAAATGGTCTCAGGGGTAGGAACGATTCACCTCCGCCTTAGCAGACTCCTATACAATATTAAAGAGGAGAAGGTGGGACTTTGCTAGTGTCCATCTTTGCTCACACCAGTGTGAACTGCAGCAGTAAGCAGCAGTATTGTAACTCAGTCTGTTAGCCTGATCAAATTCGCAAATTACCTCAGCCTCAGTGACCCGTTTTCATTGCCCTTTGATAGTAAAATTGCGCTTTCGTTGGAGTGATTTTATTGCCCTCATTGACCTGTAGCCAATATTCTGAAAACATTGTCCAAATTCAATGACAGGTCCACCTACTGACGAGTGCATAAATTGATTGAACTTTCGCCAAATGTTCCGGTATTGTTTAAGCAATTGATCCATTGGCAAATAAATGCAATTTATGGGCCCCAAGATCAAATTGTGTTGAAATATTCAAACAACAGCTGTAAATGTCTCTTGAATAAGGAAAGAAGAGTGTTTTTGTATTAAAAATTCATTGATTACATTGGTCATGGGGGGGGGATGGGTGTTTAGACACCCCCCTACGTGCACCACTGCATGAGGTTATCATTTCCTTCCAGCTATTCAGAGCTCAAGAGTGTTGTTTGTCACTCATGCTCATTCATGCCCTGTCACTCCCTTCTCAGTGTTTTAGAACTTCCAAAATCTTTTACTGTCACCCCTCCCCTTTTGGAAATGCGTAACATATATTCAGCCTGATAAAAAGCCCATGATATAATAAATTAGCACCTGACTACCTATATGAATTTTCTCTCCCACGAGGAGGAGGAACAGTGGAATTCGAACTGAAGATCTAAAACAAAATTTTGGTTGTCCGATTTTTTTTACGCTCACTGGCGAGCCATCGTCACACATCCTCCCCAGAGATCGCGCACCCCCCTATGACTACTCATTCCCTAACATCAAGATTGATGCTTTTGACTCAGGTATAGAGGATTATCATGATCCACAGAGGCACAGCACCATTCGCTGCACGGAGACAACACTCCCTGATAAGGTAACTTGCTGTTGGCACGGTGCCAGTCTTTCGGACTGGTTTAAATCCTATACGAGATGAAACACGTTCTTTTGGTACAGCCGTGTAACTTCAATTCGTAACTTTGGGAATTACTAGATGAGCCTCTACTCCCACGTTTCGTTCAAAATGGCCGAAATTTGTTACTCTCAATTCAGAAATCTGGAGTCATTCCGAAATTTTCCATCATGAATAGGTAATACATGTGAATAACTTTGTAGATGGGAAGATTAGGATCTGAATTCATGCAATTGAACATAAAAATATCATACGTGTGAGCAATTCCGGTAAAACTAGTGCTGAGTCGAACGTCAAAAAAGAGGCTTTGCGTAACCACTACCCTATTCATTGCAATGATACAGTGGAGTTTCACTATGGCCACTAAAAGGCCCGCTGTTTCGGACAAGCATTGGTGTCGGGAGAACGCATCTCACCAGTTGTGAACTGGTGAGATGAGTTCGAAAGAACGCAGCATATAGTCATTGTAGGTGCATCATGTTGTATCATGAGAGAATTGCTCATCCCTAGCATTGGGTGTAATTGTGAATCACCGGTTAACATGGCACCCCCCCGTTTTTTATTGGGACAAATTTATTGTACAGATGACATTTACTCTTTTACCATCAACCCAGTCCATTAACCCAGGCTAGGTTGATACTGGCCTGCAAAATCCACCCAGCTTCGTTGGATCTACTTTGTTCACCACAGTCAAGTGAGGATTTTCTACTAGCAAAGCAAAAACTGTCCGCTGAATACCTACAAATAGTAAGGTGGATAGATAGATTGTCTCATGAAGTTTAGAAAGTCATTCGTATGAAGTCTATTGTTTTGATTGTCATGACATTGGCTTCTGGATACCAATATGCATCACTCGTCAGTATACAGCCACAATAATTGTTGTCTACCACAGCTATATTTTATTCATCCTAATTGAAGCCTATATGCATTTGATCAAACCTTGTGACTCGTGTCCCTAGTGTGTGTGTGTGGTGGAATCTGTTCTCTACCACAACAGTTTCCAACAGATTCCACAACCTCAGAGAATCTTATGTAGTCATGTCTGTATGCGTATATGTGTGTGACCCACGTTGCTGCAAAAAAACTAATTACGAAATAGTCTAGATAGATGAAGCTCATACTTGGTGTGTATGGTATTTATGATGAGCACATTAAGTTTGTTGGGGTAGGTCAATGGTATTCGGGGTCTGGAGGTAGGAATTAGGTAATCCTCCGATAACACAATATAGATCCTGAATGCTTAATTGTCTGATCAAGCTTGATTATTTTGCAGCCTCCATTACAGGTTATCTCTGAATTTGCACCACAACTCCTCAACGCTTCATCCGATTGATCTGAAACTTGGCACACAGGTCTGCTCAGGGTGGGTATGACGTGGGGCATGTGCCTGACTGGTTCGCTTATTTTGCAGGTTTTACGCAAAATTGATGAAGTTCGTCCGAATTACACTTTACTTGGCGGTTGTGGACCTTAGTTTGTCTTAAAAAAGCTTGGAGATGATTTCAAGGTCAACAGAGGTTTGGAAAATATATGTGACTTCCCTTACTTCGTCAGATTCACACAAAACAGCGATGAATTGAAGGTCACCGGGAGGTCAAATTCACCAATTTTGTGATTTTCCAGACTGTCGAATTTCAACGAAACTTGGTGGGTGTGGACTTAAGTTGCTCCCGAAAATTATGAAAATGAGGAATTTCAGGCACCATAGGTCAAACTTTTGCGTATTTGTGCAATTTTTGCTCACTTCGTCAGATTCAAAAACTGGTGGGTGAGGACGTTCATTTGGTCCTGAAAAATACTTTTATTTTGAGGTAAAAAGTCCTCTGTGGCGGTCAAGAAATCACTAAGTCTTTTGACTAACCGGTTGCATTCATACCTATGCATTTGGTACATTTGTCAGGTTCGGTATTCATTTGCATTGTCATGTGTTGTCCTATAGCCTGCGTAATGTTCACTCTTACATCATAACCCCATACTGCTCACTCTTACAGTATAACCCCATACTTTTAGTAAGGTTTATGTTACATAATTTAATCCTGGGTGGTATATAGCTATCTTATAAATAATCTAACATGGCAGGAAGTCATAGCTAAAAACAACTATCAAAATTTTAACAACCATTCCTGTGGCCATGCAGCCCTATGTATGTAAGTTCAGTGTGTGAAAGGTTATGATTAGTTATGAATCTGATACTAAAAACTGGCTGGACGTCAAGACAACACAAAAGTAAAAAAAAAAAGTGAAATGATTTGAAGGAAATGGGGAAAGATTGCACAGTGTTGCAGCATACAGTTTACGAGCATACAACATGTATATCGCGTCAGTAGGTATTCCCCATGCATGAATCAGTACATCACCCAGTGCTAGGCCTAGGTCGATAGCTGTCAAAAATATTTCAGATACTTAATTGAAGCCTATAGATGTTCAATTTGACATAATTGAGAGAAACTGTGCATCAACTTACCTGAAAATCATTTGTTTCCGGATGATGACACCGGACCACGAATCAACCTAAAGTATCTGGGGTCTGAGGACTTGCGAGACAAAAATATGATTGCATTGAATGATAAACAATGACATTCTATGTCAGTAATTGTGTTGTTAATATGAAATAGAATATCTAATGGTGAAGACCAAGCTACTTCTGATATGCAATGTGAACATGTGCTGGTATTAAAGATAGTCTGATCTTGATTTCATTCGAGCAGTGATGACCGCCAAGGCTGAATGAAGTGAGGGGTACAACCAGTTTCCTCTCCTGCATGACACGTGAGACTGGCATCTGGAAACTATTGCATGATTTCTTGAAAAAGCGTCAATGTTGCACCATTTGCTAAATGGAATACTGCAGTATTTGCCTGCTAATTTCAGGAAATTGTTCATAAAACTCACATTTGAGATATTATTGATATGAATTTGCAATAATTCTTTGTTCGGATGACGCAAATAACGGCAGTGGGAAATGATGAACAGATACAGGGACTTTTGCGGACAGATTAAAACAGGGATGATGTCATAAGAAGAGGAAACAATTGGCCTCCTATAATGACATAATACTAGTTTCAATCAGGAAACAGAGGCTTGAGTATCTGATTGCTAAACCCATTCAACAATATGTTCATTTTCTCCCAAAAAATATAACCCCCCGTTAAAAATAACAGGAAAATTACCTTCCAAAGATGGTCATATTTTATTCTCCCAACACTAACTAAACTGATGACATTGTCAGATGTAAACACGGTTGCATGGTTGCCCTGTGGACTATTGAAATATTGCACTGACAAATTGAGTTTTTGTCAGAACCTTTCGATCGCACATCATAAGCTCCACCGACTGAGCTAATCCGATCTCCTAATTGCCTACGTAAAATGACCAGGAGCAGTATTGACTTACTTGGTATTGAAAGTAGGTGCCTCCACTAATGACAGCAAGGTACTAGTATATAGTACCATCACTAATATAGTTGGTGTGTTCACCTATTTTTCCTCTCCATAAATTACTCCGCAGGAGGACAGCCTTTACAGACACGCCCTCCTCTGTGCCCAGTTCCCGGTATAAGCAGAGAGCCTCTCAAGCAGCCAACCTCCTCCCAGCCCCTGCCGCCTTCCCCATTCTCCATCTCATCCATCGTGTTCTCGACGGCCCTTTGAGCCCCTCTATCCTCTCGCGGGCGCTGAGGCCCTGGGGAGGTGGCTGGGGGTCTGGGGGTAAAACTGGTCCGATGAAGGGGAGGCATGGTCCAGGAGGAGACCTCTCGTGACTGGTGAGGGAGGCTTCAGATTGACTGAGGAGAGAGTATCTTAGCTAGGGACAAGGCCATACGCAGATGGATATGTGGGAATACCACCAGCAAAGGTAGGGACCCAGTATCAGAGGAGAGGTCATCTTAGAAATGACAGGCCATCGCAGGTGGTATGGTGGGAAAACCCCAGCAAAGGTAGGCACCAAGTATCAGAGGTGAGGTCATCATTAGCAATGACCAAGGCCATCGCAGGTGGATATGGTGGGAGGAAACCACCAGCAAAGGTAGGCACCTAGTATCAGAGGAGAGTCATTGCAAGGACAAGGCATCGCAGGTGGATATGGTGGGAAACCACCAGCCAAGGAGGCCCACCTAGTATCAGAGGAGAGTCATCTTAGCAATGACAAGCCCATCGCAGGGGGATTATGGTGGGCAAAACCACAGCAACGGTAGGCAACCTTAGTATTCCAGAGGGAGAGTCCTCTTAGCAATGCAAGGCCATCGCAGGTGGATGGGTGGGAACCACCAGCAAAGGTAGGCACTAGTATCAGAGGAGGAGTCATTAGCAATGCCAAGGCCATCGCAGGGGATATGGTGGGAGGAACCACCAGCAAAGGTAGGCCACTAGTATAAGAGGAGAGTCATCTTAGCAATGACAAGGCCATCGCAGGTGGGTATGGTGGGAAACACCAGCAAAGGTAGTACCAGTATCAGGGAGAGTCATCTTAGCATGACAAGGCTCGAGATGGGATATGGTGGGAAGGAACCACTAGCAAAGGTAGGCACCTAGTATCAGAAGAGAGTCATCTTAGATATGGGACAAGGCCATCGCAGATGGGTATGGTGGGAAACCACCAGCAAAGTAGGCACTAGTATCAGAGGAGCGTCAGCTATGACAAGGCATCGCAGGTGGGTTATGGTGGAAAACCACCAGGCAAGGTAGGTACCCAGTTATCGAGGAGAGTCATCGTAGGTATGACAAGGCCATCGCAGATGGATATGGTGGGAAACCACCAGCAAAGGTAGGTACTAGATACAGTGGGGTGCCCGCGGTCATGGAGAACCTGAAAAGCCATGGAACTTGAAAATCCTAAAAAAAAAGGCCCGGCATAAGTTTGGAAATCATTGTGAATGTGTTGAGTCATGGAAAAGTCATGGAAATTGTAATGAATTGAAGTGATTTTACTTCATGCAGCTGTTTGCGGTGTTGCTTTGACTCTCTATGGATGTTCAGTTGAGAATTCATGCGAGATGTCTAGAGAAGGTCATGGAAATCCTTTATTGGTCATGAAAAGTCTTGGAAATTGATTGCCCAGATCTGCAGGAACCGCGATACAAATAATGAAGAGCTCTTTGGTGAAACTAGTTCATATGTATTTCATATTAAACAATGAACAATAACAATAATAGGCACGCAAGTTGGAGTACAATATTATGTACAATGGCACAAAAAGTGGAAAACATTGAGGTTTTATATAAACACCTACGCCAAAAAACAGAGTCCTAGTGGCTCCCTTGACGGATTTGTATGTTTGCATAAGCCGACCTCCTGTCTTGTGAGTTGCGTTACTATATAATTGTACTGAGTGACTGATGATTTGAGAACCTGAAAAAAAAAGCCAAGAGTTAGTAACACTCGCCCTGTGTATTCGGGTTAGGGTCTTTCATTACAACTTCTTCATTACAAACCTGCAAAGAATGCCGGCAAAAATGTCCGTTCATCTTATGAGTGTGAAAGGGTAATTTTATGCGAACTTTTTGGCACTATCGATCAACAGTACTTCCAAATTCAATGTCATGTGACAATTGCTTTCTCAATGCGACAAGGATAAGGTTTTAATCAATTCTGATGGTAGATTCTTGAAAAAGATGTAAAAAATATTATCATGAATAATGATGTCATCATGAAGGTGAAAAAAACCTTGGCTATCACTTTGGTCTTGTCAGTCTCTACGATGATGCGATGTCTGTCTGGAATGCGATGGATTTTCTACCAATTGAGTGTTCTAATGACCAGTTACCTGGTTCAGATGTAGATGTTTTCCTCACTCGGGGTCACAAATCTGTGTAATTATTACATCTACAGATCTTGTGAGAGCGGATGCATGGACGTCTGTATTTGAACGAGAACCACCGCCACCCGATTTACCTCAAGACGGCCTTCCATTTTGGCAGTGAGGTTGATCGCGAGCAGGATGAACGAACTGGTAGGTGGTACATTAATGTTTAGTGCGTAAAATGTGTGATGAAGCTACATTCAGAGTCAAGCAGTCATTACAAGCTTGCAAGTGTGGTTTTCACTCTAGGGATGGCAAAGTCTTAAGAAAAAATGAATAGAACATGTACTCACTTGCCACTGTTTCACAATACTTTTTTGAAGTGTCGGATACCAAGGGCACATTACTAAAATTAAAGAAGGCTTAAAAGAATTATTAGAAATATTTTGGATGACCATGGCTGAATTTAAAAGATCTAGTGACTAACTAATGAATAGGAATGATTCGTACCCTCAACTAAATAAAAAACACAATCTAGTGATCAACAACTGAAATACGAAACAATCTATGATCAACAATGAATAAAAATGATCTAGTGATCAACAAACTAATAAAAAAAACAATCTATAAATAAAAAAAATAAAAAATTGTGATTAAGAACTGATGAATAAAAATGATCTAGTTACCAACAACTGGGTAAAACATAACATAGTAATAATGCTGAAATAAAAAACTATATTGACAACAACTGAATGAAAAAAGTACTCAGTGCCAAACAACTGAATATAAAACGATTGTAGTGACCCACAACAAAATAAAAAACAACTAGGACCCCCAAACAGTGAATGAAAAATATACTCAGTGCCAACAACTGAATATAACGATGTGTAGTGACCCACAAAAAAATAAAAACAATTAGTGACTCACAACTGATGAAAAAAAAGTACTTCGTGCCAACAACACTGAAGAAAAAAGGACTGTGCCAACAACTGAATATAAATGATGTTAGGACCCACAACCCAAATAAAAAACATTAGGGCCCACAATGATGAAAAAAGTACTCAGTGCCAACAACGAATATAAAACGATGTAGGACCCACAACAAAATAAAACAATCTAGTGACTCACAACTGAATGAAAAAAGTACTCAGTGCCAACAACGAATATTTTTTTTTTTACATGATGTAGTTGACCCACACCAAAATAAAACAATCTTAGTGACCCACAAACTTAATGAAAAAAATGTAACTCGTGCAACAAACTGAAATTTTAACCGATGTATTGATTAGTGACCACAACAAAATAAAAAACAATCTAGTGACCTAAACTAATGAAAACAATCTAGATAGTTACCCAAAACTGAAATTGAACTGTGGGCACCAACACGGTTAGATGGTAATAGAATTTCACCAATATTCTCGTTTTCTTTTTCGGGTTAAGAGCTCCATTGCCTATGAGTTGTGGCAGCAGGAAGAGAGAAAGAATGAGGGTTTTTTTTTTTTTTTCCCCATTCCTTCATCAGCAGTCTGGATGGCCCCCTGCCGGCCCCCAAACCCAGTCTCTGCAACACGCGGTACTGGGAGCACTGCCACTAATGTCAGGGACCTACTCATTAAGCTATTAAGGTAAAATGTTTCTTATTCTTAGAGTACTGGTTAATGGTAGTTTTAAATCATTTCAGCCAGTGGGCTGGTGAGCTTTGTGATTGTACATGTCTATGATCTACTGATTTATCTGTCGGCTGTGGACTGTTGTCTGTTCCATCTATCTATTTATCGTGATATACATCATTAGCCTTCAATTAAAGGACCTGATTGGCTGACGAGTCATGTGCCACCATTGCATCAATCTAACAGCTAACAGTCCCAGGAGAGTCAGTCAGCCACACCCTCTGCTCGCTTATATTCTGTATACAACATTAGGTCTCTTTTGGACAATACAGATGATTAATGACTTTTTTTGCTTTGAGCGCTGTGCAAAATATGTATTATCAAGACGCCAGTCACAACTAAAAAACACCCAGTGTTCACATTGATGGACCAAGTGAACGTCATATGAGTGTTAACAAAAATTCAGGTCGGTATCGCCATCTTGTAAAACTGCCAAAATGCTTATCTACAGATTAGTTATCAGTATCTTGGCCAAGGGTCAAAAGTCACTTTGGGTAATTTGACCTGAAGGGGATTTTGGGGGTCAAACATTAGAAATCATGTTACATAATTGTACAAACTGAATTGGGTATCTTGATATTTGGTCAATGACGATTACTGTCAGAGTTGTTCATATGGGTGTTCAGGGGTCAAGGGTCTTCTACGGGTCAGTACACAAAAAGGACTGACTCCCTACCTATTAGAAATGGGATGTTCTAATAGGTGCCAGTGGTATCATTGTTAGTGGTATCATTGCTTAGTTGTACTATTAGGGTGTTCACAAAGTTCAGTTACGGGGTCATTTGTGGTCAGTTGTGACTGTCTCTAACATTGGGTCAAGTGTGTGGGGTTTACCAGCACATAGTCTTCATTACACAGAACCGCCTTTATGTTCAATGAGTTATGTCACATATGTCGCAATTAATTTTCCGTGAGAAAGTTTGCCCTTATGAGATGTACAATTCCCATCTGTCCTTATTTCGGGTGTCAGAGATGAGTCAAGGATTCACTAATCTGTGATTCTGGTTGCTTTCAATATTTTGCTTTCCCCAAAGTTTTTCATAGGAAATCTGAAGTTTTTGATGATCAATTCTCAACTAATTGTGGACAAAAATGAGGGAAGGGAATCCCTCATATGCCACATGAAAAGAAAACAACAGAAATTTATGTTTTTATAGAATGATAGTTTATGCTACCGTCACGCGTATGCAGTGCATTGATCCATGAAGGATAAATGAGGTTATTTCACAGGTTAAGAAGGTAATCAATCTCGATAATAAAGTGCAATTTCGCTGAAAACAAAACTGGAAATAGTAACATAGGTATAATGTGCTGATTCTGTAAGTACGCTAACAGTATTAGTTAGCCTAGGTACAGTATAGCGTTTCCGCCTGTTAATAGCGTTGACACTTGCATTCTGAGTCTTTACAAATGGACTGAATCAGGATACAAAAAGTGTAGAAATGTATTGTTATTGCTGAGAATCTGTAAAAATCAAAGCTAATCAAAAGCAATTGCCTAGGCTGGGCCTATTTTGCAGCAGAATGGACTGTTATTGGTGGTAAAATCATATGTGCTCCAATTGACTTTCTGGTTTAACTGTACATACTCCTGGAGTAACTATAAACCCCCCAAATACTGCTTGATAAAGATTACCTTCCTTGTTGATAGGCTGATATCAAGTGCTGGTTTGGTAGAAAAACTATTGGCTCCTATAATTAGGCAATTCAATAAACACACAACATCCCTATCTTGGAGTACCCATCACTTCAAAGCTCTCATGGTTAACTCATATAAACAATATAGATGGTAAAGCTTACAAGATCCTCAATAGGATCGTAGACATCTGATGACTGTGATACTAAAGGAAAGACTTGGTTATAAGTCTCTGTGTCGTCCCTGTTGGAATATATCTCATCAGTTTAGGATCCATCAAACTTGTAACATTAAGAAGTTGGAAATGGATTCGGGCAAAGCCTGCCAGATTCGTTTGCACGGATCACCGGTAAGTTCAAGGCGGTCGCAGGGCTCTGCAAAATCTTGCCTAGCCTACTTTGCAGGAGAGAAGGCGCCATGCACGACCTCAAGTGGTTTCATAATTCCATTAACGACATATGCTTTACCGGTTCCTGATTTCATGGAGTAACAGACTAACTATCGCACCCGATCATCATCAGTGAATGCACTTAACTATCACAGTTATTGTTAATACAACGTCTTCAGGTGTTTCATTTTGGCCCAGGAACAATTCCAGAGTTGGAAATGCATATGTCTCACATGCAGGATTAAGTTAAGTACTGTGGTGTTTGCTTGTCTGGTGATGGTGAAATTCTTCATCATCTCTTCAAATTGACTCTTCAAAAAGCTTGTGCCCTGTTGTGTGCTGTCCCTATGCAGTGAGTGTGATAATTACTAGTGGGTTTACAAAGTACCAGACAAGACAAGACAAATAGGACCATTAATCATAATCAGTATTAAAGGACTGTTAGCTAAAAACTGTATAATAATCAGTAGTAAAGGACTGTTTAGCCTAACTATAGGTGCAGAAGATGAAGCTGATGTACAGAAGGACCTAAAGGTCATGTGTAAGCAGGTGGGGAGTTGCCACACTTGGAAGGAAAACATTATGAGAGATTCGCCCAAATTTTTAGGAAAACTCAATTTTTTTCTGGGAACGAATTCCCTACCAACGTATCATAATAATTATAATTAATTAAACAGCATTAGTAGACTGATTGAGTGTGACCTCATATACTAGATGTACTGAGGCCTAGTTGAAAAACAAATAAGACCTAGCTTGGAGGAATATAACAAAGCATATGGATACGCGTTCACATGTATGTGCAAAGTCTTTAAAAAATTGTGATTGCGTTGGATTTCAGTCAAAAAGCTTACAGCTATTGTGAACATGAATTGTCTTACACTCTATTTATTTGTATCTATATGTCCACAATGATAAAATTGTTCTCCTATGTACTTTGATAACATTCATGAAGGGGGGGGGGGGTCGTCTGCTGCGTTTTGAAATATGCGGTCTAAAGGCACCAAAGGGGTTCAATGTTGGCCCATTTGTTTAGAATGGTCAAGCAACCTCAGATCTCAGTAAAAAGATTGATGATCAGCGGTCAATGCATAAATTGACCAATGGTTAAATATGGGGGGTTCGATATCAGAGGTCAAAGGTCCTCAATATGGGTAAATTCTGGTAGCTCTGTTCTCTTGAACAGTTCAATGCTGTATTTACCTACATTAGAAAAGCCTTGTGTTTTGCCCCACTGGCCAGCCCATGGACAGAACTGAGTGCATGTTCAAACAAGTGAAACTGTACACAGTTCCAGCTTGCTAGTGGGCTGTATTGCTTTACAAACAGTATCGGAATGACCCAGTGCAAGTCGTAGTGTGTTTTTTATTGCGTGAGCGGAAAATAATGTTGCAGTAAATAAAATATGTTTTTAAACTTCCCTTGACGAAGTCGGAGGGAATCTATGCGTCAGCCAGGAGGGTGTGTGTAGGGTATGGTGTGTGTGTGTGGTGGTGTGTGATATGTGTGACACCTGTTTTTACTGGCTGAACACGATAACTTGACCCCACCTGGATGGATGAGGCTCATACGTGGTATGTGTGTCCCCATGATATGAGTGCATGACCCATATTGTTTGGGGTCAGGTCAGAGAACGTCTGAGGTCACCAGACTTCAAAGCTGAAAACCTTGGAACACGATAATAAGTCCAGGATGTTGGTCTGATCGGGTTCAATTTGGTTGTTGTAGCTTTCTATGGGGAGTACAGGAACTCATTGTTTGGTATAGATAGGGATGGAATTTTGGCAAAACAATGAAATTGTGAAAAGGCAATAGTTTGGCAATTTGGCTTGTATACACGATAACGCGACCCCACCTGGATGGATGAAGGCTACTTGGTTGGTGTTCCCAATATGAGTGCATGACCCTATTGTTTTGGGGTCAGGTCAGAGGTTCATCTGAGGTCACCAGAGTTCAAGTCTGAAAACCTTGGTGAACACTATAAGTCCAGGGATGGTTGGTCTGATCGGGTTCAAATTTTGGTGTGAAGCTTTCTTATGGGAGTACAGGAACTCTATTGTTTTTGTGGTTATAATCGTGAGTGAATTTTTTGGTCAAAAATGAAAAATTGTGAACAGTCCATATTTCGGCCAATTTTGGCTGTGAACACGATAACCCGCCCACCACCTGGATGAATGACGCGCATACTTGGTATTGTGGTTCCCCATGATGAGTACAATGAACCCTATTGTTTTGGGTCAGTCATGGTCACCAGAGGTCAAAAACCTGAAAACCTAAACACGATACGCCAATTGGTTGATCTGAATCGGGTTCCTTTGTGTGTAGCTTTCTTATGGGGAGTGACAGGACCCATTTTGTTTTTGGCTTGTGACCAAACGACCCCCCTGCATGGATAAGCCCATACGTGGTATGTGTGTTTCCCGATGATGAGTCTATGAATCCTCTTGTTTGCGTCAGAGAGGTCAAAGTCTGAATCCTTGGAATTAGTGGTGTGTAGTTTTCTGATCAAGAGTATAGGAACCCTATTGGGGTTGGTTTGGGAAAATGGAATTTGTCAGATATTTATGTTTCCAATAATGATCTGGTACTATCCCATTTGTCCTTGGGTCTGGCTTTAGGTTGTCAAAGAGCCAAGAATCACTAAGCATTTTTGGCTTTCTGGTTAATTTCAAATTTTTGTGATTTACAATAAATCAATAGATGTCATGAGTCTATTGTTAATCTATGGCTAGGAGCTCCCCTTTTGTTCCCTTTTGCAAATATGAATCCCTGTGTCTCTACTTGGGAGCTTTGCGGTGAATTAATAACATGTTCAAACATGGAAAATATTTACGTGTTCTGAGATGGAAATGAGGGCAGAAGTGCATATACATGGTTGCCAAAGAATTTGCACATCTCTACTGGTTGGGAACACATGCTGCTTTGGAGACTACTAACAAAATGAATGAAGGATTTCTAGAGATGCATATAAAACAGAATATTTCCCAGAAAATGTGAATAATTAATCACTCATATAATCTATCAAATATATTTGTTATGGACAAAATATATGCAAGAGGTGCAACCGAAAGTCAACCTGTTTCTTATTCGATTCGAAGCATCAATCAAATTGATGTCCGATGGAGATATCAATTGAGCTTTATAGACGGCTCCTGTCATGGGATGCTATGTGCGTCATGCGCAATCAAGGATTATGATGCGAGAATGCACAATCCTTTGGTGTTGTCCTCGAACAAGGACATTTGAAAAAAATGGTGAGGATACCTGAGTGACAACCGACGGATTGCTGCAATTACTCTCGGGGATTGATAGGAGTTGTATGCCGATTTTCGTGATACAGGTAATGAGTGCTGTGAGCATTGCGGGAGGCTTAGATTCACGACGGGACAGCAACGGCCACGTACTAACGTAAGTTTTCGACGTTGTAGACCACTTCGCCTGTCCTGCAGTAAGGGTGCTGTAGATTTCTATGATGTATCAATGTGCCAGTTGCGTGATGTAGATGCACTCGTTTTATGATGCGTGAGTATGACCGTAAAATCCCTGAATTCCATTTGTTTAGCGGTTGAATAATGCACGCGCTGAGTCCCCGTGCACGTCGTGGGGACAAAGTTGAAAAGTGAATGACTCCCGTCGTAGAGCCGTTATGCCGACGTAGTACGGCAGTTGTTGAAGTGTTGCATGCGCAGTGGTAAAACTCACACCATACGTTACCGTCGCTGTCATGAAATCTAGGGCTCCCTATTATAGTGGAAATGCACGCTATAATAATAAATTTGTTGTGTGTCTTCGCGGCATGAGGAACGGGTGAGGGCGCTTCAGTAACTCCGGGTCATTCTCACTCTCGCTCCAGACGCCTAATCAAGGAGGTTGCTCCCGATATGGGGTGTAAGGAGATGATGATGATGGATCTACTTTATGCCGCATTCATCTAGAAACATTCAAGACCCAGCTCTGTCTCGTTGAATGTCCAGTGAGCATAGGTCCAGGGTTCTAGAGGCAAATGGTTTTACCAACAGAGTGCCTGTTGAGATATTTCCATTATTTGAGAAATCAGAGGAATTCTGTACATCAAGGAGGGGGTGGAGGGGGGTGAGGAATGTGGAAGGCCGCCATAGACCTTACACAGTAAAACGCTGCATTTCTCCGCCATTGATAACAGAAAGATAACAAGAACCAAAAACTATGCGTAGGTTCCTTGCCATATTCACTCTGTAACAAAGGAGATTTCAAGATCACCTGAAATCAGGCAAGTAGCTGAATAATTAACTAACCACACACTAAGCTGTCGATTGCAGTCAAGTGGAGTTTCAAGTAACATGTTATCCTTTGGTAATTAAATACATGTACAGTTATCCTTTTGTGATAAAATTTCTACTTCCCCAAAATGGTTAGGGTTCTATCTGCTATGCTGTAATGAGCCTCACAAATACAACGGTTGGACTATATATGTATATTCGAAAGCGTGGTTCACTCCAGGATTGTTAGAATTAATGATTGCCAATGTCAATACCAGCTGGTATATTGAGTGGGTAAGAAAGTTGGGTCCGAGGTAGCCACACAGACAAACTGAACTTTTCATTACAGCTATTCCTCTGAGAACTTTCAGTGCCAAGAAGTCAGTGTTGAACATGAAATTTATCATTGATTTCAAGCTGTTTCGCCTTTTAAAGAGAACATCAAATAGCAATGAATGAGATATTCCTAAATATGTTGTGAACCATTTTGTAATTTTTTTTATCCGAAATCCAGTCTAGGTTGCTGGTATATGATTTCAAACGTCATGTTTACAGTGTAATGTAAATGAATAGAAGGTACCAAAGTCTGTCTATTTGAGACAACGCGGGATTATGAATTTCAAAAGTACATTTGCTTTTTACACGTGAATGTAATGAATAGAAGGTATCAACAGTTCTGTCATATTTGCCTGACGTGGGTCTTCAACAATATTTACATCCACATCATATGCCCCAAGAAAGGGAGTGGGGTGTGTAGCTAGCCAATGATGATAAAGGTTGCCCATACTTAACTCTAGGGGGACCCTACAGTGGTCGTATTGTTGGGGAGCCACAGGCACAGACCCATCAACTGCTAGGTTCTAGTTTTGTTGTGGTTTCCCTATAATGAGTCATTTATCCCCTGGTGTTTTTGGCAAAGCTGCATGGTGCGAGTTGAAGACCGATAAGGGGGCCAGTTGGCAGAAAATTCCTCTATCTGTTAAACCGAGAAGTTGTTGTCAATGAACTTACTTTTACCCACGTACGTTTCCCAACTGTTTTGCCCGTGGTAGATGTCACAAATTATTAGTTCACCATTCAATACCAATAAATTCAATGGTAGATTACAGTCATTGCATCATTGTAAGACAATTGGGACTAGCAAAGAAAAGCAATCTATTGAAGATATAAAATACCCCATATTTGACCCCTGCACCCCACCCCCGTGCCATTGAACATTTGGCATTAACACAAAAGTCCGGGTTGGCCACCCATCGCCCTTCTCTTTTTGCAAGACGTTTGGGCTACAATGCGATCTTGGCTTAGAATTCGCAAGAATTTCACCCTGTCGATTTAGTCTTACGACTCCAATCATCGTTTACATTTGGATCAACCTGTCTACAGTGGATTTTCACCTATTCCAAAGATTTTCTACGGATTGTCGTTTTGAAGGAACTTATCTCTCTCTCGATCTCGATTTGCGAAGTCCTTTTGTTTAGCCTAAGCTGCACATAACACAGTATTCGTGTACACGTCCCTACCGCCTAAAAGTCCATAGTGCGTCTGTGACTTCGGCCAGTATTGTGTTACGTGCAGCAGGGCTGGGAATGTGTCAGGTGCTTCCAGCCTGCCTGCACGCCCTCTTCCGCCCCCTTCCCCGGGTTCCCCTTCTACCTCCCTTCCATTCCCCGGCCCTGGGTTGGCGGAGTGTTCACTGCGCGCCGCGCTAGGATTCTAGTACGTAAAGCCGAGTGAGAGAGGGGGAAAGGGAACTCGGCGTAAGTACCTTGTCATGTATGTATATGGTTTTTCATGTGAAAGTCGGCTCGTTGCCATTGCGTGCGAGCGTATTACTGTAAGGTTTAACTGCCCATAGTTTCCATGTTCGTGGAGGGGCTCCGGCCTGAACGGATCGTGCTTCCGGGTGGAGCGGTATTCGCAATGTTTAATGTGTACGCAATGTTCCATGTGGTATATCTATATGATATGGCTGTATGCCCGGGGGTGAGGGTTCGTGGTCATAGAGACTCCCTCCTCAGCCTGGGCCCCTTTCCCAGGTAGGGAGAAGTGGGCCGTTCCCATCTCGATCGTTCCAATGGTGATGATCTTAGCATACCACTTACCACTTCTCACAGTTAGGAGAAAATGGGATTCTCACACTTTGACGCCGATTATTTCAATGTGTCATATGTATGCTACTTTACCATGTATTGACTCTAGGTCCATGAGCGGGGTTCATGAACGTAAGAGAATCTCAGCGCCATTACTCCTAGTGGGAGGGGAAAGGGGACGCTGTGACCTTGGTTAGCCGTTGGCACGAGTATGATCGTTGATTGTATTGATTTTAGTCCTGTGAACGAGGGTTCCTGGACGTAAAGACTTCCTCAGGGGCCTTCCTCAGGTATGGCGAAAGGTTGCCGTTGTAGGCTCATCAAGTGTCCCGTGTGGCAGACTAGAGAGGTAGCGGGTGTCATTGTGCGCCGAGGCCCATAAGCCCCGGTGCGGACATTACGGCGTCGGAGTGAGAAGAAGGCAGGGGATCGCCGCCAGAGAGGGATGTCAGCGTCTTCGGTCCTCGAGGAAGACCCTGGGAGGAAGAAGGGAAAGAGAGAAGGTCGTACCAAGAAGACTCGAGCTCGGCCTTCGGTGGGCAGGGTTGTGTTAGCCCGGTGGAGCCGGCTTCCCCGGGCAGTGGAGCTCTGGTCTATCCCGACTAGGACCTAGGCCGGGTGATCCTAAAAGACCGCGGATTCGGCTTCGGCTGGCTCGCCACATCGACTCGGTCGGTGCCGGTCGGTGTAGGGTGCCGTAACACCAAGTCAGGGCCGGAGCCCTACCGGCGGGATGGAGAGACCAAACAGGCGCCGGCCGGGTGATCCCCCCGGTGGACGACGGTACCAGCCCGTCACGGGCAGGGGCCCCTCCCGGCGTGGACGGAGGCCGACCCGCCGGACGGACGGGGTGATCAGCGGTGGGACTGTGGTACACGCCCGTCACGGGCAGGGGCCCCTCCCGGCGTGGAGGGTAAGCCGACCCAAACCGGGTCGGCCGGGGTGACCCTCGGCTGGACTGCGGTAACCCGCCGGTCACGGGCCAGGGGCCCCTCCGGGCGCGGAGGGGGGGACCGACCCAACCAAGTCGGCTGGGGGTGAAGGCCCTCCTCGAGTTTTGTGGTGAGTGGACTGCGGAACCCGCCTTGGTCACGTGGGCCAGGGAGCACCGCCCGGCGCAGGGGTTGGAGGGGCAGGGATGGGGGGGGTGCCGGGGAGGTCGAGGGGTCGAGGCGCGGAGGTAGGGAAGCCGACTCAACCAGTCCGGCCGGGGGAGCCTCGGTTGGACTGCGTTAACCCGCCCGTCATGGTCGGGGCCGGGCCGTGCACCAATACGGGCCGGCGGGCCGTTGACAGACCGAACAGGCACGGTTGGCCGAGGGATACGGACCGACAGCCACGCGCGAGGGAGTGCGTTCGAACCATTGCCGGCCTGGCAGCCACGGTCCATGGGGTTGCGGCCACACCACGGCACCCAGCAGGTATCACAGTTCCATCCGGGATCGCCGGCAGCCCTTTCTAAGCGACCATTAGCGAGTTGGAGCGGCCACGCCTAGAGTTCCCTACAACGGTGATGCAGGACCTTTCCCCTAGCTTCCTTGGACCGTTCACGGCCATCGAACAGGCGAAGAAGCCGCCAGGTCTCACCGGGGCAAAACACAGTAGACGCATAGGGCCATAGGGTCGTAGTCGTCGTAATCCTCATCGTCCTACAGCTCGGATAGCGATTCATCTCCGCCGCTGGGGGAAAGGTCGAAAGCATCGCGGATTACGGACAAGAGCGCCGACGCTCAGACGGACCGGAGGGGTGACGTGAACTCGTCCGAGCCGGGGCACTTCACGGCGAGGGGAGTTGGTGTCCGATCAGGGCCAGTTCCGCCGCCTTTTGCACGTATCTCCCGTCCGAACCGGAGGCCACTCTCAGCGCGGAGTGAGCCGAACGAAAACCGGTTCCGGTGCGGATGCCGTAGCACCCCGGAGGCCTCCCCCGATGCGGTGGGACCCGACCCGTCATGCCGTGAGGGCGTCCACTGGGGGGGGGATACCATTGCCCTAGCTGCAGGACTCGATTTTAGCAACCCGACGCGGTGGGGGGATCGACCAGGCCCGTCCAAAGTCACCTTAACATGGGGAGCTAAGACGGGAAAATCGGTACTGTGAAAATTTAAGTGAAGCTCCCAGACCAGAGCAGCAGGGCACTCCTGGGACCACTCTCATCCTACGTTCAGCTTTTCTCCAGGGGCTACAGATGCAGCAGGGCCGTTGCCGGAGCAGGTCATTCGTACTTGTTTCTCCAGCATCGGAGCGGCCCCCGGTGAGACTCGGTAGGAAAACACTCCCGAGGGGAGGCGTGACGAAGCCATCAGGCGGATTACGGTTTCAGGAGCCGCTGGAGCAGACCCTGCTATGGCCCTTTAAGTAGGAAGGCCAGCCCACCGCTCCCCAACAGAAGTTGGTGGGTTCGGGGTTGGGCAGCGGCGCTCCGCCAGGACGACCTCTCTAAGGAGACTCCAGTACCGGCGCCGTCACAGCGGAGATATCAGCTGTCTGCGAAATACCACCACCTTGACTGAACGGAGGGCGTCATGGAATAATAGTTAGATGACGCCGACGCAACTTTCGCCCTCAAAAGTGTTCATCGAACGAAAGTCCGGAGATACTGGTTCCTGGGATGAGGGCCAGGCTAACTACTTCGATCTGAAGAACGCCTCCGTCCTTCAAGACGATAAGCGTCTCCTGGCGTCCGCTCAGGGGAAGGTTACAGGTGACTATGCCGCCGGGGCCTCGACGTCTTCTACATCGACGCCCAGAGGATCGCCTGGGAGCCTCTTCGCCGGATACCGGGGGACAAAACGGACGTCATCGACAGGCTCAGGCGGATGGGATTGATCTGCGCAACGAGAAGAAAGTCAGCTTAACAAGTTCGTCTACGCCGAACGCGCTTCCCTACACTGGACAGGTCTCCAGCAAAGCCCAAGTGGCGAAGAGAGCATCATCTCAACCAGCCCCATAGGAACGCTAGGCACGACCCCAACACACCTGACCCTACATAAGGACAAAATAACCGAGCCGCCGTGCTCTACCAGCCGGGCCCACGACCGACCCCTACCGAATTGGCGTGCCAGGCCACCCTGGAGGTGGGCTCCCAACCTTGGCAGCTCACTAAAGCGCTAGAGCCGGAAGGCGCTCACGGTCAGTCGGAGATCGGCTTCCGGACAAGGCCGTGAACCGTCGTTCCCGGCCCTTCCGAACGATGGGTCGGCTCCCCTAGCCAGAGTTGGCCAGACTCTCAATTACACCAAGAGCCGCGTCCGCCATCCACGCGCCGAACACCTCGTCCGGCTCTGAGCTGCCGGTCGGTGTCCAGGCCATCAAGAGCCGTGGACCGACTTCATGGCCTTCTACGGATCGCCTGCAAGCGGTGTATCGGCCATCCCGGCACTCCAGAGCTGCGGGCCGGACTCGGTTTACGCTCTGCGAGGCAAGATCGGATGATCCAGAGACTCTTCATGCCCTACGGAGCGGCTATCCCGGCTATCCTAATAGGATCTTCCGCGATGAGTCAGGTGTTACGGCTTCCGGAGCCGTGGGCGATGCTTTGACTCTTCTGGACTCTAGTCGCTCTCGGGAAGCGGCTCTCCCGAGCCGCGGGAGTCGGCTCTCCCGGCTCTCCGGGAGCTGTGGGCCCCCACTCTTCCGGACTCCTTAGGGCTCTCCGATAGGCTCTCAGAGCCGAGGAGTTGCTCTCCCGGCTTCTCCGGGCCGTGGGCTAACTCTTCCGGACCTCATAATCGGCTCTCCGAGACGGCTCTTCCGAGCGAGGGGAGGTCGGCTCTCCCGCTTCGCGGAGCCGTACGCCGACTCTTCGGACTCCGTATAGGCTCTACGAGACGGCTCTCACGAGCCGAAGGGGACGTCGGCTCTCACGGCTCTACGGAGCCGTGCGTAACTCTTTGGACCTCCTAATGGCTCTCGAGAGGCTCTCCGAGCCGAGGGAGTAGGCTCTCCCCGGTTCTCGGAGACGGGGCCGATCTTCCGTACCCCCTTATCGGCTCTCTGAGTCGGCTATAACGAGTCGAGGGAGTCGGCTCTCACGGCTCTCCGGAGCCGGGGAGACTCTCCGGACCTTCTTAGCGCTCTCCGAGCCGCTCTCAAGAGCCAGAGTGGAGTGGCGATAGAACGTGCGCATGGAGGGAGCCGTGGGCTAACTCTTCAGGACCTCCTTATCGGCTCTCGAGACGTCTTCACGAAGCAGAGGGAGTCGCCGCTCCGCTATCCTGAGCCAGTGGGCGACTATTTCGCCCCCCGGATCGGACTTTTCGCCCGTGGGCAGAACTCTTCCAGACATCCGGAATCATCTCTCCGACGCTGAGGGGGGCAGATAGCTGCGAACACTGATCTGACGCCCTCATGAGCCGTGGGCGAATCTCTGGACCCCTGATCAGATTCCGCCGTGACCCGGCTTTCCAGCCTCAAGGCTATCTTTCGGAGTATGATCGGCCCGGCCGACTCGCGGGTCTTCGAAGACAACGGCGGCGCTACTGAGTCGCGGTTCGGGTTTCCAGCTACCCTAGACCGGACTGGCTCTCCGGCAATTCGCAGGATCGTGGGGGGGTACCGTTACCCTAGAGCCGGTAAATCACCAGATCAGCTCTCCCCAGCCGTTAAGCGACTCGGAGTGGATCGGCTCGCCGGAGCCGCGGGAAGGCCCTCCACAGAGCGTTGACGACCTCTCCCGTTCCGCGCTCTCGGAGCCACGGTCCGTCTCTCCGGCGATCCGGAGGCCTGATCGCTCTGCAAGGATGAGGGTCGGCTCCCATTTCTCAGGGAACGTCAATCAAGCTCTAGGAACCCTCGAAACGAGCCTGGGTATTATGGGGGGGCCTACCCTCACGGCAGGATGGAACTCGCTGAAGTTGTCTTCACGAGAACTGTCCCGCCATCGTCTACCACCATTTCCACTGTCCACCGTTGTGATGGCACGGGCCACCGCAAGTGGCCCTGTGCTAGTCTGGTGCAGGGCCAATATGGGGTAAGTTGAATATCTGAAATGAGATTCCACAAAACTTCACTGGTTGTGAATTGTGAAGTTATGAATACTTACCCCATATTGGACACTATCCCGCCTAACCGTCCCCACTTTCCGGGCCATCAAGGGCGTCCTCCTCTGTCGGATTGGCGGGGCCTTCGCCCCCAATTCTAGGATTGCCTTCGCCTGGAAAAAGAGAAGGGCGATGGTGGCAACCCGGACTTTTGTTGTATTGCAGATGTTCAATGGCGCGGGGGTGGGGTGCAGGGTCCAATATGGGGTAAGTTTTTCATACTCACAGATTCACAACCAGTGAAGTTCTGTTGAGTTTTTCTCTTTATTACATATCTATCTTATGTTTTATTCTAGAGTGGCAGTTACCAAAGAGCAGTTTCTCCAATATCTGTCAGAAGAAGAGTAAGTGGATTTCATTCTAGAAGAAGTTGATGTCAAGATGCATTAATAATTCGCAGCTCCAGTTCCCGAATGCAATAATCTAATGGGAATACAACATTCACTACATCTATCGCAACTACCATCTAGTGCGCAGAAGATGTCAAATAAAAAATATGTGAGGTATCAGGTAAGTTCATGGGGTAAGTAGGATTTTGAGCTGGAATCTTGTTGAAAAGAAACATGGATGCCGGAATAATAGTAAGCCCTAGATATAATTACCCCGAAAATGACTCAAAACAATTTGGCCAACGGTTGTGCATATTGTCATTATATGATCTATATGTAATTGCGTGCTATGGAATAATGCACTTATACGATACCCCCCTCCCCTCATCTGATGGCTTTGTATCGAAAATGCCTCCGAGCAACATCTAAGTATATTGATAAATAATTTCTTCGTCATGGCTCAAAATATGAATGGTTTGGATGGTCATTTATCCTAGAATATATGCCCAACACCAATGGACAAACTTTGACCCCTAATATACCGCACTGCCCATATAGGAAGGAGCATTGGTAATGGATTAGGAAAACATGAAAAAGGACTGAGAGAGGAACTCAGGAGAGGTAAAAGGGAGAGGAAAGAAGGAAACAAATGGGAATTATGAGCAGAACTAATCGGGAAACATTTTTAGAAGTAGAAAAGAGGCAAAAAATGTAAAAAAAAGGTGAGACCTGTCTAGTAGGATAGTAATGGTCGCTTTGTGATATGGGTTAGGCTACAATTTTGGGGCTTTCAAGGAAAAGCCGGACAAAACGTTCAGGAATCAGTAAAGGTAAGAGATTGTCCTTGCCGTCTCGCCCCCATTGGCTGTATGCCCAGGGCAGAGTGCTAAAAGATAACTGTTTGTCACATCTGTGAAATGTGAGCGAACAGCAAGTCAATCAGGCCAAAAGTGTTGCAGGAAATCAGAAATATCAGGTCAAAACAGGAAGGCTGTAAGGTAATCAATTGTTGTTTCGAAAAGTTTGTGTGTTGGCAGTCGTTTTGTGGAAGTGCATAATAACGTTTTACCATGCATTTTATTCCAAAACACGTCCCTGGCAGGGATCTTATTTTTAACATAAATCATGCTAAAATAAGTTGCATACCTAATTTGATCTCAATTCTGTCACAGAAAGTGAATAATCTTGGAGAAAGTAATCACATTAGCTGACAGACGGTCACAGGTTGGCTGTGAAATGTGCTGTCATCACCATTCTTTTTCCCATTTTCCAGGAATTTTAACCTTGATAGGGTTTCTTGAGGACAGTCTTGAATGTGTATTGGTCAGCTGAGAGACTTGCTTCTACCAACGCGGGCAGTGTTACATCTTGAAGCAGTGTAAAGTACCAGTTATAGGCACTTGCGACAAATTCAAATGAGGGGTCAAGGGTGATTTTAGGTGGAAGCCAGGCTCTGTGGCGCCCATGAGAGGGGTGTGGCACCGCAAGTGCTGCAAAAAACTTCATACATGGGGGTAAATTGTACGCTAAATTTTCTGTTCTCACAAAATGGAGCCTGGTTCCATTCTTACCTAAAATCCACCCCTGTGATGGCGTTAATAAGCACATGGCCATACCAACAGACCAATCATTCAGGCCCCGGTGGATAAACAATGTACACATATAATGACATGTGTGAGGGTTAGGCCTAATAGTAACCTTACCTCACATAGCCGCATAATGATGACTAGCTGCCTCACTTTGATTGCTCCACGGACAGTATCATTGCTTTCTGTGTCGCAATATATACTGTTATGTGATAAATATTGCTCCATTCGACAATGTATGCTCCACCTAGGATATGATGCTCTGTCTATCGTATCCTTCTTGTTCATCCGTCTATGCGGCTTCCATTGCTGGCCATTTACTGTGAGTGGCTATAGGAGGAAGTGGGTCTAGAATGATAATTTGGATTATTTTATTTTGTTGTAGTATGCATGTTCCTTGTAACAACCCCTCAAATTAATATACAGGTTATATAGAAGTTTTTCAGGTTAGATAAAGCCAGGCCCAGTGAACCTGTTAATCCAAAATGGAATGACCACATGTATGTGTTCACTAAACTATCTCAAATAAAGTGTTGATTCTTTGAATTGTTCCACGTTTGGAGGGTGGTCTGCATCGTATCATGTTCATTCAGAATGAAGGATCAATTTTCATTTGCTGCTCTGAAATGCACTTCACTGTTTGTGACCTTGACATGTTATCATTCTCAGAGCATTATTATAACATTCAGGGAGACCTGACCTTTTTGATCAGTGATGAAGTCAGAGGAATCTATGCAGTGTCATGACAGTTTGTGTGTGATGTGTTGATGTGGACGGGATTCGTGAAACACGAGTAACCGACCCAAGTGGATGGATGAAGCTCATTCTTGGTATGTGTGTTCCCCATGATTGAGTACATAAACCCTCTGGTCGAAGGTATCTGAGGTCACCAAGGTCACAGTCTGAAAAACCTAGTAAAACATGATTAGTCCAGAATGGTTGGTCAGATCAGTTGAAAAACGAGTGTATAGCTTCATCTCCATGGGAGTCAGGAAACCCTATGTTTTGGTGAGGTCAGGGTGAATTTTGGTACGAGAATAGAGAATTTGGGAAAAGTCAATTTTTCGCCATTTTGGGCTTGTAAAACCGGTAGCTTGACCCCATGGATGAATGAAGCTCATACTTGGCATATGAGTTCCCCATGATGGGTTCATGGACCCCTATGTTTCGTGGGTTCAGGTCAAAGGTCATTTGAGGTCAAAAGAGGTCAAAGTCCAAACATGCTGGTAAACATGAGAGGCCAGACTGCTTGTTCTGATCTGGTTGAATTTGGTGTGTAGCTCCTTCTAGAGAGTACAGGAACCCAAGGTCACAAAGGTTCTGAAAACCTTGTAAAAATAATAAGTCCAGAATTTGTTGGTCGTGATCAAGTTGAAACTTGGCGTATAGCGTTCTTATGGGAGTACAGAAACCCTTATTGTGGCGAGTTATGATTTAATTTTTGGTTTCGCTAGCGCCGCCGCCGCCACCTGAACCGATGTCTCCATCTCCGCCGCCGCCGTCGGAAGCGAGTTTCTCGGATTGACTTCAAAACGTTGACACATGTATATCGGATGAAAACTCGGATGATGTTCGAAAGTGGGCATAGCTGCCCACCACAGAGGGCGGACATTTGGATTTTTGACAAACATATGTTATCGTGATTCGCGGGGTTCGGAACATGGTGGACCAACTTTTGTTTTCGCCCCATGGGACCCCACCTGGCGGCCATTTTGGATTGTTCACGAAACTTTGTTATTCATGATGGCATGTTCGGAACATGGCATAGTTTTGGGACAAACTTTCCGTTTCGGCACAGAAACCTTCACCAGTGTGGCCATTTTGGATTTTTGTTACAAAAACTGTTTTATCGCAGATTTGCACATTTGATACATGGAGAGTTATTTTGGACCAACTTCCGCTTTAGCCTCATCAGGCCCAACCCATGATCTCAGACGTTATCAAAATGAGATTGACATTGTCTCACCCACTGATTGCTTCAAAATGGGGATGTTACACGTGGGAGTTCACCAGCCAGGCGATGTCTAGTTGTTTAGATATTCACCATAAATCGGTTTAGTTATTATTTATCCATAGAAACGGAGATAACAAACAACATTTATGTGTAATTAATATTTTAGGTCAGTTGTTTTGACAAAAATACTTGTCATTTGGTTGTTTCACAGAAACTGAAAAATATGGATGGGTATTTCAAGCTGAATGAGTCAATGTTTTAACTTTTTACACTAAAAAATACTAGCATAGCAGCAGTGATTTTGGGAGATGATGTGTTCGGTCGAAGGCTTGTGGGATAGATTGGTTATAACAGGGCTGTACCATAGCTTTTGTTTACGTCTAGATAGGAGTATGTCCTCTCATCTTGATGCTTCTATTTTGTCTGTAGTTGAATGCTAGATTTAGTTCAGGTTTTAAGCTCATTATATTAAAATAACAAATGTTGGAATTCATGTAACAGTGGTGATGTTTGCCTACTGTATAGGCCTTACTTTGAGTAAGGTGTTTCCCAAACTGTCTGACACATACCAGAAAATATGATCATCTCTCAGGAAGCACACCCTAATGCCGCATTTGCGTATGGTCTTGTTATGTTTCACAGCTTGAGCTGGCCGTGATGGTCCTCGGTCAGATCAGACGAGGTGCGAGTCTAAACTGCAGTGGATGCTGCAGAAGTCTCTCAGTCCACACACGGTTGGTGAGTTTGTACTCAGCGATATAACTCCCCACTTATACCCCATCTCCCACCCACGTCGCACCTCCCCCCCTCCACCCCTACTTCCTAGTGGATTCTTCAAGGGTGAACCCACAGAGTGAAACTGTACGGTTCAAGTGAATCTTGTGGGGAGAGAGGAGGGGTTGTTTGGGTTGTTGGAAACGCTATGTTTGTCCCTTAAGGTTTATCCGCTGTGGCCCGCCCATTTTTCATTGCGTTTGTCAGATTGGTCCAAATGCAAGCATGTGCAAGTGAAATATTTCTAATACATGGATTATTGAGTTAATTCACTCCTCCAACCTCTCTTTACTTCACCTTGCTCCTCCTTTTTAGCCTACTAGTCTTTTCTGGCGAAATTGAACCTTATCTCAACTGGCAACCCCATCTTCTTCTCTCTTTCGCCAGATCTCTGGTCGATAGTCACATTTCTGGCAAGTCAAATTTTATAAGTGTTTCACGCTTTGATCGATTGTTTTTCATCACTATTTCCGGAAGGAAGTTTGCATGGAAGGTTTCTCTACCACCTACGTAAAGTTGGAGAGTGGTTTATTTTTCCTTTTCATGTTTTCTTGTTCATTGCTGTTTGCCAGGTGTCCAAATGCAAGCTGTGCAAGTAAATATTTCTATTACTGATTATTTTACAGAACACCATTCCTCCACCGGTGTTACCCTGTTGTTTTTAAATTTCAACAGAATGTGTGGCCCTCCTTTCTTGTTCCCAGGAGCACAAATTGGTTCAAGGTAGATTTTGTTCACGGGTGAAACTCAGATGAATTTGTCACTGTTCAAGTGGAACCTAGTTAGGAATAGAGTATATGTGTTGTTTTGTGTTGTGGAATGCTTGTTTGTCCTAAAGGTAATCCGCTGGCGGCTAAAACCTTTCAGTTTGCTGTTCCCTCCTATTGTCCAAATGCAGTCTGTGCCAGTAAATTCACAAACTGATTAGTTTGAATCAATATTCTCCAGAGTCTTAACCCTGGGGGGGGGGGGGGGGGGGGGGGGGGGGGGGGTTTGTTTGAGGCTTCAGCAATGAAATGAGTGGCTATTTAGGACTACTGGTCGCATAGCGGAAAGATTTCCAAAGCAGTACTCTATGAATGTCGCCTTTTTGCAGAAACTGAATGTTCGAGAAACCTGCACGTATTATTTGACTACAAGGAATTGATGGGTGAGCACTGTGCATTGGCACTTCGTTTAATCATTCTCTTGGTCTGCTACTAACTACCTTGAAGGAGTGCCTCCATCTGTTTAGTGATTCATCAGAGAGCTATGGAGCACTTTGAGTATTGTCATCGAGAATGCGTAATTAAGATTTTTTTGCGTTTTAATAGAAGCCCAAACCAGTACCAAACTTGTTCATTTGAGTGGGTAACCCAGGTGAATCGGGTGTAAGCTATATTGTTTATGTGTAAGGTAAGCTCCGTGGAAGCTTATCCCATTCATGTAGCATTGCCATGATTTGTTTTCCAATATTAGGTTCGTGTCTCCTGAATGGGTGGTCGACTTCCCTATCGATGGTGTGTGCTGTTATGGTATGGTGTGTTGCTTTATGGTAGCGGTGTGTGCTGTTGGTATGGGTGTGTGCTGTATGGTATGGGTGTGTGCTGTATGTACTGTGTTGTGTATGGTCGGGTGTTGCTGTATTGTACGGGTGTGGTGCTGTATGGTACGGGTTGTGTGGCTGTATGTTACGAGGATTGTTGCTGTATGGTAACGGGTGTGTGCTGTATGGTATCGGGTGTGGTGCTGAATGGTACGTGTGGTGCTGTTTGTAACAGTGTGTGCTGTATGGACGGGTTTGACAGGCACCAATGATCTGGGTAGTATCTGTAAAGCACTTCGAGCGAGTCTTCGACCTGGAAATGCGCTGTATAAGAAATGTAGGGGATTTCATCAACATTCGATTCCTCTCTTGTTTGACCGAAATGCTTCATCCACTGGTTCCACCAGATCGCACTCGCCTCCCACGAACTACACCTCACTCCTAGAGCACACCCGTACTCAGCTGAAACTGGTAGCACAGGCCCACTCCGTCATCTCTCTGTGGTCCTGATGCCGTTGTTATAATCAGCCTCATGATCATATACATTTAGCATCTTTTATCCATCCTCAGCATTGGTCGACATGGACCGGAAGTGACTCGCTTTCCAAATACATCCATTCCAGTGCTCATGACCTGGTCCCCGACCTAGTAATAATCACTGGATGTCTACTTCCTCCTCACCTTCTCATACTTACACGATGCCCCCCTCTATTAGCCGATATTCCATCTGGCGATTCCACCTCTCCATCTGACCACCCCATCGTCTTCTCTATCGCCAGTATTAGAGCTTTACCGTTGGCATTCTTGGCAAAGTATAATATTTGTAAGTTGTGAACTCAAAGTTTCCTACCTCACTCTTGCCTCTCCATTCGGGACTCGTACAAGAGAAAATCAACTTTCACGATGCCCGGGTGTCATCCATGGGGAGATGACACCCCGGGTTGATCGTTTCTCTCCGTCTCCTCAATATCAGCTAGTGACATCGCCAGTGGATAACCTCATTGCAAAGGTTTGTAGGCCTAACCATGACCTCTAGTCCCAGAGGTCTCAAATAACTCAAGCTGTGTTTGGGTCCATGGAGCTTCAGATCAATGCATGGCAGCAATGCTCGTAACTATTTAAGCGAAAAAATGTCACTGTGGCAGGGATTCCACCGAACGCGAAGCTATTGCCTTCATTTGGTGTAAATTGCATCACCAACATACATTTCTGTTACATCTACCTTCATTGACACAGGGAAGTTGCACGGGGACAAATTTTAGGTGATCAACATGGATGTGTAAAGTGACAGTATGTATACTTGTCAATTTTACTATTATAATATGGTGCATGCTTTTGGTGAATACTTCCAACACCAACCTTGACGATTGTGACTCTTTGCTTTGCGGGTTACCGTAGTGACAGAGCCCGATTTCATTCTAAGGGTTTTTATCATAGGGCCGTTTGTCATAAGGCCTATATTCATAAGGCCTGTTTGTTCATAGGCCCGTTATTCATAATGGCCGAAAAGGTTCTTTATTCATATTCCGATATTCTAATCACAACACAAGGTCCGATTATTCCATAATAGTAAAAAAAACGGGCGGTCCATATTCTAATAGTGAAAAGGGCTGTTATTCTAAGTGGAAAAAAAGGTCCGTTATTCAGATAAGAAAACAGGGTCCGTTTGTCATAATGAAGAAAAGGAGGTTCCGATATTCATAGATGGAAACAAAAGGTCCGATATTCCCATTAATCGGAACAAAGGTTCGATGTTCATAATAGGGAAAAGGTTCCGATATTCATATAGGAAAAGGGTCCGTTATGCATATGGGGTAAAAACAAACCTGGTCGTGGATGCTGCATGGTCGCAGCTGCCAAAAAGGTGCAGTTTTGGTTTTGCATCCTTCCGGACCTCGCATAGGTGAATCGCTGCTTTGGCAAGTATATCATGGAAAAGAAAACACATTAATGAATAACGGACCTTTTTTCGCGCTTATGAATACCGAACCTCTTTTGCCATTATGAATAACGGGACCCTTTTCACTATTATGAATACCGGGCCTTTTCTGCGATTATATAACGGACCCTTTTGCTATTATGAATAACGGTCCCCTTTTGCTTTTATTAATTACGGACCTTTTTTCGCCATTTTATGAATAGCGGACCTTTTTAACTATTAGGAATATCGGACCTTTGTTCTTCTGGTATGAATTACGGACCCTTTTGATCATTATGAAAAACGGCCTTTTTGGTCATTATGATATCGGACCTTGACAAAGAACCCCTTGTTTTATTATGAGATATCGGACCTTTTGTCATTATGAATCGAACCCTTTTTCCGAAACAAATTTGCACGTTATGAATACTGCCTTATGAACAAAAGCCTTATGAATAAAAGGTCGTTATTAAAATCGGGCGGTCCCCACCCCGTAATGCCTTAGTGAGGTTACAGTGTGTCCAGAATTGCGCTGCTAGGCTGGTACTAGTAAGTCTAAGCCGCTCTAACGCAACCGATACTTCATGACTTACATTGGCTTCCTGTTGAGGCAGAGGTGATTCTGAAGTTTGACCAGACCAACTGTAGTCCAACAATCCTTCAAGTTTGTTTGTATACGACCGAAGTTAGAAAAATCACATGAAATATACAAATTTGACCACCGTGCTGACCTTGAAAATGACCCTCATTTTGTTTAGGACTAACCTCTCCAATCCACCCAGGTTTCCATTCAAATCTGTACAAAGTTGGAAAAAGCTAAGAAAAACAACAAACTGACCTCAGGTGACTTTTATTTTTTTCGACTAACTGTTGGCCCCACCCACCATGTTTTGTTTGAATCAGACCTAACTCTGTATTTGTTTTGTGTAGAACCTGCCTAATAGAGGTCAGCAGACTTGCAGTAAGCCACTATTTGAAACTCATCTAAGTTTCACTAGGCGGACATGTATAGACTTAGTTTCATATCAATCCTATTGAGCTTGCGCTAACACTGAAGTTTCCCAGCGGCGAACTCTCACCCGTGTTGTGGGGATATAATTAACTGCTGCTGCCCATTGCATTATAATATAGTCACCATATTTCTTGCATCCATCTGTAAAACGACACTGGCTCATTGGGTCGGTGACGATGAACCTTCCCCAAGACAACCAGAATGGAAGACTGTTCTTGTGTTGACTACACTGTGCTGTGTAAGTATTAAGATATCCGCCTCGTGATGTGCCACTTCTCTACAGTTTCATATGGTGCAGTTTTCATCAATCGTGATTGTATGTATGTGTTTGTCTGTTTAATATAAATCTGCGATGCATTTCTTCTGGCAGGTCTCCAAGCTTGTAGTCTGGATACAGAATGAGGTACTAGACTACCAACAAAAGTATTTCGCAGTCTTTGAAGGTATATCTCAATTCTGTCTTCCCTAATCTCGTCCTATTGTTTTATCAGCCTTGGCCTTTGTTTTCTCCTATTGCCCCGTTCATATATCTTCTGTCTATGTCCCTAGCTATTGCTCATCATGCACTAATGTGAGACTGCTCTTCTGGTGTCACTACGCCTCTTTTTTACTTACCCCACGGGCTAAAATAAACCTGTGGTGGAATGATAAATGGTTGGTAGCATGCCTGACTTGGATATTCGTACTACATGATTATGCACGCGCTTCAATTTTCCTTCATGAACTTTCCGGGGTGATGTAATCCTGCTCTTCATGGATTCGCTCACTGAAATTGGTTCTGTCACCCATGTACTATGTGACTTGCAAGCATACAAAAATGAACATCTTCCCTTTGTCACGGAGCTGCAATGAGCCATTGCAAAGTTAACTGTTTACAGTACGCATTATCAACTGCATAGAATGCTTCAAATAATCCTAACCAATTTTATGCACACGTTGCGTACACAAATTCATTAGTTGTCATAACACCTGACGCTTTTCCGCGTTCTGTGGAGTCATTTGTGCAGATTAGCTCAGTCGGTAGGCTCCAGACGCAAAACCATTTTTGCGAGTTCGAGCCCATTGGAGCCCTAGGACTTTTCCGCAGTGCTGTTGACAAGGCATGTCCCCGGTGGAAATTTCCGCACCGCACGTGTTAAAGTGGGTACCTTGTGAAGTGATTTGGGTGATATTATCAAGCTCCGTAATGTGCTGCTTGATTTTTTTTGGAAGTCCCCCGGGGGACAACGATATGTGATGTACTGAAAATGGTGCGTCGAGGAGAGAACAGTCACGCAAGCGTGGTGCGTGCTGTATAGAGTAGGGGGTGCCAAGTCCCAATGATATGGGTGATATCTGTAAAGCCTTTGAGAAAGTTGTGACATGAAAAGTGCTATATAAGAACTCACCGTTATTATATTATATTAGAATAATGTATGGAATATTCAATGATCATGTAATATTCATTTGAAATATTAAATAAAAGAGCATTCAGTGGTATACTGTATTCCTGCTACTAGGAGCTCATGCCCTGATAAACGTGCACCTACATTTTTAGAAAAAACATTTTTTGTGACCTAATGAGCACAATGAAAAATCTGGCCGAGGGTCGTATTTTGCCTTATTCTGCTCATCTTTGAGTATAAAAGATCAGAAACCCAACTGTTAGTACAATGATGTAGATAAAATTCCGCTTTTTGCTGGTACAGATGCACAATGGGACGTGGCTAGCAAATCATACATGTGCTTGATCCTCAAAAGGATCCTTCTAATAAACAGGCATACTCCAGTGTTCGCATTCGTGCAAGTCACTTTCTATGGGGATGGTGGGTGAACTTGTTATATAAAAACATTGCTGAGTAGAGCATCATGGTGCAGTAGAGTGGCTAGATCGCATACTAAGGAATTCCGGTTCGGCGTTTTCCCTAGTGCCCTCAGACTGGCATCTCTCCTCAACGGTTCCTACGTTACCCCCATGTGTGACGAGGGAACTTGCGGTGACTTGTGATAATAGTGTGCGTTTTAATGTGGCTACATCCCTATTGGGAAGTCCCCCGGGGGGGACACGATGGAGTGGCACACTGAAATTGTGTGTCGAGTGAACAAGAGAGAGATGCTTAATAGATCAATATCTCACAGGTGTGACAATCACTAATGACTGGGTAAATATCTGTGAAGGGCTTTTATCACTCGAAGACGCGCTATCTAAGCACTTAGATGAGCACTTAGATATTAATGGTTTTCAATTCCCAAGCTCTTCTTCTACCAAAATTCCTTTACAAACATTCTTCAACCTGCAGTGAAGTGCGTGCCTTTTTAAATCTCAACTCCATCCAATGTCCATCGGTTGTGAGCCTGAAATGACTTCCTTGAGCCAATTTTATTCACCCCCTGTCCTGTGAAACTTCTGGCATTGAAGTTTGAGAAGAGAAGGCACGCTATTGGCAAAGTCCATTGACAGTCATATGACTGGTTGCAATCGTGTGCCAGTTTACAGCTGGTGCTACACTGCCAGATTGTGTCCAATGAGAGTAGGTTAACCCGTCATGGGGCTTGCTCAAATGATTGGCACGGCTTCTGTTATCTATAGAGTTAGGTACAAAATTCTACTGCTGGGGTATAGAGGCCCTGCATAATATGGCCCGAATCTATTGCGGACATGTGCCCGTACAAGACTCCCAGATACACCTGAGGTCTGAATCTACCCTCAATCTAATCTTTCCAACTACCAATCCATGTTCGGTGAGGGCCCTCGCCACACATGGCCCGAATTGTGGGATTGGAGCTTCCTCAATCAGTGAAATCGGCACACTCTCTACAACGTTATGTTAAAAACTCACTCTCAGCTGTGTGTTCAGCATTACCTAGGCCTTTTTTGTAAGGCGACGTTAGAGTAATTTCTTTGGAAGTGCCGGCCGATGAAGTCCTTGAACTTTTGGTACTCTTGTAGGGACTCCGCTAGTTCCCGCAAGCGAGGATGAAGAACACTATGAAGGAAGGAGTTACAAAGTAGAACACCAACCACATTAAACTGTGATTGTTGGATACCTCTCTGCAAAGGACGGGAACCAATGAAGAGAATCATTTCTAGCATTGAAGACAATAGGCCCACAACCTCCGGTGACTGACCTAAGACTTTCGCACCAAGTTTCATTGACCTCTGACAAACTTTGGAGAAAGAAATTGTTTCTGAGGACATCTAAAGCCCTCCTCCAATTTAAGTCAGAAACCAAATGTAGTCTAATATACCAAGTCACATAGTTCTGGAGTTTGGAATTACAGAGAAAAAAAAAATGCATATATGACCTCAGAGGAATTTGAAATGACTTCCATTGCTGCAAGACACATGTTTTTTTTTTTTTTCCAAATTCCATTCGGGACAAGCTGAAAAATTGTTGAAATATTTGAATTACAGATGCCCACATTGAAAACCCAACGAGGAGTCTATACTGTAGTCCTGTGTGCTCAGCTCTAGGTCAATTGGACATAGTGTTGACGAATTTGGCCCAAATAGGTTATGAGTTTCTGGCTACTACTCATGAAAATAGTCATAATTATATATTCATTGTGGCAACGCATGGGGAGACGGACACACCATTCATAGCAATTTACAGAAATTCAGGAAAAGCCTGATTGAAGAGATGAAGTCACAAGTTAAAGATAGGTTCTAATAGACAGGAGAGAGGGCATTCTAAAGATTCGCAACTGTAACTATTAAAGTACTGGTTATCCGAGGACTTGCGTAGAGGGGACAATACTGAGGATTTTAACCAGACCTATCGAGGTCATCAAATGCATTACTGATCCCTGCAACGTTTGTGTCATTGAAGACTTGAGTGAAAAGTTGTGTTTTACATTTGATTTTTGATTCCAGCCTTTCTGTTGATGTCACTAAAATCGCCTGCTAAACTGTTACTACAAGAAACTGATGATGGACGTACAGAAGCTGAATAACTGCAACAGGCCATACTGAGACGCGGAGTCAGTGGCATGTTATTATGAATGCAAAAAAAAAAATACTACCTTTAGTCAAGCTATTTTACGCCAACGCTTTCGATTTTATTTCCCATCACAAAAACTATGTGAGCTTGTGGTTGCCTACACTGCAGGCGTAGGCACCACTTAAGCTTTACCTCCAATCAGTTAATAAATCTGCTCGTACCAGATTTTCTGGGTGGAACAATCCCCAATCCCGATCGTCATACGTGGCAGTTAAAAGTTGTGATTGATTACAGACAGGCTTGCGTTCACACAGATGCTTTCAACCGTCATTTTGTTCAAGAAACATTCCAGATTGGAACCGTTTCACCTTTTCAAGCCATTGAGAACAGTTGAATCCAGAATGGTGTCAGATGTCATCAAATATGGGTTTATAATCTGAGGTTTTGGCCTCGTTTCATGCTGTGTGCTGCCCACATGCAGTGATAACAAACTGTTGTTGTTTGATGGTACCAGAACCCAAGACAAGATACAGGTACAGGAATATGGTCTATTTTGAGAATGAGAAATTTGAGAAAAGTTGTCTTTCCCGTATGCCCCCTCCCCCTGTACAAGTATGATTCATATATGAGAAAACTGTCGCCATTCAAGTTTTTGCAACAGTTATGCTGTTTGTGCTCACAAAAAAATCCCATGTGTGGAAACAACTATCTGGGGATTGCTTACCTCCACAATATTGTTCTTTTGTTGACAGTTTGCTGGCTCTACCATGGATCTGATCACTCTTGCTAGAATGCTGGATAAACTGGGACAGGACTGGTACCAGGTCATCAAACCAAGGTAGGTAAGAGACATCAAACGTTATGATAATATATAACAGTCTTAGTGCAGGTCAGTGGTATAACATCCTTAGTCTAATCTCATACTTATACAGCGCCCTCTATTCAGCCTGTTAGTCCATTCCAGTGATTCTACATTATCCCAACTGTAATCCTCCGTTCGTCCTCATCATACCTAGAGTTGGTTGATTATTGTCACATTCTTAGCAAAGAATTTGGCACACACATTTCATATTGTTCTCAGTGTTTTTTCATTGTAAGTTATTACAGGATCCAGTTGTACCTCAATCACAGATTCCCAATAAGCACCTGGATGAGAAGTGAACATGTTGGTAACATTACTCTACAATCTTCAGTCAAGTTGATCTATGACTGAGGTGTATTCACACTCTCCGTTATTATTCTCACTTCTTGTTTCCCCTAGTCAAGGAGACCTGGCGTTATCTTTCAATCCGTCTTAGCTCATCGCTGGCTGAAGCAGATAAGAGAGGATCTCTACCAACTGATCAGGCAGAGTATTGAGCAGGATATGGTGAGATACGAGTGGTATTGGGGGGGGCGTGATGGCGTAACAAGTTGCATACTGATCATTGTCCTAGCATGTAATTATGTCGGTGGGGTTTCTGATATAGAGAGCATGTCAGGACAAATGTCATCACAGTGACGATGAGCAGACTCTCCTCTAATACTGGAAGAGACTAGGAGAGATGGGGCAAACGAATTAGGAGGAATTATGGGCTGGAAATCTGTACATACAATATTATTAGCATTGAGGGAAGGGCAAACGTTTCGTTTTTCCACCAACTTGGGGGATTCTACAGAACTATTGAATTTTATGGAATGTTTGGCATTCTCACAGCCAATTTGGCTTTCAAATAGCAACAACCTTTTTGCTTCCTGACGAAGTCAGAGAATCTAGCAGTCAGGACGTTTGGTGGTGTGTTGTGGTGTGATGCCTAGCCTCCATTGTAACATGATAACCAACCCTGCTGGAAGGGATCAGTTCATCTTGTTAGGTTCCCCATAATGAGTTCATGATCCCTATTGTTTTGGGGTCAGGTCAAGAGAGGTCAAAGTCTGAAAAACCTTGTAAGTCCAAAGCCTGTCCGATCGGGTCAAATTTCGGTGTGTAGCTTTTTATGGGGAGTACAGGAACCCTCTTGTTTTTATTTGAGTTGGGGTGAATTTTGGTCAAAAATTGAAAATTTGTGAATGTCGATATTTTGCCCAATTTTGGCCTGTAAACATGAGAACTCACTTCAGTGGAGTGGATGAGGGCCCATACTTGGTATGTGTGTTTCCCACAATGAGTACATGAACCCTATTGTTTTGGGGCCAGGTCGAGGTCATCTGAGGTCACCATAGTTCAAAGTCTGAAAATCTTGAATTCAGTGTGGCAGCTTTTCTTATCAAGAGTATAGGAACCCTTTGGTTGGTTGGGATTAACGGGAAATTTGTCAGATGTTATGTTGCCCATAATGAGCTGATGCAATCTCCCATATGTCCTCGTGTCTAGCTATAGGTTGTCAGAAAGAGTCAAGGAATACACTTTAGGCCGTCAGATTTGCTGGTTTCTCCTTTTTTTTCCTACCAGTGTTCTGGAATGTTTTTTCTCTTTCCACCAGTGTTCTGGAATGTTTTTTCTCTTTCCACCAGTGTTCTGGAATGCAAGCTCCAGTGCCTAAAGAGGGACTCAAACTTGCCCACCAGAGAACATACAGAATTCTGGTAACTTTTCGCCATCCTTCGGCTCTGAGTTCCAGAGCGTGTCACCCCCGGGCAGAGGTGGACCTGGCATCGCATGTTCCATCCAGCCGGCCAAGGAAGGGGGGCAGATCCATTCCTGATAGAGGGAGCCAGTCACTACTGGGAAAAACCCCACGTGGGAGGGGAAACCCCTATCAGGGGGGAAACCCCCCTTTTAGAGGGCAGCTATGAAGAATGGCATAGATACTTTGGAGACTTGAGAGAGAAGGATGATAGATCAGTCAGTCTCTAAATGACACTGCTCTCCATAGTTCTAAAGAGAGAAACCCAGAAGACTCGCAAGGCCAGAAGAGGATGCTCCTCCTGCGCACTTGTAAATTGGTAGGTTTTCATCTGGGTATGGGACGAGTGCCCACCAAGGACCCCATGTCATCGAGTGCGCCATCCATGTTCCTCCAGTCCAGCGGAAAGACACAGTCTTACGAGCAGTCTGTCTCCATAGTGGTGGCGCCCTTTTGCTGGTGAGTGTGTTGACTTCCTGACTATGCTGTCGTGTACCTCCCAGTTCTTGTCGGGACCTCTCTGCGTGGATCCTCTGCCCGAGTCGGATGGACTTCCTACAGCCGGTGACTTCAACGCGCCCCGAGGCAGAGGGTTGGAAGAGCCAGCAGGCTGCGTGCATGATGGGAAGGAACACGAAGCAAGCAGAAGCAGGAGGTACTCGAGTCATCAGCGGGAGTGGCTCAGACACTGGCCGAAATACTCCTGAAAGCCAAAGGAGTATGAATCATATATTAGCCAATAGTAGTTTGAATGGATAGGTATGTGATATCTGCTCTTTGCATGATGGTAGCAGACAACAATGCAGCATGCACCAGGAGGTACTTGAGTCCTCAGAAGAATACGATGTGTAAGTGGGGTATTTTTATGCTGATTGTCGATTAACACCTATATCCATACCTGACCAGTCAATTTTAATTCGTGGTATTCCCTTCATGGTGACTGCATGATTGCTATTGATTTCAGTACCAGTGGGGGAGTCGGTTAATAGATCAAATTTTCAAATTCTTGATACTTTTTAGTGCTTTAGATAGCGCAATTTCAACGCATGACTTTTTTTTTGTTCAACTCCGTGCAATTATCTTGGTACTTATTTACTTATCTTGGTTATAAGTTTTTTAGTTGATTACCTCCACCAATTCTCATCTTTTTTTTGTCTCATCTGACTAAGTTCAGAAGATCACTTAGGATTCACTTGGCATGTGTGTAGTGTATTTATGTATGGTGTGCGTGCATGGTTTGTGTTCCACTTTCTCGTTAGCAGGATTTATCAGAAACGGTAAGACCGATTTCTTAAATTTTGTATGTAGTACAGTATCGGGGTTGGGTGAGTTAGATTTTGGGCAGAAAGTCATTAAGTTAACGTATGGTAATTAGCCTATTTATGTAATTTGATTGTTTCATGCTTGTTAGCAGATTGGGATGCCCTGTGGGTGCTATGGTGATTTGGTATGGCACATAGGTGCAGAATATGAGGTAGATTTTTAAAAAAAACTGACTGATTAGATTTTCAGCATAAAATATGCTAATTAAGGGTCTAATTTTTTTTCTCGCCTGAATGAAATTCAGAAGAGACTCAGTGGTCACTTTGTGTGTGTGTGTGTATGTGTGTGTGTGGTATGTCACACATCTTGTTAGCAGATTTCTCACAACCGTGAGGCCTATTATGACGACATTTTGTGTGTGCACCAGGTTGGGTGTACCGATCTTATTTAGATTTTTGGGCAGCAAGGTCTTTAATTTAAGTGTGTAATTTAGCTTATTTTATGTAATTTTTAATTGTTTAAGCTTGTTTTAGCAAATTACACAAGAACCGTATTGCTACAGTGATTTAGTTTGGCATGTAGGGCCGGATTACGAGGGAGAGGAACTGATTAGATTTTCAGCCTAAACTATGCTAATTAAGTGGTAATTTGCATAATTCATGGGAATTTTTCAAGTTTGTCGGATTTTCACGAAACCTTGTGGATGTGGTCTACCGATGTTCCCGAGAAATTTAAAGAGTGAAGTCGGGTCACTGGAAGTCATTTATGTTCTAATTTGCATGGATTTATGCGACTTCTCAAAGTATGTTGGTTTCCTACAAAACTTGGGTAATGTGATCCCCTTTGATCCTGATCATTTTACAGGTACAGTTGGGTCAGTGAGGTCATTGTATGTGCCTTTATTTCCCTAATTTATTCCAATTTCCAACTTTGTAACAGTTTCGCCCATTCTAGGTATGGTCTGTTAACTTTTGATCTGATGTGTTTGATGTTCATGATTTGATTGAATTCCATCATAATACTCCTGTTTAGATAAAGCACTGAGGAACTAGTAAAACCATAGCCCTGTGCCAATTTTTACTGCGTTATGAGCTTCCCACTGCAAACCCTCTCTTACCCAACCAATTTGATTTGTTGATTAGACCTACAAAAATATGTAACATTTTTCTTTCTCTCTTCTTTACATGGGAACGCGTACCCTGCAGGGTAATGGTCCTGTGACTTTTGCCATACATTTCATTCTATGTCAAATAAGGCAATTACTAAGATAGACAACGGTGGAGTTTCCTAAAGTATATTTTGGTACTCCTTGACTCTTGCATGTGGATAGTTTGTTGGTGTTTGGGGGAGGAGGTGGGGAGGGTGTTTGGCTGCCTGCAGTGGGTGGGGGGATGGATGGCATGTCCCTGGCTGCTTGGAAATAAAAGGCATGACTGATTGAAGGAAATGTGATTTTAAAAGGCAAAGAGCCCATGGTTGCTAGAGGGTATTTAGAACTTTCAAGTTGGATTTTTGTGGTCAAAGAAGATGGGAGTTGACTGAGCGATCAAACTTAATTCAAATCCGGGTATTTATGGAGAGGAAGGGGGGGGCATGAAGGAAGAAAAAACAATTAGGGACTTTGTATTGGATAGTTATTGTCTTTATTTTTTATTGGTCAGTTATTTTAGTAATTTTTGAGAATTTTTCTGGGTTATATGTGAAAATTTGCTGTTCGATTGACATGACGATGACTGCATGAAATAGTTGGTTGTTTGTGTAATGGCATAATACAAACCACCGATCGCGCCCAGCGAGACCTTTTTGGCGATCATCCTTGTTAATATATATGCAAAATGTTCAATAATTTATAAAAAAAGTTTGTCAGATTTCATAATTTGGTGAACTTCTGGTCCTGGGGATCATTCAATGTGTTCTAATTGGCATAATTTAATGCAACTCTTAAAGTTTGTTGGATTTTCATAAACTCGGTGGGTATGGGTTGACCTTTGGTCCTGAATTGTTTTAATCCATGGATTCAGGGTCCTGGAGGTCATTCAACTGTCCTATTTGCCATAATTTATGCATAATTTCTAAAGTTTGCTGTATTTCATGAAACTTGGTGGGTATGGCTTACATTTACTCTCCAACAATTTTAAACATATACTGTATGGGTCACTGGATGTCAGTCAGTGTGTCTGTGTGCATGGTTCTCGCCAAATTTGCAAAGTTATGTTGCGATTTTCTTGAAGCTTGATGGTCTGGTATAACCTTAGGTCATCCCCCCAAATTTAAACATTGTAGTCAGTCACTGGGGGTATTTCAGTGTGTATAATTTTGCTTCATTCAGCAACTGTTCAAGTTTTTGGATTCCCTTTAAATAATTAAGTGTGGTCAACCATGGATCCGATAGATTTAGTCAATGGAAGGTTGAGTATTTGTGTCTAATTTGGCATTGCATTTTTAGTCACATATCCACAGACTGAACTCTCTGGAGACCTTGTCAGTATCATTCCTTGTTATTTGAACTGTTCACTATTAGTCAGCTGTTTCTGTTAATTCTAATACAAATCTGGAAGCAGCACATGGAATGACTTATATTGTTTGCATGGTGACTGATGGAGAAACCAATGATTTGCACAACAGGCGAGACAATGGGGTCGATCACCTTGTTAGGGTTGTGTTGCCACAAGCTTCATGTGAGATTAGTTTTATGCTCCTTGGGTGCCAGAACTAAACACCTCAAACATGCTAATTATTTATTTGTTCTCCCACGTCCCACTAACTGAAATTTAGACAGCCCTTCCATATTCACAATCGTACATTCTGTTCTCCCTGTCGATTCTTGACCCTGCTGATCGATCTATGTGCATCTTCCTTGTTGGACTTGATCTGTGCTCAACACCACCTGAAGTTTCTGCAGGCAATCCTCCCAGAGACGGTCAGTTCACAACGTTCACAACACAGCCAGTCCACAGTTTTTTTTTTTGCAGTTAGTGGTCTCGAGTAAATGGTTCACAAGTGTGCAAGTTAATTGGTACTCCAGAGTTAATAGTGCTCAGCTGTTAATGGTTCATAGTTACAGTATTGGTTGCTCAGAGTAGCTGGTCCACAGTTACAGTTATTGGTGCTTAGATTACTGTTCAAGTATCGTTAATGGTGTCAGAGATACTGGTCCACCGTTATATTTATGGTGCTCAGAGTCCTCTGTCCACAGTTCCGTTAATGGTGCTCAGAGTTAATATTGCTTTGGAGTAATGGTTCACAGTTAATATGTAATCTTGCTCAGAATACTGGTCCACACAAGGTTATAGTTTATGGTGCTCAGTTACTGGTCCACAGTTATAGTTAATGATGCTCAGATTTACTGGTCCACAGTCCCAGTTAATGGTGCTCAAAGTTATGGTCATAGTTACAGTTAAGGGCTCGAATTCCTGGTTCCCAGTCCAATTATAGTTAAGGTGCGCAAGTTAATGGTTCACAGTTATAGTTAATGGTGCTCAGAGTTACTGGTCCACAGTTTTAGTTAATGATGCTCAGCGTTACTGACCACAGTTATCTTTAATCAGACGCATATTAATAGTGCTCAGAGTTAATGTTCAATAGTTTCAGTTAATGGTGGCTCAGAATTCTGGTCCACATTTTACGTTATGGTGCTCGGAGTTACTGGTCCACAGTTATAGTTTATAATGGGGCTCAATTTAATGGTTCACAATTTATAGTTAACGGTACTCAGTTTTAATAGTCTCAAGTTAATTGTTCACAGTTAGAGTTGATGTTCACAGTAAATAGTAATGGTTCATAGTTGATTGATGGTTCACAGTTTGGGTTAGTCATATTATTATGTACAAGGTCAGAGGCAACACAGCTCACAGGATATTCACCACACAACAGGAACTACAGTTCACTCAATGTAACCGCTCATTTCTTCAACCGTATCTGGAGAAATCAAAATAATCCAGTAGTGGAGTGAATTGATTTGATACAAAGTGAGCAAGTTTGAGTAAAATCACTGTGAGCAATATTGTACTCTTCTGCCTGTCTCACTTTGCGCCTTATGGTTATTCTTTGACATGACAGAAATCCTTGTACGGCTCCAATGATGTCCCACTATAAAAGCCTTATAAGAGCACTAATTTCAGCTTATTGATTCTGTGAATGCTGTCCTGGAAATTTTAGGTATTCATTTGGGTACAACCTTTATTCATTCTCATTCCAGGCTCCGTTTTTGTCAATGAAATGAGGGCCTCTGGCCACCTACCACCCCACCTGCCGGCACAAGAGGGCAGTAGAAACACACTGGATGGCTTTCATTCATTCGCCGGATGACTATTCTCAACGAATTTTAACCTATCACGCACAGTAAGAAGCTCATCAGACTGTGATATTGTTAGTTTGAATGGACAGAAGTGTTCTTTCCTGGACGATGTCATACTTACCCTAATGCCATCCCTGCACCACCCCCCCCACTGTTATGTCAACCTGCATTTCTCCGTCACAGACTCACAACCCTGTCCCTGTTTTTGTGGAATCAGCTTAAATTTGGTATGCATCTCCCTTATGGGGATTACAAGAACCTTATGCGTGGTGTGCTTTGGTCCATTTCTTTTCTGGTGAAGAATAAGAAAATAGTTTTATTTTGACCATTCTGAGGTCCACAGATGTTGAAGTCTGTAACTGCTTGTAACACAAAAGGTCTGATCCAGTTGAAATTCGGTGTGCCCAACTCATTATGGGGGTAACATGAACTCTACTCCTGTTCTTGTGCAGATTATGGGGCATTACAGTGGAAATTTATGGAAAAAAAATGGCATTTTGACCAAATGTGAGCTTGTTAACCGATTAACTCAAAACCCAAACTGATCGTCCAAGCTCATACTTGAATTGTGAGTTCCCCATGAACATTACATGAATCACAGTTTGTTTGTTTTTTTTGGGGGGGAGGGGTTGGGGTCCGTTCTAAGGTCAAAGTATGATCTTGTGCATGCTCAGTGGGCAATGCCTCAGCTCGATCAGCTTCCGGCATTCTGGTTCTAAAACTGACACTAGTGAAACATGAATATAAAACCCTGCATCCAAAGTTTGGAGATTATTCAAGCATGTTACCATGTTGATACTTCAATTAACTTGGGGAATTAACGCTTCCATAACGTATGCAAGTAGCTTGGGCGAGTCACTGGTATTCCAACTATGCTCTTGTTGAATGATCACCACTCTGACAGTGGTATTTGGGTCGTTATCCCAACGTTTCTTCATGCATCATGGAATGCTGTTTCCCAACTACCTTTGTTTTTCGTCCCACCCTTTTTACATGCTCCACAAATACATCTCTTTAGTGAACCCCTCTTCAATGGTCGTAGCATGTAGTTTTTTCAGGAGGTTTTCCGCGATACATAATCTGTGAATCACAAGAGTTTGAATAACAGTGACTAAATACAAGCTTGATAAACGAATTGAAATCCCAACCTTGATCTCATATCATAATCCTAGAAGGTCATATGGAAGTATAGTTTTGTTTTTTCGATATCCCGTTCATCCCCGAAAAGAAATAGTCCCAATCCAGAACATGGAAATGTAATCTCTATGAAGCTTGATGTATCTCAATGAGAGTGGATCCATTCACACTGGTCAACTAATCCCAGCTTTGATCGCCTCATCGCTCGTGTGTGAGGATCAACACGTGAGACATTACTCTCAAGCATCATGGCTGTTCCAGGACCAGCCCGTGTCCCCCCATTCCTAGCCCAGCGAGGTGGTGAGGACGGAAACATGCACACCCTCCTAGAAGACCTGTATCCCGCCAGATAAACAGTAAACTGGGCCTATCAAGGTACCCTTCGTATTTTATTTCTCCATACGAGTAATATGAGTCCTCTTTGTGGGAGTCGGCTGTATGCACTATTTTTGGTGGTACGTGTCTTATTTTAATATTATAATTTATGCCAGTCTTTCCAGAACACCTTGGATTTTCTTCTTTATTGACCTCTCAACTGTGTCGACCTGCAGTAAAACTGAACAGCAATCATAAAACTTCAGTCATAGTCATAAAAGCATTCTGACATTTTACAAAACGATCCAACATATTATTCATATTTTTCCACCATTTGGAACTTGGTGCTAAGAGATCGATGAAGGTTCTACTGGCTCTGTACACTGACAGGCCTAGCAACAGCATGGACCACCCCCATCCCCTCGCATGCCTTCCTAAACACCTTGTGGCGCTTTCACCGTGGCTATACTCCTCAAGACTACCACCATTTCCTGTGTGCCTCTTGTAAACTGATATTACGTATCTGCAAATATTTGTCTTGTGTTTGCTACTATATAGCCAAAGGCCTTGCTTGCCGCAAGCTTGTGACAGCTTGTAATCAAACTCAAGGGTCTCTGGTAACCTCAGGTGTGGAGTGTAACGGCAGGAACATAGCAACCCTGCAGGTTTTTAAACTGGCTGCAAGTCCTCACCGGCCTGTCAGGGAGGGTACTGAACCTAGAATACAAGCCTGGCACGAGTGCATACTTATATCAAGGGCTGGCAGGCGAGTATTGAACCTAATAAAGCAAGGCTTTAAGAGTGCAGACCTATACTAGGGCCTAGCAGGGAGAGCCTTGGACATATAACCGCAAGGCCCCTGTAAGAGTGCAGACCTATACAAGGGCCTGCAGGGAGAGCATTGGACCTATATACAAGGCCTGTAAGAGGTGCCGACTTACATAAGAGGTCACGTCTTCAGGGACCGCATTGGACCTATATACAAGGCCTGTAAGAGTGCAGACCTATACAAGGGCCTGGCAGGAAAAGCATTGGTCCTATATACAAGGCCTGTAAGAGTGCAGACCTATACAAGGGCCTGGCAGGGAGAGCATTGGACCTATATACAAGGCCTGTAAGAGTGCAGACCTATACAAGGGCCTGGCAGGGAGAGCATTGGACCTATATACAAGGCCTGTAAGAGTGCAGACTCATAAAAGGGCCTAGCAGGGAGGGTATTGAACCTCAATTAGAGCCAACACTTTCCTTCCCCACTTTATACTTTTAAAAAGCAGAACATTCTTTTTTCCTGTGTAGCAAAACCAATGGAAAGCCCTGATGGAAAGCGAAATGAAGCAGAATTGACATTAAAAAGCTGAGAACTGTTCGAATCCACCTATATGCAAGGTCTGGCGAGAGATTGAACCTATACCCAAGGCCTGACAAGAGTCCAAACCTGGTATCTGTACGTTATTCTTGCCTGGAGTTGTCTGCATGGAACTGTATAGAGTGTGACTGGGAGGATTCTACTCTGGGATGGGGAGAGATTTCTGGTCGTCCAAATCAATAAAGTACTTCTTGGCCATAAGACCAATTTCTTACAATTGTACCTTTTTCTTCTCGTGTTTTTCAGGGATTATTCTACTGTTGTAAAGAGAATGCCCAAGCTTGGTGGTAGGACAGACTGGCAAGGATAAGCTCATTCAGTTAGATCGGTAAGGTGCCTTGTTGTTTGATGGAACTATTTGCTTCATATTCCAAGCTACATTGCCCTATGATTGCGTTCATGGCGAAACAAACATGAAAAAGTTCTCGCTCTTGGATAATGCAGTTTGAGCTTGAAATACTACTTGAATTTTTCAACACAGTGGATCACACAATCTTTGTGTTGCTGTTCAAAATAAAGCTCCTTGGCGCATTACTCCAACAATGAATAAAATCTCGGGAAAGGCCAACAGAGGCCCAGTGCCTGCAGGGTTAATTTATTCCAGTAGTAAACACAATTTCCGTGAGGTTAAGATCTGCTGAATCTTCGCAAACTTTGAGGCGATCATTGAGCACATTCTTTCTCAACAAGCATGTGACCCATAGGCATCACTGCTGCAGAATACGCCAGATGCTACTTCTTATACGTCAACTCACAAGTCCCACTTTTACACATGGGTAATGCATAAGGCATCCAAGGAGACCTTCATTTGGTTCATTTTCTCTGTTGTCAGGCAGTGGACATGGTCACAGGGTCAGGTCACACGGTCAGGACTGTACAAATACCAACTTGGGGCATATCATTCCTTCCCGCTGTGCAGCCAGAATGGCCAGCGTTATCCAGTTAGAGGTTTGGCTATGTTGAACAGGTGATTCATTATCTGAGCATAATAAGTAATAAAAATGATTGGCTATTTTTCATTTCAGAAACTAATGAATGAACAGTTCAACCAATGAGCCTTATGGCAAACTGAGCACCGAAGAATGCTGCAAAGATTCGGTGAGTGAAGAAGAAAGAAGTCTTGCTCAGGGAACTTCTGCAAATGCACACTAGATAAAACCAGCCAGCAGAGGATTCACTATATATTCAGCTCAGTAGTGGGGGTGGTATATGTTATGAACCTTTTTAAGAACACTTTGGCCTGTAAACTTTCTCTTCATGGACACAATATCCATTGACCCATGGGACATCTTTGATCACTAAAAAGTCAGGGTCAAAGATCATAATTGACAAATCAATATTGGAGAAAAGGTTTTCCTGCAAATTAGGTGGATGAACTTCGATACTTGTTCATCATCGATATTGACTACTAGTACTGAGGAATTCAAGGGCTGAAGTTATTGAAGCATAATGAGCTTTTATGTGAGTAATTGGGAAAACAACTTTGCAATGCCTCTACCCCTATAAATTCTATAAATTAGGTTGGATTAGTATCATACTCTGTTGTGTTTTTTATTCCTTGGAAAGTCAGAGGAATCTGGAGGCAGACAGTGTTTGTGTGCATGTTATGTGACGGCCTAGCCTTGTTTATCTGATAACTTGACCAAATCGATGAAGTTAATACTTAGTATATGGGTTCTCCCATATTGAGTACATGATCCTATTGTTTTGGGGTCAGGTAAAAGATCATCTGAGGTTGAGAGAGGGCCAAAGTCTGAAAATCTTGTTAACATGAAAAGTCCAGAATGCCTGTCCGATCAAAGTTGAAATTTGGTATGCAGCTTGCTTATGGGGAGTACAGGAACCCTATTGGTGTGTGGTGGCAGCCAAGGCGTCAGATTTGGGGGAAAATGGAGAATTGTAAAATGTAATTGGCAACATTACCTTGTGTTAAACGGTACTCCTGATGAATGAAGCTATGAGGTACATGCATCCCTATTGTGTGGGGTCAGGTCAAAGGTCATTTGGTCACCAGTGGTCCAGAGTCTTGTTTCACAATAAGTCTATAATGCCTAAACCACTCAGGTTGGAATTGAGTATGCAGGATTCTCATGGGAAAGTAAAGTACGAGAACCCTATTGCTTTGGTGTAGACCAGGATCAGTTTTGGGGAACTTGGGAACTTGAAAATTGATGCTTGGGCCAATTTTAGATTGTTAACATGATAACTTGACCCCACCAGGCTGGAGGAAGCTCATACTTGGTATGTGGGCTCCCTGTCTGATTACATAATCCCTATTGTTTTGAGACACATTCAGTCATCTGAGGCGGAAATAGGTAATATTGTGAAAATTTTTTATTTTGGCTATTTCCAGCTTGTTAACAAGACCTCACCTGATGGTGAGGTTTATACTTAGTATGTGTAATCCCCATAATGAGTACTACATGATCCCTAGTTGTAATTCTTGTAAGCATGTGAGTTGACAATGCCCCAGCTTGATCAAGTCGAATCCGTCAAGGAATCCCTGAGCTTTCTGTTCTGGCTTTTCCTGGTTTCAATGACTTTGTGGTAACCTATGGGTTTTAAAAAATTAAGGGGTCAAAGGTCATTAGAGTGGCATAGTAAGCTATCATATGGACAGGTTCAAAAACCCGACTATGTTTAGACTTTGTTGAAATATTATAATACTGGTCAGTGTAATTATGGACTAGCAATCCTATGGTGATCTGAATTAAGGCTAAGTCTTAAAGGGCTCTTATGACTACACGATTGGATTGTTGGATCATTATATTTGGTCAGTGATACCTTTGCAATGTCTGGAGGACAGTGGAGGTCATCTCCACGCAACCTGCACATATAGCCTGATATATTATGTGAAAAATAATAGATGCTTCCACTTCTCACAGGTGAATTCGCTTCTTGGTCAATGTTTCATTGCTACTAGTCCTTCATGGCTTCTTCAGGAATTTACGGTCAAGATCATTGAACATAACTCGTTCACCCAACAACATATGGAAGGTGCGTGATGAACATTAGGTTGAAAATTGTAAAATGCATCTCCCAACAGATTTAGTTACTAGTCCGTGTTTCGCCCGGCTTGTATTCCGTTTGAGCAGCACGCCCTCTGAATCGCGCGTATACTGAGAGCGGGGCCTGCGCATGTGAACATGAACTTCCAAGGCTCACGCACCTCACAATTTCGTGTAAAAAGTACTGCATTCCTTATGATGCAGCAAATCAAGCAATTATTTAATTGTTGTGTTACTCTGACCAGCTGGCTCGTATGCAAGAATAACGGACGGCTACGTGCTTGGGATTAAGCCCTATCAAACTGGATTCGAATATATAACCGGATAGCTCAGGTTGTAGAAATAGTGGATCACTACCTCACAACACTGCGTGGTATACAATGTACATATTTCACCATGTTTTTTCATGAACCAGATTTCTCCAGATTTTGGGTAACTGTGATTTAACTTCTGTACATCAGAGCTCTAGTTTGTTTCATTGCTACTGGCCGGATTTACTTTGGGGAGACCTTTGAAAATGAGTTCTGGTTTACAACCCTGCATGTTTATTCATTGCAATAATAAAAATGTTGTTAGAATCTGTCTGATTTGACAATGATTTAAAGACAAAAATCTTTTGATTTCAAATGTGAGAGTCTTTATATCCTGTTCTCTTCAGGGTATGCCATTTCTGTATAAAGCGGGAAAGTTTTGACACTACGATGATGTTATATTTTTCTTCCACAGCAACCTGTGCTCCGAATTCTAGAACTCTACACACTTCCCACATCAACTGTCATTGCTATGTATCACAAGATCCTTGCACAGGTAAGCATCTCATTATTATCATTATTATTATCCTATGAGATATGAGCTGTGTTCATTCTTTTTTTGTTTAGTGCATATTAACAAACAAATTGGGACAAACTGAGCTTTGTTACAACCCCATCTTGATGTCAAAGGAGTTACCATAGTTAATGTTGATGCACAAAGGATGAATGGATTGTGAGTCATACGGCCACTGTATTAGTGTCAGACACTGTAATTAAACCTACCTTACTCATTGCCCACCAAAGCACTGCTCTGGAGACATTTGATTGCCTTCTCCAGGTCAATGACTAGGTCAGTTAGCCTCAGTCCATGGCAGTTACTCTGATCCAAGGTATCATCTTTCCCTTTGCAGCAATCAGTGATGTAGCTGTCATGCCAGTCATCGGGCAGAACGTAATTGCAGATCATGCTGTTAAAAATGTCAGCGATAGCAATGGTATTTTACGTACATCTCACGAGGCCTTGAGCATTTCAGATACTGCACCAGAGTGACCAGGTGTTTTACCAGTTTCCATGCTTGCTGTCACTGTTCACTGTCTTTTATACAGAAATATTCCTAGGAGGGCCATGGACGAGGTCGGCTGGAGTTGAGCCTTCTAAACTCCTCCTGAATTCTATGTTTTAGTAGATCTCATAGTGGTCCATCCATGCTGGCTTCTTGAGAGAGGAGAGAGGAGAGTTTCATTTTATCCTCCTTATTCCTTTTATTCCTGAGAGCAGCATCAACCTCATCATCACTACTAGGGGACTTCAATTAAGGCCAAGACGAATATGAGGTGATTCGATTCAGGTTTTCTACTGACTACTTCTTTGAATTTTCTAATGTTACCATTGATAGTGGTCATCTGCTCAAGCTCTGTGGCGAACATTGCAGGTTAGATATTCAGATTTTTTCTCAAAAGAATGACAAATGAGTGGAACAGCCTCCCTGAAGATTTGTTCGGTCCAAGAGTGTTAATACCTTCAAGAACATATTGAGTTGTTTTTAAGGAATTCGTCGGGCACATGTGCACTGTTTTTCTCTTCTGAGGCTTGCAGTTGGCTTCGGGCGTCATTAATGAGGAGTCTCTCCTTCTGAACTAAACTAAACTAACTCCATTTTCACTCCCTAGTCCTCCCAAACACATTTTCACAGGTCTTGTTATGGGTCCTGAGGACCACGGTGGTGGCTGGAGTCTTAGTTCCCAAGCTTTGCTACCAGCATACTGTTTTGCCTCATTTTGAGTCATTGTTCTTCCACTTTTCATACACGATAACTTGTAAACTCCACCACCAGCCTGTGTTGTTACCCTTTGCATGCTTCCTGAGCTTTTGGTCCCAATTCCTAATCAGTATGAAGTCAATCTGGCCGCAATGCAGCCCAGGCTCATGGGTTTCCAATAGTTGTCCTTCTTCACAAGGCACGAGTTGGGAGCATCCGCAACCTAGCTCCAGCAGCCTGTCTTTTTCATCATCCCTCTCACCAAAGTCAGCGTGTCCTTGACCTTTCTGTAGGAGCTGACAACCATGCTGATAAATCTTAACCTTCTTGTAGGAGCTGGCAACCCTGCTGATGAACCTTGACCTTCTTGTTAGGAGCTGGCAACCCTGCTAATGAACCTTGACCTCCCTGTTGGAGCTGGCAACCCTGCTGATGAACCGTGACTTTCTTGCAGGAGCTGGCAACCCTGCTGATAAACCTTGACCTCTTGTTAGGAGCTGGCAACTCTGCTGATAGACCTTGACCTTCTTGTAGGAGCTGGCAACCCTGCTAATAAACCTTGACCCTTTTTGTAGGAGCTGGCACCCCTGCTGATAAACCTTGACCTACCTGTAGGAGCTGGCAACTCTGCTGATAAACCTTGACCTCTTGTAGGAGCTGGCAACCCTGCTGATAAACCTTGACCTACCTGTAGGAGCTGGCACCCCTGCTGATAAACCTTGACCCTTTTTGTAGGAGCTGGCAACTCTGCTGATAAACCTTGACCTTACTGTACATCCAGGGTTCATCACAAAATTCATCCTTAGTGGAATCAATACATCCAGGGTTCCTCATCACAGAATGCATCCTTAGTGATGTCACTCAAGCCAGCTTGAGGGGCATGCACAGACAGGAACGTTACAGCTGCTTCTCCAGATTAATCTAGCTCTCCCAACCTTGTCCACCCTCGTTCATGCAGCTCTACCAGTCCTGTATTGTTCCAGTGCCTGGGAAGCATTATTATACCTCTTAGTGATGTAGTGCAATAAAAAAAAAATCATGGTTACTTACTGATCACAGAGGATTGAACCTATTTGAGGCCCTGCATGGGTGCAGACCTGGCTGGATACAATACTATTATGCACTATTGTCAGCTGCAAATCCTTAGAGTACATTGAATAAATAAGGCAGTGCCGCTTCAACCGTACCTTACTGTGGGGGTGGGAGTTATCACATGCTGATGTCAACTTGCAGATTGCCTACCCCTCGTTTGTCCAATTCCTCTTGCTGAGTGACCAGCAAGAAGGCAACAGGTACCATTTTTAAAGTCTTTGTCTGAAGTCGCGACTGGGATTCGAACCCTGGTCTCCCAGGTGAAAGGCGGCCGCTCTAACAATTGTGCCAACCAATCGGTATTTTTATCATTACATGGTATTATGGTGAACCTTTCTGGGTGGGTATAACACCATTCTGTTATCTGTTCCCTCGGTAGAACTGGTCCAGTGGGTATCTGAGTTCCCAGTCTGGGTTCCTCACCCAGGAGCTGCTAGACCACTTGTCATCAGAACTGCATCAGATCAGGAAGTGCTTCGCCGTCTCCGTTCTCTCGTCGGTGCTTCAGAACTACGTGGACAAAATTGGTAGGTATCCATGGCAACCGTCTCCAACTACCATCATCAATACATACTGCAATCATTTTGATATTCACTGTCAGCTAGTTACATTCGGGTGTTATTCGTATCAGTAGTTATAAACATGTGTGTGGAGACTGAATGAGCCTGTTTGCAAGTGTCTATGCTCCCCACCAACCTGTTCAGAGGTGTAGACAAGATTAACTGCATAGCGCTACCATCAAGGCACATTTTCTATTCCTTGACTGAAGTCAGGGAATCTATGCAGTCATGACCGTGTGTGTGTGTATGTATGTGTGTGTGTGTGTGTATGTAATGCTTGAGACGACTCGACCCCACCTGGATGAAGCTCATATTTGGTATGTGTGTTCCCCATGATGAGTACATGAACCCTATTGTTTTGGGGTCAGGTCACCAGAGGTCAAAGTCTGAAAAACTTGTAAACATGATAAGTCCAGAATGGTTGGTCCGATCAAGTTGAAATTGAAATATTGAACTAGCTGAAATATGGGGAGTACAGGAACCCTATTGTTTTTGGCTTAGGTTGAGGGTGAATTTTTGTCAAGAATAGAAAATTCATGAAAAATCAATATTTTGGCCAATTTTGGCTTGTAAACATGATAATTCAACTCCACCTGGATGGATGAAACCCATACTTGGTATGTGTGTTCCCCAGTCAGGGAATGTATGCAGTCATGACCGTGTGTGTGTGTATGTATGTGTGTGTGTGTGTGTATGTATGTGTGTGTGTGTGTATGTAATGCCTGGGATAACTCGACCCCACCTGGATGAAGCTCATACTAGGTACGTGTGTTCCCCAAGATGAGTACATGGTCCCTATTGTTTTGGGGTCAGGTCACCAGAGGTCAAAGTCTGAAACACTTGTAAACATGATAAGTCCAGAATGGTTGGTCCGATCAAGTTGAAATTGAAATATTGAACAAGTTGAAATATGGGGAGTACAGGAACCTTATTGTTTTTGGCTTAGGTTGAGGGTGAATTTTTGTCAAGAATAGAAAAATTCGTGGAAAATCAATATTTTGGCCAATTTGGGCCTGTAAACATGATAATTCAACTCCACCTGGATGGATGAAACCCATACTTGGTATGTGTGTTCCCCATGATGAGTACATGAACCCTATTGTTTTGGGGTCAGGTCAGAGGTCATTAGAGGTCAAAGTCAAGAAATTTAGTGTGTAGCTTTCTAATATAAAGAGTATAGGAGCCCTATTGGTTGGTTGAGACATTTGTCAGACTTCATCACATTATTTTACCATTTACAAGGTCAGATGAAAGAAAAAAAGATGATTTGGGGGATATGGTATCATTTGTTTCATTCGTTTCCATCATTGTGACCTTCAGGGAAACCCATTCAATAAAAAATAAAGATCTCATTCCTCACTGTGACCTATTCAAGCCATATTCTTAGACATGAACTCTTAGACATGAACTCGACCTTTCAAGGAATTAGTGCATCCTCCCAGCCATGACATTGCACTCACTTTTGAAATCCTTTTCCCAGATCATATCATTTTCACTGTATCTATGAGAGGTGGTGGGTTCCGTACAAATTGAATGAAAATAGCCTAACATGAATACCTTGAATCTTCATTCCCCTTGTGAGAAATGCTAGCCAGGACACTAATTGTTATTTTCAGTTGATTCCACTACCAGTGAGTCGAACTTACATAAAAGTCAGAGTGAGGGGGCACATCAGAATGATAATTAAATGATAGTAATGATAGATTGGGTGGCCAGAGTGATTGCCTCTATGGTCTCTTTAAACTGACAGCAAAGAATGATGAATAGTAACTAGACTCCTCTTTGTTTCTATCAGTTAATCAATGTGACCCACTTAGGTTCCATTAAATAAAGAGACCGACAGTTGTTGAGTGACAGCTAACTGCTTTGTAGCAAAGCCCAGCAATTAACACACCCTTTCAAGAAATTAGCGAATCCTAGCTCCCACCGTGATGAAGTGCCCACGTATTCCTTATCACCAGATTATAGAGAGGGTGTAAACTACATTAGGAGCTGTTAAGTGGCATTGAATAACATGAAACCCCTGCCTTCTTGAAAAATTGAATGTTAAATTCCCTCAGACATCTAATTTACATTTTGAAATGAAACAATTACAAGTTCATAGCACCGCGCATATACATGTGATGGGGGAGAGCCATTGCAATCTGTCCTGATCTAGCTGGCCTTAGGCTGAAAAGGGCACATAGTTGTTCAGAACCAGGTCTGTTGGATTCAGGTCATTATTGGTGTTCTCTTCAGTTGCCATACATGTGAAGGTGCACAAAGCTATTGCAATCTTTGCTGACCTTAGGCTGGAGAGGGCACGTAGTTGTTCAGAACCAGGTCTGTTGGATTAAGGTCAATATTGGTGTTCTCTTCAGTTGCCATACATGTGAAGATGTACAAAGCCATTGCAATCTGTGCGAACCTTAGGCTGACGAGGGCACATAGTTGTTCAGAACCAAGTCTGTTGGATTCAGGTCAATATTTCTTTATTTATTTACCAACATCATCAGCATACAATGCATTGTTTATACAGATTATGATCAATATTTACATAAATAGTTTACCAATAGGTTGTTAAACTGAGTAATGATTATGATGTGATAAGGATGGTAGGACCAGAAGTAAGTAGGGACCTTTCGAGTCTGAAACATTCACAATGTAGTGTTATTTAACATAAAAAACAAACAAACAAAAAGAAAAACAATAATAATGCCGTCCTATGACATACAAGACTCAGATTTGAGTTGTTTTGTACCTACTTACGTAAACTCGGGATAGGTAAGATTATCAGAAAACAATCAAAAAGCCCTTAAGTACAATATCCCTAAGTAACCTGCGATGCACCGGTTATAAGTTTATTTTGGTATAGGCTGACTTATAATATTTGATACTTCAATGCATGATCATATAGCTTCACCCATGTGTATTTTGTTTTTAAGGCGGCAATATTGTCTGATAGCGACTGGGGAAAAACCGTCTCGTGCGGTAATGGAGTACATCAGCCTATAACACAATAGGAGCAATTAAAGATTTTCTACATAAAGTGGTGTATAGGCTATAAATAACAGTTGCGGTATCTGCAGTGTTTTAATCACTCACTTCCATAAATACAAATCAGTTGGCGTTTCAATTTTGCTTAAATATGCTTAGAGTTCTGAAGAATTTATTTCGTTATCCAAGGCGCTCCATAAGTGCACACCTGTATATCTGATATGGTTACAAGCTCGCTGTGTTCTGGAATATGGATGATTCAAAACAGTCTTTGTTACGAGTGTTAGTCTATGACGATCAGAGTTAGTAGTATAAAAACCATTAAATGCGTTTGGAAGCCTACCATTTAGATACTCATATACAAATATTCCAAGTTGGGTAATTATACAAGTCGGCCAATTTAAGAACGTTGTGCTCTTTGAATAATACTGTGGTGTGAAATGTATACGGCACATTGCTTATATTACGAATAATAATCTCTTCTGGAGCTTGTATAATTCTTAATTAAGGTTCATTCATACTTGCCGTAAATCCTTCCCTCTGATGGCTGAACAGGTCAGCTGACCGTGCATAAACCTGCGTTAATGCACGGTGTTATTGCACGTGTGCCTCGACACAGGCGAATAACTGGTTGTATGAATTTTGATTGTTTGCAAGTCACACGCATATGGTTACAACGTATCAAATCGAAGGCGCTATCACTCAGGGGCTATGGTGAAGGGATCCATTGTGCATTAGATGTTATAATTGGGCGCGATTACCAGTGCCACGAGCGCACATCAGAACGCTTTGAATAGAACTTGTATGTATCATTTAGGCAGATACATGGAAAATAAATAACACGCAGCGAGAAATAATTTTTCACGCGCAATGTAATGCGCGTTGCTCACAGGGGACGCGAATGGGTTGAGACATTAGTCATACGGGTATGCGTCGACATTCGTCCACGCGCTCTGTGTGCGCTTATATTTCAAGATAGAATTGAGAGACGCGCGTATGTTGTTTTTAATTTATTGGCGCATGTACACGACTCTTTGCAATGTCATCAGGGGTCCCTATTTTTATCATAAAGTGGTAAATTCCAGAGTCGTTTGATGCAATATTCCAACTAAATTTTGCGCTGTATGAATGAACGGGATTAATCAACGGTCGATTGTGTTTTATCCACATGATAATGCACTCCTCGGGGGTTAATTCTAACGCTGGATGCACTCGGCTGCGCCCTCGTGCATCGCTTGAATTAACCCCGGTCGTGCATTATCCAGTGGATAAACCACGCTCGACCGTTGGTTAACCCCTAATTATTTGCGTGCACCCCCAAACAAGAAGGCTATAGTTCAGATGCGGGAGAATAAGTGCATTGTATAATGTAAGCAGGGCGCGTAACGGTACCAGGTATTTCAATCTATTTATAACACTGTTTATCCTTTTAATTTTATTTGAAATTTTCTTAATGTGTTCCGCCCAACTCAACTTGTCATCGATCGTTATGCCCAAAAAATCTGTATGAGAGAATGCTTTAATTTGCTGTCCCGCAAGTACAAACCGATATGTTGCATTTGTCTCTTATCCTGTTATCAAATATCATCAGTTTTGTCTTTAGCACATTCAGAGATAATTTATTTGCTCTAAGCCATTCAGATATATGGCAAAATTCATTACGTAAACTGCTAAGGGTAGCATCCAAATCCTTATTTTGAATAGTATACCGTGGTGTCATCTGCAACGTAGGAAGTTTGAATTATATTTTGTTGAAGATAAAGGCATATCATTGATATAAAGGACAAAAAGTAAAGGGCCTAAGATAGATCCCTGTGGCACACCAATGTTAATAGTGCGGGTACTTGATTTACCATCCCCGAATTGAACATATTGCTGTCGGTCTTTCAAATAAACCTCTGAACCACTCGTAACTTACACCACATACGCCATATCTATATAATTTTTCAAGCAATATATTATGATTAATTGTGTCGAATGCCTTTGAAAGGTCTATAAAGACAGCGGCTGTGTTTTTTTTGTTATCGTCCATGGCAGCAGAAGTATATTTATCAACCAGGTTCAATGCTGCCATACAAGTAGACTGGTTTTTGTGGAAAGCCAGACGGATTTGCAGAAAAGATGCTGTGCTTAGAGATAAACTTGTATAATCTGTTACGAACCAGTCTTTCGAAAACTTTAGAGATGGACGGAATAATGATATCGGTCTATAATTTGAAACATCTTGAGGATTGTTAGTTCTGTGTATTGGCACAATCTTGGCGATTTTTAAGTGACTTGGAAAAAATCCCTGTAGAGAACGAGAGGTTGATGACATGATTTAGTGGCGAACTATAGATCCTGCAACTACTTTCAGGATGTTGTTGGTGAATTGTCATACCCTGGGCTTTTGCCATTTTTTAAATTTAGTATAGAAGATCGTACTTCATCTGTATTAGTAGGGTAGGGAATAATGCAAATGTTTCTGGAATAATCTTGCTCGAGTAGCTTTGTGGGGTACGATGGATTGGTAGCACGTTAGAACAAATATTCATTGAGTTTGGTAGCAATTATTTTTGCTCAGCAGTAAGGCTGTTGCCGATATTAAAGAACCTGCTATTACACTGGGGTTGGTTATTTCTGCCAAGATATTATTAATAGACTGCCACATTTTTGATTCCTTGACGAAGTCAGAGGAATCTATGCAGTCACGTCGTGTGTGTGTGTGTGTGTGTGTGTGTGTGTGTGTGTGCGTGTTGCCGTGTGTGTGTGTTGTGATGTGTGTGTGACGCCCACTTGTAACCAATAACTTATCAGGTCTGTGTAGGTCAGGCTCATACTTGGTATGTGTGTTCCCCATGATGAGTACAATGAACCCTATTGTTTTTGGGTCAGGTCAGAGGTCATCTGAGGTCACCAGAGGTCAAAGTCTGAAAACCTTGTAAACACGATAAGTCCAGAATGGTTGGTCTAATCAAGTGAAATTAGGTGTATAGCTTTCTTATGGGGAGTACAGGAACCCTATTGTTTTTGGTTCAGGTCAGGGTGAATTTTGGTCGAAAATAGAAAATTTGTGAAAATTTGATATTTTGGCCAATTTTGGCTTGTAAACACGATAACTCAACCCCACCTGGATGGATGGAGCTCATACTTGGTATGTGTGTTCCCCATGATGAGTACATGAACCCTATTGTTTTGGGGTCAGGTCAGAGGTCATCTGAGGTCACCAGAGGTCAAAGTCTGAAAACCTTGTAAACACGATAAGTCCAGAATGGTTGGTCTAATCAAGTGAAATTAGGTGTATAGCTTTCTTATGGGGAGTACAGGAACCCTATTGTTTTTGGTTCAGGTCAGGGTGAATTTTGGTCGAAAATAGAAAATTTGTGAAAATTCGACATTTTAACCAATTTTGGCTTGTAAACACGATAACTGACCACTGGATGGATGAAGCTCATACTTGGTATGTGTGTTCCCCATGATGAGTACATGAACCCTATTGTTTTTGGGTCAGGTCAGAGGTCATCTGAGGTCACCAGAGGTCAAAGTCTGAAAACCTTGTAAACACGATAAGTCCAGAATGGTGTCTGGTCAGTTGAAATTAGGTGTATAGCTTTCTTATGGGGGGAGTACAGGAACCCTATTGTTTCTGGTTCAGGTCGGGGTGAATTTTGGTCGAAAATAGAAAATTTGTGAAAATTCAATATTTTGGCCAATTTTGGCTTGTAAACACGATAACTCAACCCCACCTGGATGGATGGAGCTCATACTTGGTATGTGTGTTCCCCATGATGAGTACATGAACCCTATTGTTTTGGGGTCAGGTCAGAGGTCATCTGAGGTCACCAGAGGTCAAGTCTGAAAACCTTGTAAACACGATAAGTCCAGAATGGTTGGTCTAATCAAGTGAAATTAGGTGTATAGCTTTCTTATGGGGAGTACAGGAACCCTATTGTTTCTGGTTCAGGTCGGGGTGAATTTTGGTCGAAAATAGAAAATTTGTGAAAATTCAATATTTTGGCCAATTTTGGCTTGTAAACACGATAACTCAACCCCACCTGGATGGATGGAGCTCATACTTGGTATGTGTGTTCCCCATGATGAGTACATGAACCCTATTGTTTTGGGGTTGGTCAGAGGTCATCTGAGGTCACCAGAGGTCAAAGTCTGAAAACCTTGTAAACACGATATTCCATAATTGTTTGTCTGATCAAATTTTTTTTTATTTTTTTTTTTTTTTTTTTTTTTTGAAATAAGGTGAAAGCTTTCCTTATGGGGATACAGGAACCCTATTGTTTTTTGGTTCAGGTCAGGGTGAATTTTGGTCGAAAATAGAAAATTTGTGAAAAATTCGACATTTTAACCAATTTTGGCTTGTAAACACGATAACTTGCCCCCACCTGGAATGGCCTGACTCATACTTGTATGTGTGTTCCCCATGATGAGTACATGAACCCTATTGTTTTGGGGTTGGTCAGAGGTCATCTGAGGTCACCAGAGGTCAAAGTCTGAAAACCTTGTAAACACTTTGCAAAAGCAAGCAGGTAATTGGAACGTTTTCAGCGAGGGCAACTAGAGGATTCATGTCTGAAAATTTTCTTACGAGAATAATTAAGGCGTCTCGTTCTAACTACCATGGAGCTGAGGCGAATTCGGGGTGACTTGATTCAGGTTTTCAAAATTGTCCATGGACTCGATGGCCCTGTCCTTCACTACTTCGTTTGAATTTTCTCAATGTTTACGCAAATAGAGGCCACTGTCTCAAGCTTCGGGCAAGCGCTGCAGAATGACATTCGTAAATATTTCTTCTCGCAGAGAGTGATCAGTGCGTGGAATTGTCTTCCTGAAAATGTTGTTTGCTCTAAAGTGGTGATGCGTTCAAGACAGTCATGAGTTATTTTTCAGGAAATGCAATGGCTATTATTATTTCGAGTTTTGGTTCATTTTTCTTTCTGGGGTTTGTTGTCTTCCGGGTCGTTTAATGAGGATTATGTCCTTCCTGCCCTATTCACTAAACTAACTAAACTAACAAACGATATCCAGAACGGTTGGTCTGATAAGGTTGAAATTAGGTGTGTATCTTCCTTATGGGGGAGTATATGAACCCCTATTGTTTTGGAAAGGGCTCAGCAGGGTGGAATGAGGCTCAGACTTGGGTTTGTGTATGCCAGATGGGGAGGGGTCATGACCCTATTGTTTGGGGTCAGGTCGGAGGTCATTTATGGTTACCAGAGTCAAAGTCTGAAAACCTTGAAATTAGGTGATAGCTTTCTTACAAGGGTACAGGAACCCTATTAGTGTTGGTAAAGAAGATAGGAAAGTTGTCAGATGGTATGTGCCTATATGAGTGGGGGGTACTATCTCCATTTTTCTGTGTGTCTGGCATGGGTTGACAGAAACAAGTCCAGGAAATCAAGAAGCCGTTGGCTTTCTGGGTGTAGTATTGTTTTGTTTTCTTCAATTAAGGTTTGATAATAATTCCTTTTTGCGTGATTAATAATTCTGGTAAGTACATTCTTGTAACTTGTAAGAGCGGCCTATTAGCCTCGGTGGGTACCGAATAGACTTAGTACGACTACGATTTTGCGATCTTAATGAATTAAGAATCCGATCTTTATCCATGGGGATTTTAGTGTATTTTATTTGGTTTCGGGACTTTAGTAAGGGGGCAACAAGCTATGAAATTTAAGGTGAAGTATTCCAAGAAATTTCACATAGGCGGATTCAGAACATGTATCGTTAGTTACAAGCCAGACTCAGTCACATTACTTAGTTCTTGTTAAGAAGACGATTGACGTTTCTACTACGGAGGGTTATTTCTATCGATATTTTCTATAGTGACTGCCTTCTCTTTCTCTGTTGGAAATGGAAAATGAGGGTAATGGATGATATAATGTCGGAACAAAACACCACTTTCAAAGTATATACTCAACCTTTTTTGTAAAAATCTTATCTATCAACGTTGCTCGTTAGTGGGAGTAACCTCTTGTAGCTTGTCTATTAATGCAGGAGTGAGTACCGGGGCCATAACACTTAAAAATGTTGATGGGGTTTTTTTCCCCCCCCCCATGTCGCTCTTGACTTTCAGAAGTCAATATTAAAATCCCCAGTGAGAAAGATATCTTTGTTTTTTTTGAAAATGCATTTTCTATAACAATCATTACTTAATCATTAAAGATACTTACTTGATTTTCAGGTGGCCGGTAATAATACTCTCAGCAATATGTTCTTTGTTTTGGCAGTCCTCGATTTCATCAAACACTTTCTGCACTGTTTTCCAGATAATCCATTAGCCTGCCTTATTTTTTTGTTGTATATTTTTTCTTGTATAAATGGCAAGCACCCCACCTTTTCTGTTGTGTCTATTAAATGTTAATTAGTCTGGAACCATCATTTGGAATAAGCTAGGTAAAAGTGGGCTATTGTCAGTAAACCATGTTTCCGTTTTGCATGCATATAACGATTAATTCTGTAAGGACTGTAGAAATAGAAACAAACTGAATCATCCCAATTCTTGGCAATCCTTTCTAATGAATTATATGAAGATAGAAACATTTTCAGGGTCCTCTTCATTCATGTCGCCAAGCTTTGATCAGTATGGTAATTACATTCGAATCATAAAATATTGGCTATATTTTCAATCTCAGCCATTGTTAGTTTTTTCCTCAAAAGCATCTTTTTAGCTTTCCGGCAAGCACCCGTGATAATATTTGACAGCTTCCCCAGGATTTGAATGTTTTTCGATAATTGGCATAGGACGTGCAAAATGAAATAGAAAAAAATATATACATATATAACAATCAAATATCAACAAACTACAGCAATAATGTGTGATCATTCTAGTTTCTCTGTGGCTGAGATGTTTTACTACCACAATTCTTTGATGGGAAGCATCCAGATAGTGTTTATAACACAGCTAGATCCCGCTGATCCCTGATACTTCACCTTTTGTCGCATTCCGTAACTCTGTCACCAGTGCCAACGATCGGCCATCCACCTCCAAGCTGTTTTTGCACCTTGGTGCCCTCGGGTCTTCTTCATTACACCCCAGCTCGCCTTCTTGAGGTCCTCCATGATGACACTCCCCAAGTGGACTTCAGTTTTCTTCTTCGCCTTCATTATTTTCTGTTTGGGTGGTGCATGGTAGAGACGAACTTACGAGATCGCCTGTTTCCGTTCGGACTGGTTTGTCGTTGCCCTATTCTGTGGGAGCGGTCCAATTGAATTCTCTGTTATGGTTACTCCGAGCTTCTTGGGCATCCATCTTCGTCCTTACGATTTCGTCTGTGTTCTCCCCTTGGGCTTCTTGAATGCCGTGATCCTTAACATACATTACTTCGTCTCGAATATTGTTCAAGGCCGTTACTGTCACTGCGTTGTTTCTCCATGTTTGTATCAAAGTCTGATGTTCTGAATCTAAGGCTGCGCCATAGCCTCCTTTTTTCCTCAATCGTTCTATCCAGTTCGGATAGCCCTAGATTCACGGACCAATCCGTCGGTTTATAATTTGGAGTGTAGATCAAGGCATTTATAACACGCATCAACTGAATAACTTCCAATAAGTTGTTCGCCTTGCCAGTAGTTCGGTCCGTCACGTGTACTGGCGATTTCAGCGGTCGATATGTTCCGGTCCTGTTGATTCCTTCGTTTGTCGTAGGCGGGAGTTCTTCTCGGCAATTGTCTGGTTGCCATTATCCAGTGTGTATGGCTTGTATGTAGGGGCTCTGTTGGATAGGTCCAACTAGCGCTGCGCTTAGTTTGCGATAGAATCCTTTAAATCCCCGCTCAGTTGGTAAATTCAAACCTCAGACATTCCCTTTGGAGTATTCTCTTCCGCTCTGAACGATTGGTGTTTATAATACTATTCCATGCTGGAGGACGATTTGATTGAAAGATTTCGAAGTATTCATGGCGAGAAAACTTTTATCGGGGTTACTCGCGGAAGGGGTACCTAAATATGCCGACCGTATTATAGATTATATTAGTCTTATCTCCAGTTGAGTACATGTGAGGTGTACAAAGCCATTGCCAATATGTGCGGACTTAGGCTGATGAGGGCAAATAGTTGTTCAGAACCAGGTCATGTGGATTCAGGTCATTATTGTGTTCTCTTAGTTGCCATAAATGTGAAGTGTACAAAGCCATTGCAATCTGTGTGACCTTAGGCCGATGAGACACCTAGGTGGTCGAACAAGGTCTGTTGATTCGGTCCAATATTGGAGTTATGTTCAGTGCCATGATGTGAAGTTGTACAAAGCCTTGCAATCGTGAGACCTTAGGCCGATTGAATGAAGACACCTAGTTGTTCAGAACCAGGTCTGTTTGATTCGGGTCATCATGATAATGTTCTCTCTTCAGTTTGCCACCCAGTGCAAAAGGATTTTTGAAAAAACACTAGAATATGTTCAGTGGAAATTTGCCATTGGGTTTCACATTGGGTTCACACATTTCTGTGCACCTTCAATGCTCGTCAGAGGTGGGTGGGCCCTGGCCACCCCCTCGGCCCCTCTTTAGGAACCAAAACTTGCACTGCTGCAGTTTGCTGAAAACATTAGCACCCTGGTCAAATGAACGTAATCTTAAATGATTCTGCCACTTGGACCTACCACTTCTGTTGGGCTTGGTGCACTGCATAACCATTGAAGGAGGAAAACATCAAGAACTAGGCCTACTCCTGTTGGGTAGTGCACTGCCTAACCATTGGAGTAGGAAAAACCCATCAAGAACTAGGACCTACTCCTGTTGGGCTGCTTGGTGCATTGCATAACCATTGGAGTAGGAAAAAAACCATCAAGAATAGTACCTACTACTGTTGGCTGGTGCGACTGCACTAACCATTGAGGCAGTAGAAAAACCATCGAAGAACTGTACATACTCCTGTTGGGGCTTTGTTGAAACTGCCTAACCATTGGAGTAGGAGATAACATCAGAACTAGTACCTACTCCGGTGGAAATTGGTGCACTGCAAACCATGGATGGAGTAGGAAAAACATCAAGAACTAGTGCCTACTCCTGTTGGGCTTGGTGCATGCCTAACCATTGGAGTAGGAAAAACCCATCAAGAACTAGTACCTAATCCTGTGGCTTGGTGCACTGTTTAACCATTGGAGTAGAAAAGAAAAACAACATCAGGAACTAGGACCACTCCTGTTGGGCTTGGTGCACTGCATAACCATTGGAGTAGGAAAAAAACATCAGAACTAGTACCTACTCCTTGTTGGGCTTTGTGCACTGCATAACCATTGAAGTAGGAAAAACCCCATCAAGAATTAGTACATACTCCTGTGGGCTTGGTGCACTGCATAGCCATTGGAGTAGGAAAAACATCAAGAACTAGTGCCTACTCCTGTTGGGCTTGGTGCACTGCATAACCATTGGAGTAGGAAAAAAACATCAAGAACTAGTACCTACTCCTTGTTGGGCTTGGTGCACTGCATAACCATTGGAGTAGGAAAAAAACATGAAGAACTAGGACCATCTCCTGTTAGCTTGGTGCACTGCATAACAATTGGAGTAGGAAAAACAATCAAGAACTAGTACCTACTCCTTTTGGGCTTGTGCACTGCATAAACATTGGAGTAGAAAAAACATCAAGAACTAGGACCTACTCCTGTTGGGCTTGGTGCATTGCATAACCATTGGAGTAGAAAAAAACCCCATCAAGACCCAGGATCACTCTTGTTGGGCTTGGTGCACTGTTTAACCATTGGAGTAGGAAAAACATCAAGAACTAAGACCTTCTCCTGTGGCTTGGTGGACTGCATAACCATTGGAGTAGGAAAAAAACATCAAGAACTAGGACCTACTCCTGTTGGGCTTGGTGCTTTGCATGAACATTGGAGTAGAAAAAAACCCCATCAAGAACCAGGATCACTCTTGTTGGGCTTGGTGCACTGTTTAACCATTGGAGTAGGAAAAACAACATCAAGAACTAGGACCTACTCCTGTTGGCTTGGTGCACTGTTTAACCATTGGAGTAGAAAAAAACCCCATCAGAACTAGGACCATCTCCTGTTGGGCTTGGTGCACTGCATAACCATTGGAGTAGGAAAAAAACATCAGAACTAGTACCTACTCCTGTTGGACTTTGTGCACTTCAGAAAAATAGAGAATTAAAAAAGAAGCGGTCCTACTGTTCTGCTCGGTCTGCTTAAACATTAGAGTGGAAAATTATCAAAGATTTGGACCTACTGCAGTTGTGATTGGTGAACTGTATAAACATCAGATTAGAAGAACAATGAAAACATATATGGACCCACTTCTGTTGGGCTTAGTTCATAGGCATCGGAGTAGGTAACGAAGGTTGACCTACCCTTGTTGTGCTCGGTGCACTGCAAAAAATAATTAAGAAAAACAACATTAAGAGTAGGGCCTAGTCCTTGAATATTTCCACCTACAGTGACCTGTAAGTGATAGTTCGATGAACTGGTAACAATACAGTGTTTGAAGAATTGGGAGGGACCATCAGTGAATTCTTGAAAAAAATATATACATCAGACAGCAACAAGGGACTGATGAATATAAGAAACTGGAGATTGTATGATACTGAACATGAGTATTTGGTAAATTAGCTCAGGTTTAAAAATACCTGAGTATGCACTAGTTCCTGTAAACATGTGTTAGTGAAATCTATTTCACCTATTCAACACACCCCAGATAGGACCCTGCACCAACCCCTGCGCACACCTGGGCTACTGGTTATAAAACCCTGAAATGGCCGCCCTATCGCCCGTCTGTTTTTGCCCTCTATTGGTCTGCTGGAGACTGTCATGCTGTTTCTGTGGGTTACCCAACTAATAAAGGATACCTCATGGTGAAGAAGTGTTGGGTATTAGGAAATGTAATTTTCATCAGCTAAATTTTCCTCCACCTTCTTGCATTAGACAACAATTTAGTATTAAGTGTTCTTTCGCTCCATTCTCGGTCTCCTCAAAGAACTTCCATTGACCTGCACCAAGGCTGACTGGATACAGGGCGTAGTGGAAGAAATGATGGAACGCCACTTCCTCCATGCAGTACAAAGTGGATCTACTGGGTCCAGCTCTACACTGCATTCTGGTGAGTTGCTACAGTGTGTATAATCATGAGATGGGGTGTGGGAGGGGTGGGGTTTCCATGAGCATTCCATTGACTGCACCAAGGGTGAATGGATACAGGACGTAGTGGGAGAAATGATGGAACGCCACTTCCTCCATGCAGTACAAAGTGGATCTACTGGGTCCAGCTCTACACTGCATTCTGGTGAGTTGCTACAGTGTGTATAATCATGAGATGGGGTGTGGGAGGGGTGGGGTTTCCATGAGCATTCCATTGACTGCACCAAGGGTGAATGGATACAGGACGTAGTGGGAGAAATGATGGAACGCCACTTCCTCCATGCAGTACAAAGTGGATCTACTGGGTCCAGCTCTACACTGCATTCTGGTGAGTTGCTACAGTGTGTATAATCATGAGATGGGGTGTGGGAGGGGTGGGGTTTCCATGAGCATTCCATTGACTGCACCAAGGGTGAATGGATACAGGGCCTAGTGGGAGAAATGATGGAACGCCACTTCCTCCATGCAGTACAAAGTGGATCTACTGGGTCCAGCTCTACACTGCATTCTGGTGAGTTGCTACAGTGTGTATAGTCATGAGATTGTTGGGGGAGAATGGGGTGTTTCATGTACACTCTAGTGACTGCACCGAGGTTGCTATATATAATATATATATATATATATATTATATATATATATATATATATATATATATATATTCGAATAAAGGAGTGGTCCACACAGAGAGTATAAAGGAGAAGGAAACAAGCGAATATTGCAGTTAACAATGTCATACTGCTATATTTCGAGGTCACCAAGACCCCATCTTCAGGCACAATGCCATATATATATATATAATGTATATTTTCAGAGGGGTTCTTGCGACATCATATTATTAGGAGTGTCTCGTAGATTGTCTTTGTAGAAACATACATGATCAAAAAAGTGCTGATCACTGCACTGTCCTCAGAATATTGTGATGACACCCATGTCCTAGGATTAGCATAAGAATGCATCTGTTCGTCGATTCTAGACGCCCGCACTTGAATCAACAGAAAAAAATGTGCATGTAATGGCGCACAAAATTATGCAATTATAGGCATCTATTTCTCCAGTACCATGTTTACATGCCAAGTTGCTGGTTCGTATAATGTGGGAAATGCGTTGCCTATGGTTATATTAGAATATCAAGCTTGTGATATTCTGGCCAGTGGCTAATTGGACTCGCTTTGGGCAATCAAAAAAAGTTACGTATATGGTGAATAGACCTGAACTTTAGTAGATGTGTCAACGGCGTGTAGTAACAAACCACCTCATTGAAAAAATCCCTCTGTCTACCTATACCTACCTGCCAAGTTTACCTATCCACTGTCTACCTTCCTCCTATCTACCCAACCCACTGTCTACCCACCTTCTACCCACTTTCAGTTTCACTCAGCCACTGTCTACCCAGCCTGTCGACCCATCACTGTCTACCCACCCCTTTCTGCCCAACCCCTTCACCCATCCACTGTCTACCCACCTTTAGTCTCTCTACTCAAATACCGTCTAGCCAGCCAGTCTACCCACCCCATGTCTATCTATGCCCTGTCTGCCCACCCCTGTCTGCCCATCTAACTTACCAATCCACTGTCTACCCATCCCCTGTCTGCCTACCCCGTCTGCCTACTCCTTGTCTACTCACTCCCTGTGTGCCCACCTCCTCTCCACCGACCCCCTGTCTGCCAACCCACCCCCAGTCTGCCCACCCCTGTCTGCCAACCCACCCCCAGTCTGCCCACTACCCCCAGTCTGCCCACTACCCTCAGTCTGCCCATCCACCCCAAGTCTGTCCACCCACCCCAAGTCTACCTACCCCTTGTCTAGTTACTCCTTGTCTTCCAACCTCCTCTTCTCTTCACCAACCCCCTCTCACCAAACCCCCCCCCTGCCTGCCCACCCACCCCCAGTCTGCCCACCCCTAATATTGCATGACTCATATTGCTGGTTTCTCTCCAGGTTCAGGGTCATCACCCACACAGCCCTCATCTGACGAGAGTGATGATCCATACACTTCCCCGCTGTCACCGTACACTCCTACTCCGAGCCAGCCCATCTATCATCCGGTAACAGCTCACCTACAGGCCCCCAACCCATTCCAGATGTCAGGACCTTATGAGAGACATTGAGGGTGCTTCAAATGGAGGGCAAGCTACGGCTGATGCAACTAGGACGACCGACACTGGTCCAGAGCGAGGTATTGAACATGATGGAGCAGAGAAGCCGGTGTATTGATGGGGATGGTGAACCAGGGAATTCTGGAGGTGGGTTTGAAGCAGGATGTCGGCTCTGATGTTGATGCAGGGCGTCGGGTATCTGGGAGTGCTGTTGGTTGGGCTCATACAGCTCTACTCCAACAAATAAATTGAGCGATGTGACGTTGTGAAGTTGTAGTATGGAGTGAATATGAGTGGGTTAGTTGATTTGGGGGCCGAGTCAGGGTCCAATATAGTTAGTTCTGAAGGTGACAGGGTTTGTATCACTGCTGGACGTGGTATTCTGGATAGTAAGGTAGAGATGGCTGATACAGAGGCCCACTCCCCTCCTGGAGCCAGTCTGACAGCCAGTCGGGCTCTCCATAACGGCATTAAACAGGGTGGCTCAGATGTCCCAGAGGGGGATCGGAAAGGAGAAGAGTGGATGCCTGACGACCAGCCAGCAGTCAGACCTAAAGAGAAGAAAAATCAATGCAAATACCGTCAAGAGGAGAGGAATTGCCCGAGAGATGGGAAACCACAGGGATGTGGACACCAGCTGAGGTGACACTGGATGTGGCTCAGGACTCCAAGATGTGATCGGTCCCGAGAATCCACAGGATAGCAACTCCGACCAGTCTGGTGATCAAATATCAGGAATGCCCGCAGGATATTCAAAGCCTGAAGGTAGTGACAAAGACACAAGTGGTATCTTTGCAGAGCTGGAGAGGAGGTCGCGCTTCTATCGGTTGTCTCTACCGCTACAGATGCAGGCCGATGGCTTGCAGTTAGGTGATGGGGTGTCCAATGCGGACATCCTCCTGGACATCCTTAAGAGCCGGAGACGACACGATAGGGAGGCTACAGAGTTCATGCACTCATTGGGCAGCTTCCACCACTGGAATTTGTGTCCTCTATGTTAGGAGCTCAAAGGGCAAGTCCAGCCAAAAATATTTAAATGTCATCTGATTGTGCATTGAAAATCATGCCAATCAACTTGGTTTAATGTTCATAGCATGTTCAGTTTTAAACTTACAAATTACATAGATTATCAATTATCATGCTAAGTTGGCAATTTTGCCACATTGGCAACATTTGCTGACGTCTTATCTACCAAGTTAAGAAAGGCCCAAGAGATAATATGTCTTTTCCCGAATTATTTTTTTTTGGTTTGTGGAGATTGACATCATAAAAAAGTTTTGCCAGTTGCCAACAATCAGCCAACCATATGAAAATTGAACGTCCATATCTCCCAACCAAACATCTAACACCTGGAAACAAATACGATATATTACATAGATATTTTGCTCTCTGTCATGAGAGACATTAAAAGGAAGCCGACTTGAACTGTCTTGAAAATCTGCACTGCAGGCACCTAAGGCCATGTATTTTTTTCAATATCCCAACATTAATATTATATAGCAAATCATAACTGAGTCACTTCTTTTTAAATTACTAAAGCAACTTATAGGGATTATAGGGATTTTCCCATCAAGAGTAGACAGATTGGTTTGATTTCTAATGGGTTCAGGACGTCAATTTGAGCTCATCAAGAAATCGTGACTGTACTGTTTGTGGTTGACCACTGGAAATTACTCACCTTTGCTTTTCTACTTGCCCAGAAAATATGAAAGCAAAAGGGTTTAACTAGATGAATCAAAGTCAGGGTTTGACCTAATTCCTACCTGCTTCTGGGACTGCCATTCATCTTGGGACAACCGTGATCCACTGCTGACAGCAGACCGACGGGACTTCTTGTAGATATCCGGGAACGAACCCCGGAAACCCACAGGTACGCTGCATACACAGCATTACAGCAACACCTTGGAATACAGCCACACATAGGGAGACGAGAACGTATTAGTGAATGGGGGGTGACCTATGCTGTGCTCTGTAACTACTATGATCAAAATTCACCTGCCCAGGAATCGCATTCCATCCAAAAGGTGGAGAAAATAGAAAATTAAAGATAGCGGCCCCCATGAAAAGAAATACAAACACAGTATTTATACATTTGGAAGATATTGGACACCTAAATTCACTGTTTACCGGGCCTATTGTGTTGTTGTAAATATATATCAGTACTGTTTTAATTATAATAGAAGTGCACTTTGTGAATGCAAACATTTGAGCATGCACATTTATTGAAGCAATGATCTGCGGAAGTAGATAGTATATAGGAGGTGCATGGTATCACACAAATCAATCAGTGCAGAGAGGCATCTAAATCAACAGATGAGGAACATCTTCCATTTAATGTAATCAGCCATATAGGCGTCATGGAGTCCATAATGTTGTGCGTTCTTCTTTTGTAAGGGGTTCGGCCACAATGATTGACACTGAAAGTCCATATGAAGACCATATTTAATTCATCTCACAGACAACTCAATGACTTCTTTACTCGATACGAAATGTATGTTAGATTTTATCGGTGACAAGAACCTTGCTTAAAAACGAAAAGCTAAGCACAGCAACACTCCTAATCGTCAGATTATGGGCAGTATGTGTCTACCCGAGATGTGTTAACCACAGCCACATCTGCGGCTCAAAAAAATGCTTTTGCGCGCACCAATTCGTTGCCTGAAATTCTGCACATGGAGGATGACTGAAGTAATACACTCCAATACTCTTGGTTTGATCAAAAGCTTTTTTGGGCAGTGGTACTCCATGGATACTTGTATGTAAAGCTGAGCAGAGTAATATCTGTTCAAACGAGAGTTATACCATAAATTCATAGATAACTATGCCATGTGTATACAGTGTGCTCGAACACAATGCATTTTTTTTGACCCTTTACCTGAATGGAACTATTATTGCTCAAAGTGTGTTCAAAGGAATTAAGTGTTTCATTTTAGGCAATCGGATTGAAATGAAAAGGAATGTTAGGATTATATTTGTATTAGGTATGTCGAATATAATTCCTGAAGGAGCATTCTTAATAAATGTCAATGTTTTTATATGTAGATTTAAAATGTTTACAGTAACTCCTATTAGTCCATACAAACATTATTTGGGGTATTCAGCCACTTTACCAATATTATCAGTTACTAGTATACGTTTATTTTTCAATAGGATAAGCTAGTAACATTTTTTTCCAATGTGGAAAAGTTTTAAACATGACAATTTTTGCGAAAGATATAGGAACTAAGGAAAATCCCAGAATGATTTTGCATAGTATATGAGATTTAAATCAGAAATGAAGAGACACGAAGATTTTATGTACAGTATAATCCCTCTCATTTGGAAAGCAAATGTAGCAGTGCTTAACCAACTGCATACCCAGTTAAATGAGGCGGCTTGTTGTGACACTGAAAAACATGGCACATACACATGCATGCATACACAATACCATATATTACCACATACATAAGACAGGGACATATTATTCAAATTGAGCAAGTGCAGTTAAAGAGCTACATAAAGAGGAAAAAAATGCAGGAATGGTGTCTATCATTTTTGGCAGTTGGCCACGACCAGGTTTGTAACGGGTCGGCCATGTTGATGACCGACCAATTACATTTTGTTCCACACCACACAAACACAAAAACGCACGCACACACACACGCGGAGTAATAATAGAATTTCAGAAACTTCCTTTTGTAAGGAATCGTTCTTCACTCCTGGGACATTGCATGGTGCAAATGAAATGGAAGGCATTAGTTTCACCGATTCACAGTTATGTGCAATCAATTCCTTGTGGCCGATTATTATTTGTGAGGTGAGTCACAGCTTGTACCAACAGTCCGTGGGTGGTGGGTCAACGGTTGAACGGTTGTGGGTGCCCTGTGCCTAGGTGAATGCCTCACTTGCGGACATCACAACTTTTCAAACAGAGAAATTTCCACCCGGGGCCACCCGGCGTATTCCGTCTTCCCAGACCGAAATTAGTTTACTTGGAGTGGGCAGAAGCCAAGCAACAAGGGACTGTCTGATATTCGGGGACATAGGGGGCAAGTTCGAGTTTACCGCGGGTTGTACAGTGTTCACACAGGTTAGTTATGAGTTTAAGAATTTCCCGGAAAAATAGCAGTTTTTTCCAATACTTTGATGGTCATTAACTGATGTTTTCCAACTAGCTGGACTCCTTGAACATCCATTAGAATCTGGAGATTCGTTCCGAAGAAGGACATCACCCCCAAAGTAGACAGAGCGAGAAAAGAACATGTCAACAAAATACAGCTTTTTACCACAAACACTGCTGTCATGCCAACTCCTTTTCCCAATACACTTCCAAAGACTGGAATGATCCCAGCTGCAGCTTTTCTACAGAAATTGACCGTTTCTTAATTTTTAGCTCAAACCAGCTAAGCTAGTTGAGCTATTGGACTCTGAATGTCCCTCTTTCTAATATTTATTGTCTGTCTGTCTGTCTGTCCGTCTGTCCAAACACAATGTTATTGACTATGGGGACGGTTTTTGACTTTGTGAAGGTCCCCAGGCCCAATATAGGGAATACTGCAAATCTTGTATCTCCTTCAAATACTGCGCACAGTGCTGATGTTCGGTCATAATTATGGTCCAATAGCCATACCTCCAGGGTGCCCAGCGATTAGGACCCAAGGCCCAGGGTTACTGTGGGCCCGCAGCCAATTATGTGGAATGTTATTGACTGCTAAGAATCTGTGCCATATGAGGATCATGATCAAAAGGCGTTACAGGGCACAATAGGATATTTTGTGAACTGCCTTCTTGGCCTCATGGATATTAAAATTTACACATTTATTCCACATTCGTATCATAAACTGATAGGCCACAGAAAGCAACCGGGCCCCCAAAAATGAACATATACTATGCACTAACAGTTCGGAGAAGAAGGTTACTATTATACCGCGGGAGAGCCGGAAGTTGGCAATTCTCACGCGTGCACTGTGATTGTGAACATATTCTGTGAATTTCTTTAATCTTCTGAGTGAATTAAAGTACAGTATTCCAGAAATTGATATATAACATGTTTTCTCTGTGTTGAAAAATAAAAGCGATGGATAACCATATGTGCGCTACGTTCAATTCTCAATTTGGAGATGTTATCTACAGGTTGAGTTTTGATAATTAATGCGTGCCCCATGCTTCATTGGGAAGGCGATCTTCGATGTTGATCTTACTCCGGTCATGACCGCACGAACAGTGTGCTAGCCTCCCTGAACCCAATAGTTTTACCCTGGATGATTGGAGGGAAAAGTTTAACCCCGCACACGGGTCTACTAATCGGTTGGTTTTTAAACGTGACACCCTTTCAGGCAGAGCAATTACCCGGCCAGGTGAAACAATGTTCTTCAGGGTATTATTTTGTCACCCAGTTTTATCCTAAAAATCCCGATATACCTCAAGTATCTCTATCTGTTTTAGGAATCGACCAAAAGGTTAGGTCAAAACACCATTAAATGGCAAGCGCAGAGAAAACACTCGCAGATCACTTCGCAATGAATTCTGAAATGCTGGGAGAGCACCTCTCCCTTGGGCCTGGTCTTATGTGGCATCCCAACATGCCAATGATTTTATCTTATTGACGGCGTGTCGAGCGAATTCGTATGTGATAGTACGGTATTCTCGCCTCAGTTATCTTCCTATCGGGTGCTATATAAAAAAAAAATCATTTGAATTGGGTCTATTTGTTTTCCACCTTAAAAAAAGATAAGCAAATGGTATAGCAAAGTGGATGGCAATAAACTCTACTAAAAGAAGCTTATCAAACGAGAATACTCCCAGAACATACAGAAGCCTGGGAACGACAGTGAACCCGTGCTGGGAGATAAAGAAGTAGCAAGCACGAGAATTAGAATTAGCGAGGAGGGGGACACACCTTCTCTTTAGATTCCCCCTAGACCCTCCCCATATTCGTCCCAAAATAAAGATCACCATCTCTCGATACCCCCCTCCCAACCAGGTAACTATGGTGCAACCTCTGCGGAATGGCTGAACACAGGGCCCTGCCAGAAGTTACTAGTCGGTACAATTGGGATCTAAGCACTTCTTTAGTTATAATTCACGATAGAAACGAGAAGAAAATCAACATCAGTACAGGGACAGTACGAAATGAGGAGGATACAATCCAGTGTCCTAGAAATGAAGAGGCAGTTGACGCCATTATTAAAACCATGAAGGTGGACAGACTGAGCAATGGGATGGAACAAATAGTATTTAATCTTCAATTGACTGCTAGCAATACAATCATTCAAACTCATCAGTGACTGGAGAACTTGACAGTACCCGATTAACTGCACGTGCCGTTAACTGGATTCTGCTGTTGTAAGCTGGCATACTGCCGAGAGTGGTTTTTTGAATTCATCTGAAACAAAATAAGATTGCAATCAGGAAACTTCCTTCCCTGCCAATACGACATAGAAGCTCAGGGTCTCGCTGGAAATTTACACTACCCTTTGCGAGCTATGCCGGCCCCCTGGGAGGAGGCGCTCTATGAGGGAAGGGAAGCCAACGTGTTAGCACTGGATATATCAATTTCCCGATTATGAATTAGTTACTCATGGGAATTCCCGGAAGGGGGGATATTGGATCGGATAAGGGGCCATGCAAGCAAATCGATAGGAATGTGAGTGTTTTTTACCTTCGATTATGACAAAAACGGAAATAGCAAAACTATAAAATCTTGAGGGTATACTGATCTAGAGCTTGTTCGGGTTGAGCTGATGGTATTGATCATTAAAAAACCGGATCCCGGAGGCACTTCGAACATCACTTCCACAGAAGAGAGAAGATGTGTGGTGAGATTTCGCTTTTCGTTCGATCAGTATAATGATTTCTTCAGAAGAAAGGGGGAGTAGTCGTGTCCTACCATGTACCACACGGAGAGCTCATGAGGCCTACGCTGAGCCCATGACCTCCAGAACTGTAGGGGGGGGACATCACAGCGGATGCTCATCACGCGAAAATAATAAAAAGAGCATAATAAAATATTGAGAGAACACGGGTAATGATACAATATTGCAATATGATGTTCGAAACTGTCTAGCTGTCTACACATGTTAGTGTCATCGACGGTTGTCATATAACAATGACTGTTGGCATACTAACATTTCCTCTCATCCTTCTATTCCATCTATTATCATCTTCGGGAGTGCGCCGTCTCCTTCCTCGGTGTCCCCTCCTAACTTCTTTTTTTACTCCCTTGATGGTATTTGCCCAAGGGCAAGCAGACCTCCTGGGTGTCTGAATATGTGTCCCCCCCGCATGTGTCCCCCCCCCCCCCCGGAAGTGCTCGATCCGCCCATATTCCTTGTGGCCGCTCACCCTAGAATGTGCTTCATAAATTTAGGATCCTTATAGAAAATCTGATGGAAACAAATCGAAGATTTCAAAGAATAGTGCACTTTGGTGGTGACACTTGACTTCCTCAAACAGTCCAGTTACCGCTATTATGATTCCCAAACCGTTAACCACTGTCTGGAAGGGGAACAAGCCGGCTGGCTTGCACCCCTCTATCAAGTTATCAATAGGGCGTGGTGATTGTTCCAAATGAACTGAGACAGGTAGGCGTTGCCGCTCCATCCAACACCGCCCCCATAAATACAGCCTTCCAGTACTAGTTTCTACCCTCTAACCTATAAAGACTGGAATGAACTCCTATACTCTTGGTTAGGAAAGAGCCCCATGTATTCAGGCCAGCCTGCCCCAAACTACCGAGGCTATTGCTAACGCCTGGAAATGCTCAAACCCATGTACACCAACATCCTCGTTGTTATATCTTAGAGGGTTAAACGAGTACCAACAGAAGCGATACGATATCATCCACACTCCCTTCCACTCTTTCCACTGGCTACGTGATGAGCTGCTAAGTAATAATGCGGTAGGAAAACTAACAAACCAATCTGCGCAAGAAGTACGAACCAATCACACGAGCAAAACCCAATCAGTCCATTAATCTGACTTTTGTCACTGTTGTCTTCTATTCTGAATGATCCAAATACCTTGGTGTATAGAAGCAGCGTTTTCTTTTCACAAGTAGAGATAAGTATTTTTCGTATAGATGGTCGATACAGCCCGTCTATTTCAAGGTATCATATGGATAGCGGCATTCATTTTACAATTCCTCTGCTTTCATTCTCCCGAGTTCCACCAACCACGTTATTGGTGAATACAAGTGTTATATGGGAACTGTTAAAGGGAGACAATCAGGTCTCTGAATTGCCGTAAGAATATTCACACCTAAACTTATCCCCAGAGGGAGAGAGGCGCCACCAGAGGCAGTGCGGGGTTCTAATAGAGGTTCAGCGTAATTTGAATCAAACAGGCAAATGGGCCTATGAGTACACTAGAATGCAAAAGACGAAAGTATAACAAACAAATAACATAAAACAAGAGTAGGGGAAACCATCCAGTACATGAGTCACAACAGAAAAGCCAGCGCAGGACGCCCCGCTATTTGATTTTGGTTGATTTCTATGGGTTCGGGAGGCCGACAAAGGCTCACAAATCGAAACAGCTGTAATAAGAGTAGTCGCTATCAGAGCAGTTCACGGGAGATGAAGGGTTCAGGTGTCTTAATCAGCCATACAGACAAACAAACAAACAAACAAACAAACAAACAAACAAACAAACAAACAAACAAACAAACAAACAAACAAACAAACAAACAAACTGTCTCCATCTAATGAGTTTCAGTTTCAGTTATCGCGTTACTCGCGTTACTTTTTGAATAATAATAATGACCCTTCATGCAGTCATGGCGTCTCTAAAACTGCCACAAGAAAGTTATCACCTAAACTGATTAACCGAGGAAAGAGCGCCTCCTTTGGTGATGCGAGCAACACCTATGACACATGACCAGAGGCGGAAGAGTCCTGCTAAGGTTACCATATGATAAGTTATAAAAGTGAGGAAAATAAAAAAGACTCCGGCCTATTTATTCAATGCTCGAAAAAAGAAAATATCACCAACAACAATATAACAGGAAGTCAGGAACGATATAGGGGGACATACCAGTGAACTGAAACATGAAGAGTGGGTGAAACGGCATCATATAATCCATTGGGGTAAAAAAAGGAGTCCTGGGGTGAAAACAATATATAACTAATTGTGATTACCTATAGCGGGTAATTTATTAAATTATTCAACTTTGGCAGTGCGTAGAGAACTTCACATTGCCAGGTTAACTGTTCCTGTCGTTAACTAAGTCCGCTGGTCCATTGAGGCATATTTGAACCCTTTCGCTGGAAGGAAAAGTTACTAATCAAGATAACCGTATAAGTATCCCAGGAAATTCCCAAATTTTAGGTTACCGTCAAGTGATGACGCAGCACAAATGCGGTCCCTATCGACACGCATTAGAGTGGGTATGTAAAGGAAGCTGGCCTCTCGAGAGCGAGGCGGAATCAATAACATGCAAGGCGTCCTCGATGAGGGCAATTTATGGTGACGATGATGAGTACCCATCGAGTTAGTTAAGTCTTCACTTATGGTCATAGTTCGCAGAGATAACATTTATATTTTTTGCATCCTTTCTGATTACCGGGCGAACCCACAGCTCAACTGCCACCGCTGCAAACAAAATTTCACCTCTAAACAAGCATGACTCCAGCACCAGTTAATGTATCCACCAAAACTGCAAAACATAGTGAAATATTCGAAAACAGTTTACTTTTGCGTTCATCTCGTTTCAAATTCACCAATTTGATTGTTTTCTGGCACGAATTTCAAGTGGCTCGTTTTAGGTGTGTACTATATGCCTAATTCATGAATTCTTCTTTGGTTCTCTTCATACTGTATTGACTAAGAAGTTCATTTGAGACCATGTTGAAATCGCCATCATAATAAAAAACACGCATTCTGAGGAAGTACATGTAGGAATCACTACTGATGAACACCTGGGGGTTTGCATTCTGAGTAGATAAGAAGTTCATTCGGGAGCTTGTTCGAAAACGGCTACTGATGAACATCTTCTTGAGATTTTTGCCATTCTGATCTGTTGAGACGTTCATTTAGGAAATGGCATTTTCCAGCTTGAGTAGTTACCCAGTCTGCACCGCAACCCACATCGCGAAGGGAACACACCTTGGGCTTCCAATGGGCTCCGACTTGCAATGAATAGTTTCGCAGTCTGGGGCTCTACCGACTGAGCTAAGCGCCTCCTATATCATATCCAAGGTCAACTGGCTGATTGAGATTAGCATCATCCAGGTCGGAATGACTTTACTTGGTCACCCCCCCCCCCCTACGTTGACGCATTGACAATTGCCGCATTATTAAATCTTAAAAAAAAAAACTCCAGATCAGTTAGTCATGCTAACATGCATAACAGTTCATGCGATTCCTTTCACTTCTCCTTATAACATGCATGTAGGATACAGCCTACCGCGCTACCCCACTCGGGTTCGCCATTGAAACATTTGGAAAGTCAGCTCGAGTGCCGTGTCAAACCTATTTATTTCACCTTCATCTCAACCAGTTTGACAGAGCACAGATTGTGTGTGACATAAAACAAAGGGATGAATGATATGAATGTTGCAAAGAAGAGGAAAAAATACAAAAACATCACTATTTGACTTTTAGTAAATGCACACAATATATAATGGCAAATATTAGAATGAGTAACATGGCTGAGTGGTTTATGATGATGCTTAAATGAAAAACTGAGAATATAGTTAAACCAAACACAAACGCATTCATAACCGTGCAACCCTTCCCTAAATGAGGGCGATTCCGACTCGGGCCATTCTGAAGACCGCGGTGCGCACTTTATCCCGTCAAGTTATGGGATTTTATGGTATAAGGGGAAACATACTAGGTTTCCACTGAGACCAGAATGAGAAGCGTCTTCCTAGGTCAACTAGAAGGCTGTGAGCAATCAATCAATATACTTGGCTCCATTCAGCCCGCCGACGCGAGGAGGAGGAATAAGCGGAAACGCTGACAGGGGGCCCGTTCTACCAACAAGAGTTACGCTTGATCGACGCTGATTATGAGATAACCTCCATAATAACAGAGCGCGTAAAATCGATCGTAAGTAGTTTGTGGAACGAGCCCCAAGAAAAGCAATATCAGTGATTCTGGAGCCGGAAAAAGATCTTCTGGCAGTCTAATCAGCGAAGAAAGACACTGTCCCCGGAAAGGCAATGCCAGTGACTCTGACGAGGATTAAATAGCTTCAATTTCTATAGTCACAGAATTCAGCAGGAAAGAAACTTTCCCACAAAGCAATATCGTGACTCTAAAGCCGAGTAAACAGCCTGATTTCTATCAGTCAGATCGCAGAGGAACTGTCCCGGGAACAGCAATTGGCAGCGACTCTAAAGCCGGGTAAACATCCCAATTTTGATCAGTCAGAATCAGCTCGAAGAAATCTCTAGGAAAAGCAATATCAGTGACTGGAGAGCCGGGTGAATGAGCTTGTTTTTCGATCAGTCAGATTAGCACAATTAGAAAGCGAAGGCAACATAAGTGACTCTAAAGCCGAGTAAACAGCGTAATTTCTATCAGTCAGAATCAGCACACACAGTGTTCGACAGGGTCGAGGAAAGGCAGTGTCATTGACTTCAATATCGGATATAAAGGATTAGTCGGCGACGTTATCTTATAGGTAATTATGGTGGCACAGAGCACTACATCAAACAAGTGGGTGGGGAATGAATACAACACTTTTACCCACAATTTGTGAGCTTGTTCATATTCTAAAACACGATGAGCACAATAGTCAAAGAGTCAGACTAGTATTTCATGCTTAATGGTTCGTGATTGGTGCAGAATCAGAGTTTTTTATAACTGGTTATTACTAAACAATGGTTACAGAGTAAATTCGCAGTGTTCGCATGCTCAACCTACTATATTATCTTGTATTATTATTCGTAGATTGAACATAGGAAGAAGAAACCGGACCATTGTCATGTCCGTCGTATTACCGCACACACACGTCTCCACCGACTGACCGTTCATGGTTCACTTTCAACCTCCCATCTACAGGTGGTCCCTTAGGTGTATATAACCACATGGTGAGAAGTTGATTAAACTACTGCTCGACAGTTCTCAAACGTTGAGTAGGCCCGTAGGGTTTCCGCAGAGAATACAGTCTGGTTAGTTAATAGCTCGCTGGTGGTTATATCCTTAGTCCTTCACCCTGCCATTTAGGAGGCATGAGTTCACACCTGCTTGGTTCCTCGTCCCTGTGGATTAGAGCGATAGGGCGATATGTGCAAGGTACACCTCCTTGTGAGAGGCCTCCAATTGTTTACAGTATCGAGGTTAAGGTGTAATGGATTAAAACACGGAGGGTGAAATTAAACTGGAGAAACACTACTAAGGAATATTTCGAGAAATCAATACTTTTTCCTAAACTGTTTGACATCACTTTTGAAACCTGCAATAGCTTCTGGTTTGTTTTTTCGTGAATGATAAAATTGTATTGAAAGTACGCCACCATATAATCGCGACGATGTATGCAACGTTCTTGGTTAATGAGCGGTCAGACTAAATGGAATTAATTGCGAAAATCACCTGAGGCGAAAGTGATATCATTGAAGGTGAATAACTGTGACATTTGATATCGCGTACGAGAACCATCATTACCGAGGAGGCTTGAAACAGTCTTCAACTCGTAAAGATTAGTGAAGGTATAAATCAAATTAGGGTCCACTGGTTGGATGGTAGTCAATGACGAGACTTAAGGCCAAGGGAGACTCGTCTTAGCTTTCCAGTGGAGCGTGTTTTAGGTCAACAGTGCAGTCATATTATGTGTTTACCCTGTGGAAATATAGACCTAGTAGTGCACTTCGAGTAAAATTGTATGTCCTCTTGTAAATTAAGAGTTCTTGATTTTGAATGTGTTGCCATTTGATATATCAAATGATATTCTGCTAGAGTTCTTTCCATAATAAAATATATTCAGATGTTGGTATCCTTTCTAGAACAGTCGTCAACATTCTGTGGAAAATAGAGAGTTGGGAGGTCCCATGGAAATGTCAGTACGTGTTTTGACTGACATTTCTTCATATTAAGGGAAGTACATATTTTATGAAATGTTCTAGGGGGGACGTCTTACGTCTCATGTGACGGAAACTTACTTAATGTTGTCAGGCAGAAACACTGGCGACATTACCAGATTCGTTTCATTGCACGCACCTCATACAGTCTGTAATATTATCACAACTTCAGCTGGGACATACCAGATATGCTCATCAACGCGCCAATGAAGGCCGTACAGCCCCCCCCCCCCCCCCCCCCAATGGGAATATTCAAACAATTGCTGGTAGCCACAATCACTTGAATTGTTACCAGCTTGGAAGCACCACAACGTCTCAGAGATGGTGCACATGATGCATACCCTGGTAGTTAATGAACATGGCGATTACTTGTAACCATAGATCAGTCTCATTCTCCATAAACAATGGGACAACATTCTAGGCCCAGAAATACATTCTGATTCCACCGAGAGGTAGGTTGGGGCATCCATCATATGCGGGTTAATGCGTACTTCAGTTCTTGATTGTGAATTACTAGGCGGCCCGCGTTCCGCGGGTACGTGGTATACAGCGTCTTGAAAAATCTGATGTATGAATCCTAATAGAGAGCCCGCCCCTCGGATGGGTAAGTGTTATACAGCGTCTGTCGAGATCTTGATTTATCAATCCTACGAAAGAGCCTGCTGGGTGGGTATGTGTGATATTGCGTATCTCAGGATTTTGATTCAAGAATCCTACAAGAGAAACGCCTAGGCTGCGGTACCGCCTTTCATGAATCCTGATTAATCTTAAGAGAGGGGGCCTGCTGGAGTGGTACAAAGCGTCTTTCAGGATTTTATACATGAATCCTACGGAAGGGTCCGCTAGCGTGTAGGGGCCACCTGTTATGTAGACTGGTAGAGTCATTCAAAATCTTGATTTATCAATCCTACGAAAGAGCTGCGGGGGTGGGTACGTGTTATATAGCGTCTCTCAGGATCTTGATTTAGGAATCCTACGAGAAGAAAAGACCCGCTGGGCCGTGGGGACGTGGACGTGGATATCTGCAGATAGGCATTCTTGATTCACGAATCTTTCGAGAGGGCACGCTGGGCTGGGTACGTGTATTAATCGTCTTAAAAGATCATGATGTATGCATGAATTCTACGAGAAGACCCACTGCGCAGGGAACTTCGAAGACTTGTACAAGGTCATTCCACAATCTGTGCATCTCGGGACCCAAGTCGATAAGTGGGTAGCCTCCCGATTTATTATTCCCACGAGAGAGCATGTTGTGGTGGGTATGTCACCGTATGTGTTATATAGCGTCTTTCAGGATCTCGATTTAGGAATCCTACGAGAAGACCTGCTGGGCCATGGGGACGTGGTATATCTATATATAGGGCCTTTCAACATATTGATTCATGAATCCTTCGTGAGGGCTCGCTGGGCTGGGTACGTGGTATGTAGCGTCCTTCAACATCTTGATTCATGAATCCCACGAGAGGGCCCGCTGGGCCGGGCCGTGTTATATTCTCTTTCAATATCGCGGGGTGGATTCCATCGTGTTATATAGCGTCTTACAAAATTTTGATTTATGAATAATACATGAGGGCCTACTGCGCCGGGTACCACCCCACAAATCGGAATCCAAGATGGATTGCAATTGGTGACTTAACCGCCTGCAGATTGGGACATACTTACTATCGAGGAAACTGGTTGTTGCATGGTGTCAACTGCTCGGTTTGGAGCTTTGGTGTCATCCAAACTGACTGCAAAAGCGGGGACTCATTGTTCTCATCTGGAAGGGAAGGGGATGTTTTGGGACTGTGATAACTATAGAGGGGTTACACGAATTTCAGTACCTGGCGAAGTCTTCGCTAGGATATGCTATCAGGGTGCGTTGACAACTGCTTGCGCATGCATCAGCGTTCTGAAGAGGCGAGTTTCACTCCAAGGAAGCCCACTTTGTATTGCATTCTGAATGTCTGTGTCCTACCTGAGTGAGTGCGCGAGTTCAGTAGATGCTTTCATCTCGCCTTTACTGACTTCTGTGAGGCTTTCAGCTCTGTGCAGTGTGAAGAGATTCTTAAAGGATCCTTGAGCAGCGTTGTGCACCTATGTCCTCTCTGTTTCTCGGAGCTGAGAGTGTCTGTGAAGTGTGCTGGTGGTGTCTCTGGATTCTGCCGCGTATCTCGGATGTAAGACAGTGGTGTACACGAGCTCTAACGCCCTTTAACACCTGTATAGATTGAATTATGAATAGAGTCGCTGGTAGTATAGTTGTAAGGTTTCATTTGGCTCAGTCAGTGTCTCTGAACTTGGACTTTTCAGATGATGTTGCATTAGTTACGTTCGTGAATTCTCTCGCGTACGCTCTTGGGGCACCTAGTCCGGAGACTATTCTGTGGGCTCAATTGTCATCAAATGAAACCAAGATCCAGTCCTTTGGTTGTGTTTTGGACAGTGCGGTTGAGTCGGTTCAGGCGTTGGGCGAGATTATGGAGGTCACCGGGTCTTTTGTTTTTAACTCGGCAGCTGGGCAGTGTCATTAGTCACTCTGTTTCGTGCGAGTCTGAGGTTCGTATAGACGTCTCGGACTGGCATATGGAGCCATGAAGTCACTATCGGTGTGTGTTTTTCATGATATCTGAGCATGAGCAAACTCCGTGCTCGTGGTTTTATTGTGCTTCCAGTCCTTTTATGTTCCAGTGAGGCATGGACGTTTGCTGCTGGGCAGAGGCGAAGACTGGATTTCGTTTCAACTATTCCCAACTTCGCCACAATAATGTTGCCTCTGTTGGGACTCGCGTATCCAGTTCTCAGGGAGGGTAGATGATGAAGATAAGTTGCCTGATTCGTGACTGATTGGTCAACTGCATTCATTTGAGCATATTTAGGGCGCACTAACCGGCAAACGATTCTGTCTTCCGTGTACTGTCGGTACGGGACCCGGTGAGATGGGACCGCGCCCGCCAGCCACGTACTCATAGTTGGGACAAATTCGCGGGAACCTCTGGTTATTGAGAATGGTCAGGCACTTACCCCCGAGATGGTCGGGCGATCGGAAGCGGGTGGACGCGGGTGGACGCGTCAAAGTGCTTTTCAGGCTTTTAATGATATATTATTCAAAATTTATGAGGAGCATATATCTGCGAAAGGCACCCAGGGCTCACAGTAGATGAAAAGATACAGAAGAAAAGAAACGAGTTACGCTTAAAACATTAAGAGAACAGTGCTGGGGGTGGGTATTAAAAGGACCATTCCAGATTTTTGTGGCATCGATTGCAGAAGTTCTGTCACACAACTCCTCCTTGATTTTGGTATCCGCAGTTGCACACGGCCCCGCCAGACTGATGAACCTCGAGGAGAGTGGATGGGTGTGTATTGAGAGTCAAGGGGCATCCTCGAAAGTGAGACGAGAACCGCGAACTTGATCATTAGTTGTGATCAGTGAAGTTCGCGAAACAGGGGTGATGTGATGAGTACGATGTGAGCCGCAGCTGTATTCAATACTCTCTGAATACTGGTAATTTACAGCTGAGGGAGAATGAATGAATGAATGGATGAATGCATGAATGAATGAATGAATGAATTCAAGTTTGATACGGATTAGATCCTCTTTTTCCGTCGCCCCTTACCATAAGTAGGGAGTCCTGGTAACAATATTCACGATTTATGTTGTGTCAGCCATACCAGTGTACCAATGATGCATACCAGTGTACCAATGGACAGACACGTGTAAGATATTACGATGTTAAGCTTCAAGTATTCTCGACTCATGGTGTTCCTAGTATATTGTGGTACCAAGAGTAGAATGGCGTCACTATCATCACATTTTGTGAGTATGAATATTATATAATATACGTACGCCTCGATGCACGGAAGGTTTCCCAACAGTCCTTCACTCATTTCTCACAGGCTCTTCGTGTGCTGACTGTATACTGTAAAACAAGGTTGTGGAATTTATATTGTGAACATATTGATAAATATGTACTTACATTCTAGCGATTGAACACTACATGTTTGTGACAATGCACGCGTTTCCAAGGGGGTGTCAGGTTGTGTTCAGTCAAGTGTTTCATTAATAAACACTATTCTTAGAGTACATTCAGAATAGGAATATGAACCTCGTATCGGGTCCAGTGACTGATTTTGCAGAATTTACAACGAACGGTGCTGGCTGCGAGCTATCATACACGATCGAAGTTGAAGAAATATAAATTCAGTTCATCATGGGGCGGTTTCGGAAATGATTGGTCGTTCAAGAATATGATTGAATTGTTCAAGTCATTGAGATAATTGTTTCAACTTTAAATCTTTATTTTCTAATCGCAGTAATCATACACTGATGCAGCAGACCGAAATGATCATAACTACTGGGCCTTACCCCGGGATAGGAGATCAAAGATAGAATAAAAATGTATCAGATTTACTTCAAGATAGATTTCATTATTGTTGGTGCAAAGAGCGATAGTCGTTGTGAGTGTCACCGAGCCCGACATACGGCGCAAATCACTGGCAAATAGAGATATGAAAACGGGAAAACAGAGAGGTAGAAGTAATATAGCTAACTTGAGATAATATTGTGTTAGTGAAAAACAGTAGGAACAGGGATGGCAACAGGCAACTGAAATCGAACAGCGAGATACCTGTCTTGGTTTTTTGGTTCACTGTTCCCTAACAACTCTATGAATAATGAAACGTCTGCTCCTAAACCGAATAGATGATATGCTGAGCAGATTTATTGTATGAGAGCGGGAGGTGGATGCTAAAGATTGATGTCGTTACACGTGCCTTAATCATCTCTCTTTGGACCGCATATACACATTTGAAATTGAGCAGAAGGTTTTCCCCCGTCCACCGTTATTTGGGCCGTCAATGTGAAATACTCCATATATATGATCTGTCCCTTCAAAATTTCCTAGGTGATTTCAAACGCGTAAACATGAGGAAATAAATGGATAATCTTACGCTTTTGTTGTACGTGCGAATTGGGACGCACAGGCATCCCTTGAAAATGAACGATTGTTGACACCGAAATAAGAAATAATTGCGGATGTTAATTAAAGCGTCAACAAATGGAAATAGTTCAGGATAGAGCTGGCTCGTAACTGTTTGCAAATTGCCTACCGACATCATCCAGTGATCGAGAATTTTGTCCAACAACTGCAAGAAAAAAATGCGTGATTCCCGACTGAAGCGTCGTCAGTCAATGGACCTGTAGCTTAGTTGTAGGCCTCCCGACAGTTGGGGGCCGGTAGCCCCTACCACACTGTTGACTTGGTATGCCCTACAGACTTTTTGAGCTGGTAGGCCCTTCCAGACTGTTGACCCGGCGGCTCTATCAGACTGTTATCCAGTAGCCCCTACCATACTTTTTGAGTTGGTAATACCTACCAGACTCTGACCGGTAGTCCCCTACATACTCTTGAGCCAGTAGTCCTACCAGACGGGTCTGAGCCGTAGTCCTACCAACTGCTGACCGGTAGTCCCTACCATACTGTTGAGTTAGTAACGCTTCTAGATTCTTGAGCCGGTGAGTCCCTACCATACTCTAGCCAGGACTCCTACCAGAACGGCTGGGCCAGTAGTCCTACCAGCTGCCTGGGCCATAGTCACCAGACGCTGGCCAGCAGTCTACCAAACGGGCTGGCCATAGTCCTACCAGACTGCTGATCCAGTAGTCCTACCAGACGGGCTGGGCCAGTAGTCCTACCAGACTGTCTGGGCCAGTAGAGTCCTGCCAGACTGCCTGGGCCGGTTTGTCCTCCACTGCTGATCCGGTAAGGCCCTACCCGACCTTGTGTTAGTAAGCCCTTCTAGACTCTTGAGCCGGTGAGCCCTACCATACTGCGTCTTACAAGATTACGAGCCAGTAGTCTACAAGATTAGTAGCCAGTAGTCTACCCTACTGTGAGCCGGTAGGCCCGACAATTACTGTGAGCTAATAATAAAACACTATAGATTCTTGAGCCGGTGAGTCCTTCCAGACTTTGCTGGTCAGGAGTCCTACCAGGACTGCCGACCCCGTAGTCCTACCATACGTTGAGCCGTAGGCCCTACAATATTGTAGAGTAGTAAGAGCCCTTCTAGATTCTGAGCAGTGAGTCCTACCAGACTGCTGAGCCAGTAGTTACATACTGTTGAGCCGGTAGGCCCCTACATACGGTTGAGTAGTAAAAAGCCCTTAAGATTATTGAGCCAGTAGTCCTACCATAACGTTGAGCCGGTAGGCCCTGCCATACTGTTGAGCTAGTAATAAGCCCTTCAAGATTATTGAGCCAGTAGTCCTACCAGACTGTTGGAGACGGAATAGGCCATACCAATTTACTGTTGATCTAGTAGAAACCCTTAAAGATTATTAGCCAGTAGGCCTACCATACTGTTGAGCGGTAGGCCTACCGTACTTGAGCTAGTAATAGGGCCTCAAAGATTCTTGAGCCGTAGTCCTACCAGACTTTGCTGAGCCAGTATTCCTACATACTGTTGAGTCGGAGGCCTACAATAGTGTTGAGCTAATAGTAGCCCGTTCACGATTATGATGAGCCAGTATTTTCCTCCCTAACTGTTGATAGCCTGTAGACCCCTACCATAGTGGTTGAGCTTAATAATAAGGCCTCTAAGATTATTGGGCCAGGATTCCCTACACCATACTGTTTGGCCGGTAGGCCCTGCCATACTGTTGAGCTAGTAATAGGCCCTTCAAGATTATTGATCCAGTAGTCCTACCAGACTGTTTAGTGGGGGCCCGGTAAGCCCTACCATACTGTTGAGCTAGTAACAAGCCCTTAATGATATTGAGACAGTGTCCTACCAGACGTTGAGAAGAATAGGCTAACCAGACTGTTGATTAGTAGTAAACCCTTCAAGATTATTGAGCCAGTAGTCTACCATACTGTTGAGCCGGTAGGCCATACCGTACTGTGGGCGATATAATAGGCCCTTCAAGACTGCTGAGCCAGTAGTCCTACCAGACTGCTGAGCCAGTAGTCCTACCATACTGGTGAGTCGGTAGGCCCTACCAGAGTGTGAGCTATAATAACCCTTCACGATTATTGAGCCAGTTATTCATACATAATGTGGAGCGGTAGCCCTACATCCTGTGAGTATAATAAGGCCTCTAGATTATTGGGCCAGTATTTCTACCATACTGTTGAGGCCGGGAGGCCCTGCCATACTGTTGAGTAGTAATAAGCCCTTCAAGATTATTGAAGCCAGTAGTCCTACCAGACTGTTGAGCCGGAATAGGCCCTACCATACTTTGAGATAGTAACAAGCCTTCAAGATTATTGGGCCAGTAGTCCTACCAGCTGTTGAGCCGGTAGGCCCTTCTCATACTTGTTGAGCTATACAAGCCCTTCATGGATTATTGAGCGGATCCTACCTACTGTTGACCGGTCGCCCTACCATACTGTTGACTAGTATTGAGCCCGAGTTCATGATTATTGAGCGCATATCTTCCTAGCCATCTGTAGACCGTTAGGGGCCCTACCCCAGTACTGTTGAGCTAGTACTGAGCCCTTCTAGATTCTTGAGCCCTGGTGAGATCTACCAGACTGTGCTGAGTCCCCGTATATCCTACAAGAACTGCTGAGCCGGTAGCCCTACCATCTGTTTAGTTAGTAAGGCGCTTCTGGCTCTTGACCGGTTGCAACCCTACCATACTATTGGCCGTAATTCCTACCAGACTGCTGAGTCAGTAGTCCTACATACTGTGAGCCGGTAGGCCCTACCATACTGTGTAGTTAGTAAGCGCTTCTAGACTCTTGAGCCGGTGAGCCCTATCATAACTAGTTGACCGGTATCCACAACTTTTGATCAGGTAGTCCTACAACACACCCTTGAGTCCATATGGCCCTACATACTTTTGAGTCAGTAATAGGCCCTTCAGATTTCTTGCGCCGGTGAGTCCTACCGGACTGAGAGCGGTAGTCCTACCAGATGCTGAGCGGGGAGCCCTACAATTCTGGTAGAGTTAGTAGCCCTCTAGACTGTGAGGCCGTAGCCCTACCTACTGTGAGCCGGTAGCCCCTACTAGACTGCGAGACGGTGAACCCTACCAGGCTGCTGAGCCGGTAGGCTCAATCAGACTGTGACCGGTAGGCTCTTCACACTGTTGAGCGGAATAATTTTCATTTAGAGCAGTATTACACTAAAGCCTTGTTATAGACAATAGATATAGTTTGCGTTCACACGAATGATAAAAAGAAAAACAGGATATTTGGTGCCTTTCTCGGTCACTAATAAGTAGAAGTTCATGGAGTCTCAAGTCATAACCCAGCAAACTTACGAAAAGCACGAGAAGCAGAACATTCACTGGAACCAGTCGTTTGTGTTCCCTGCAGGCAGATGAGCTGATAGACCGATAACGGCGGTCACTCACTTTTGGCGGGGGATTAGATGGCGTATTGAACTACTCTAAAATATCTGCCGTCGCCCAGGCGAGGCCTGGAATTGCACACCGGGAAATTGATCATAGTATGATATTTCCACACGATGATGAAACTCTCCTATATTCTATCGCAAAAAACTGGGGCATTCCAATGCACACGATGCACTGGAATGGTAATAGCCTGCGAAATCGCGTACACTACGGGAAAAATAGTAAAGCCATAGTATATTGGAGTATACAGAACACAAGAATAAGAGCAAACATATGGAAAGAAGAAGGAGGTTTTTACGAAAATCAAATTAGCTTCATTGGGGCAGAATGGCTGATCACTCTTTCATGTCCTTCTCTAACCTCTATGCCTATGTCGTCCAGGTGCTAATTAGCCTAGCTTTATGGAGAAATCGAGAAAGCTGTGCATGGTATTAGATGACAGTACCTAGCTCCGGTGTGCCGGTATATATGATCGAGTAACATACATTACATACATACATACCTAACATCCACATTTACCTTCCATTACAATTACATACTACATCATACATACATACATACATACATACATATATATACATACATATAGATGTGGGGTGTTGTAAACGGCTGAAGAACGGCCGCTTCACGCACTAAACTGACAGCAACTCTCCGCAAGGGGGGGGGGGGGGTACCGTACGTCCCGGTACGCTCGCAGTTACTCGATCCCCCGAACGCGACAATTCGAAATTCGATGACAGTCGAGCGAAACAGTAGTAATTGTGCTATAAACCAGTGGTTTTAAACCTTGTGGTTGTCGTCCCCAAATTGGCATTCACGAATGTATCACGTCCCATCATCATAAAATGAAGCGGTATGGGTAGAAAAAATGATGAAACACTTGGAATAGTGCAATTTTGTGACATTATCGACCTCATTATCAGGCATACATTATTGTATCCGCTTTATAATCGTAAATGTGATGGTAATTTCTGGCGTCCACCAGAGTTTCGTCCTTGTGGGGGGGGGGCAAGGGGGAACAGGCATTTTGGCATTTCGTGGTGTTTTCCTTGGAGGGGGACCGCACCAAAAATCCAACGGAGCGCCATAAAGGTTGGCGCGTAGCGTTAAACGAAATTTTGGGTTGTGCAAGCCCCCAGATGGCCGGAAATTGACGGGCGTTTTAGGCAAGCCATGTACAAGCTTCAAAACATGGGGCATTTTATGATCACAAATTTTGTAATCGGTGGAAAATTTGGACATTTGGTCGCACCTCGTCTTATCTTTTGCCCCGCTTGGCAGAATGTTCAACATTGCTGCACCATACTACTCTCCACCAGTGCGGCAATTTTTTTTCGATTTCCTTCCTCCCCAGCACATCTGCCAAAAATCAGGATCCACCACCATTTATGACATTTAGCCAGCTTTAGCTCTACACTTCCCCACCATTATATAACGTCATGCCATAGGCCGGGAACGTTCCGAGTAGGTTTCCTGAGAAAACACTCGCTGATAATCCAAGCGTCCGACATGCCTATGCTACTGCAGTTCAAAATTGGCGCCGTTGTTGGTTGTGAGGAGAGGAAAAACGGTACACAGGAAAAGTGTTTTAGTAATCAGAAGAAATTTGATTGTAGTTGAAGTCAATGAGAATGTTTTTTGTATATTGTCACCTACCACACTCGAATATGTATAAACCAAGGCGTCTATGAGGCATGAAACTTCATAGAGCTTGCGGGATATGTTGGGAGAGGAAGAGCAACGTGACGAGTTCCACTACTAGTAGCCTCCCTCGTGCGATGCGTCGAATGTGTACACTTTTAACCGGATTCCCGAGCACAATTTAGCACAATTACTCCTTCCTTGCATAGAAGTATCTGCTGGCTACTACTGAGTAACCCCTGTCTGTTGGGTGGTCCGCTTTATGAGTTGGGGTGGGAGGGGGGTGGGAACTGGCCTAATTTTGTGGCACTTTTTTCAGTCGTGCGAATTGTCAGCCTACTTTTTCATTCAAAGATTTTCGATGATCCCAATACCGCTGCTTTCAAATATCTCAATTTAAAAAAAAAGAAAAAACCAAAAAATTAGCAAGATGCAAATTTACCGTCGCGTCCAGATCCAGAAAGAAATAAATTGAATAGTTTTTCATTCATTGAATATCTGCGGATTTCTCAAATTATCGGGTAATTGGAATATCAAATGGTCCCAGGATTGGTCAGGTAAAAGTAGTCTCGAAACATAAATTTGCCACCTTGAAGCTGGTGTCTTTTATAACAATAGTATGGATTTGCGAGAACCACTGTTTTTCTCGAAAATTTGATGATTTTTTTCCACTATTTTCAAGATTGGCCTATTTGAAGATTGGAAGAATTTTCAAATAGAAGAAATCACAAAACATTGTATCAATTTTATCAATGCGGTTAATCATCTCTGCTTTTCCCCACTACCTATTTTTCTTCCCTCTTCACCGACTTTGCATACCAGGATAACAATGAACTGTGTGATTCTCCGCCCGAAAATAGGCCTACTATGACAGATCGCCCGCCGTATACGCCGTAGTCATTTTTCTGAAACTCGGGCACTGGTACAACCCACCAATGCAGTATTCAGGTCTCATTGGCACATTCCGCTTACGAAGTTGTCATCATACCCTTAACTTTTTAACCTTCATCTTTCTTCCCCTTCCCTCGGGAGATGGTATTATCAGATGAGGTGCACAACCAGTGTTAATTGTTCCACATGTATGTATTTTTTCTCCTTTCACTTTTTTCTTCCAACAGATGGACGATTTTTTATGAACAGCTTAGAAATCGGAACGATGATGGCCACTTCGTTGAGTCGTTTTTACAATGTCTCACTGACAAGTTGAATCGCTTGGTTGTTTGGTGAAGATAAGAGAAACCCACTGATCAGAAAAGCAGGCGGGACATAACGATCTAGGTTGTGGTTCGAGTTCAGCACAGACATTCAAAATAAGGGTCAACCTTCGGCTGACCATCATGCGATACATTTTACAACGTTCGAGTCCAATCTCGTTTTCATACAGGGAAGTTAGGATTAGCGTCGATCCGCAGACCACATGAGTCCGGACTACAGATAAACTAGCTGCAGCGGGGCACTGAAATCTCGGCGATACCAGATTATCCTCTGCTGTATCTAGAGCCTCTGCTTTGGTAAGGCACTGTACATCCATTGTTCCTCCACTCCAATCCATGCGATACATGACGCCCGCCCGTATGCTCGATTTCAAGCCAAGCCAGGTCTCGTTGCTGTCAAAATGAAATGCAATTGAATGAGTCCAATTGTCCAATCCTGCTCACCCACCGATCGAGCCAGAAAGGTAACAACTCAGTGGCCATCGCTCCCATTACGGCCAGCATACAGGGGCACACGTGAACGGCGTGGCATGACAGCGGAAGGTCAGGTGTGGGCTGAGTTCCACTTTTTTCTCCTCAGTGACTACGCACATCGGAACTCATAGGAAGAAATAGCTTGGAGAGGAGAGTTTCGACATACCCCTAAACACATGCGTTTAGGGAAGGTTAACTACATAAAACGACATACATTATGGCGGCGGTAATTCAAAGACCTGCGAGAAAGCCTTCGTACAGCCTAACATGATAGGTAGTGAGTACTCAGGGGAGTGCATAGCTATTGTTCCTGATCGAGGAAATCTCTGTAAAATAATTTGCGCTATCTAAATAGGAGACATCCAACCACAGGCAGGATAACACAATTTTTACCGGGGTGAGTTGATGAGGTCGAAACAAAGGCAATCCATATATTCTGATGCCGAAATGTAACGTGAGATACATTTGTCCTGCACTGAGCCCAATTTTATTACCGACGTACACTGGCAATGTCTACCGACGTACATGAGATTATCTACAACGAGCAGTCTGCCTGTCTACTAGCTAAAAACATTAGAAGCACAATGAAAGCATTAAATCTACACCTATTATCGTACAGATTCAGGCCGTGGTTGAGTCACTAGGGGATCCGTATAAGAGGGTGTAATAGCCAGAGGGCCTTATTTATGGCCAGAAAATCAGGCAGTTTCAATGGTTGGCGAATTGCCCGGTTAATATGACCGAAACATGTGTTTGTAATCAGAGCATCAATTATAGGTACTATTTATGGTCGCCTGAGAGGAAGACAGATGAAATTTTGAACGAGTAAATCGTGAGCCAATAAGCTAAATGTACATTAGCAGAGAATATATTGATGTTGGTTTGCCGTCGAACTAATGCTCTTAAGTTATATATTGCATTAGTTTCCAAATTCATATATTCGAATATACGACCATTTCATTATTGGCCAAAAAGGTGATTCGATTTGAGGATTTGGAGGGCTAATGTGGCGCACAGTTAAATTTTGAACGTTCTCTATGTAGTAAGCCTAATTATAGACATGTCAGTCTTCAAAAGCGTGGTTGCACGGCGCAGTAATAAAAAAAAAATCGATGAATAAAAATACAATATGATTGATCCCCTCCAGAATCAAATAATATGTATTTTGCATGATTTTTGGTGCATAGTTGTTTCAAATGAAGTATATCCTGGAATTATTGAAGACTGGTGTTCTCAGAAATGTGAAGCGTCTTTTGCGAGCAGTTGTAGATGGACGACTAAGTTAATACATGCATTACGTCCACAATGCTATCTGGTCGCGCGAGAACACGAGATTAGAGCTCCTAAGTTGAATAGTAAAATGTCATGCGAAACATTTATACAATCAGACAAACTTTATGAACCTCCAGTGACATGGCAACTCACCCAAAGACCACAATTGGAAGAAAAAACAGTAAATCAGAAAAGCTCAAACTCTCGCAAAGTTTTTGCAAATATGACACTACTTAAATTAGCAATACTTGAACCCTATCGCCATCGTAGTTGCACCACACCGATCATGGATTAACTCGTACCAACAGTCCTTCGAACGCTAATTCTCATGAAGGAAACGCTTTACGCGAATTATGGTCGGTTTAAGGCGGAGAATTAGAGCCGCACGACAACACTTGCCATGCACGCATCTCTACCGAAATTCAGCATTGGCCAGTCTGTTCAGTTCTCTTTCGGGAGACGTTGCGACCGCACCTGCGGTGACTCCGTATGAAAATTCGAATTTTCAAAGGCAGGAAAACAGAGACCCAAACTATAGACACTGGAAAAAAAATCACATTATATTTTGCATAGAATTGCGTATGAATCTGTCAATCTGGTATTTTTTCAACTGGCAATCATTCATCGCCTTTCTCGTTTCATTTCCCTACTGAAAATTACCTCTTCAAAATATAGCTTCCAGCACTTGGCCAGTGGTTGCTACTATTTGGCTAAGAGTACTTTGGAATAGTAAATACACGCTTCCAGCACTGGGCCCAGGGGTTCTTACTATTTGGCGAGTACCTCCTGATAATAATTTGAGCTTGGAGTTTTAACGGCTTAACGTTCGTTAGTGGAAAATTGCCGAGTCGTGCTCTTGATATTGTGTCGAATTTGTTACCCACTGTACGCTGTTCCTCTAATCAGTGAGAGAGATTTGAATTACTGGTTGCGAACTTCTAAAGCTGTGTCTGCATAAAGATCCATTAAACAAGAGGAGAGGAAGTTATCGCAGCACATAGAATAAAGTGGAAAATTGCCATTGTTTGCTCTTAATATTGGTTCGTTTGTTACCAGCTGTGCCTCTAATTCCGGGTATCAGATTTGGATACTGACTGCGAAAGTCGTATCCTGAGTAAATAATCATAAGACAGAGAAGATGAAATTTTAATGGGGCGCACATGGAATCAATTGATAGGAACTAATCCCAGACGGAGAGAATTAGTCTGGTCTCGAGCATACCTTTGAACGAAGAAGAATGTACAAGCGACTGACGCAGGCACTTGCCGAAGGAAGCATGTGTCTGACCCGTATCGCGTCTTTTGAGGATTATCCGTATTTCGGCAGACGTACGATAAACAGGACGTCAGATCAGTCGGATAACGGCTCATTTTGCTAACCCCCTCCCCCTCCAATCATATAAGATGGCGGATCTACCATTAACGACAGATGAATAAAAGATGCGGTGTAATTAGGGGTCTAAGACTTTCCACCTGGTGACATGATTCGAACTAATGTAAACAATGACAGATTCGTTCACTTGAATTCACTATACCGAATGTTTTGCTCCTAACCCCCAAAATCGGGAGATGATGAAATCTGGATGCCTAGAAAATGTCTATTACCTTTCTAACAATACAAGAGTTATTCGATTTCTTGATATCTTCCGAAACAATCAACATTTATGTGTTGTTTGTAAGTGTGTGTGGGGGTTCAAAGGTCATACATCATACCTTGTGAACACAGTAATTCATCAATCCTTAATAGTCATAACAGGCTGAATTAACAGAATAAAAAAGAAGAACTTGACTGGTCAGTGGTTTACTGATCACCAGACATCATCTGGCCCTGGTTAACATTCAGTCCGAATTTTGTTATGATGCAGTGTTCCTCACAGGACAGTTTGTTCTCATCACTAGTGCCCAATCGCTGGATCGGCGAAATCAGCATAACATTCGCAAGAGGGACGCAGCTGCTTTAAAAGTTAAAAAAGAACAGCTTGATGCATCTGTACAAATTATACTGTCTTGTGAGAAACAAAGTGAAGCGTGAGGTTCATAAAAGCACATCTTTCTATTTTCTATCCAATTTGGAGAAACATAGCGGAGACTGTGGGGCCAGTTCAAGGATTTTCCTGTATCGGAAGCTTGAACCCATAGGCCTCAAATCCATCGAGAGGTTCATTCCTACTTCGGGTAAAAGATCTCAAGTGTTTGCTTGAGTGGAAATCTATGAAAATTACTATGGCGTCTCGCAAGGGAAGCATATTGGTTTCCATACTACTCCTTCGCTTGTATTATTGATCTGGTTGGTTCCATGAGCTCAAATTGATAGTATTATTTTTTCTCCCACGCTAAATGCGTGAATCCTTTGCTCCAGGTTCGTGAGGGTTGTTGAATCTTGAGGGATTGTTGTACGGTGATAAGCCTTCTATAATGTTAAGAAAGGAAAAAAACAGATGATCTTATTGGAACTCATAAAAAGCTGAAACATTGGTCGTTGGAAATCGCTACTGGGGGTGAATACTCTGTCACTTCTAAAAACTCGTCCCTAAAACTCCAAGTGAACACACTCCTTGGACGTTATGGGAAGGCGAATTCTAGGATGCAATTTCCTGTATCGCCAAGCTAGCTTCTTTAATCTTCATGTAAAGAATTGCTATGGCAAAATGGCCCTTATTCATGTCTTTTCGATTATGCTCTCCTTCAGGTGCACAGGTCCTTAGCCCAAAACTCTTATTTTGCTGTCCGTGAGATAGAGCCAAGTTATCAGGTTGAACCGTACCCATAACATTTTTATCAATAGGCAAGGGCTCCATACCTTGCATCCAATTTTGTTAGAACTTGTTAGAAAATTCATACGGCCGGAGACACGTTCTTGATCTACTGAATTTTAGTTACACAGCACACAGGCTGTGTTACCAGGGCTACAAAGAAGATAATGACCCATCAATACGAATGGCGCTTGAAGCAGTATTTCAAATGTAGTGGAATGCTAGCCACCTGACCTGACCGTTATAATAAATGCGTTTAAATTTAATACAATTTTGCGAGATCAAGAAGTGAGAATGAATAAAAGAAGTCGCAAGACATCATATATAGAGAGATGTACATCTATCTATGTATTGTTATCGATTGTTTCCTAAAAGCGATCTTAAGAATTTCTGTTTTTAATACCGTGGTCAGGACATTTGACATTGAATTCGAGCTAATCTTGTATATGGAGCACATAATTTCATTTCGAGTTTTAAAGGAATTAAACTCTGAATTACATCTATTACTTCTAGATTCTTTTCTTCGATAAACTCGTATTAGGCCTATATCTTTGAACTATCTATGCAAAATGTTCTCAGTTGATAATCATACATATAACGAACGGCCACAATATTGGATGGATGTTCAAACTGGAACTACATCTATATTCAATGATCCCGCAAAACACGCTTCTGCCATTGTAACAGGCATCAAAGACTATTGTAAAAGTGCGTCCCCCCACAATATATTGTATCAAATGAGGGAGAACTAACGCATTATACAGAGTTGAAAGTACAACTGCAGATGATTACACAGGGGCTAATTCAATCGCGATGAAAGTGAATGCTTCAGTCCAAACAGGGAGTTCATAGGACTTTTCGATACGGAGCTATAGTCATTTGAAGTTTGTGTATTTGTGAAGCATGTGGTATTGCGCACGATCGATAAGCAGATCCATCATGCAATAATAAATGATGTCATACCTACACAACCCTGCAAACATTCGTTGTTTTTCTATTTAAATTAAACTTAATTTCACTTTGAAAAGCATTTTTAGTTCCTATGGAGAGGAATGCTTAGTGGGTTGGGTAGTGTTGATGATTACTTGGTGAGAGAGAGACTACAGAACTTCTTCTGCTAAATGTTGACTTATTTCACAATGAAACAATCAAATAATAACATAATTTCCTGTGTTGTTCCATGTGTTCCGTCATGCGTTATTGCGGCAATTGGGACTTCTCCCCAATCTCTCGGCTTAATGGCCCAACTTTGAAGGCCAATAACTTCCACATAGGAAAATCGTATTGGTGAATGGGGTTTGGACCTATCGATACGGTTTTCCAGTCTCCACAATATGACCTTTGTTGTGTGTCCAAGCCTGCTGCAGTTTGTCCTTCGAGGGAGTGCACTCAGATGCAGTTGTTTTTTTTTAATTCCGATCATGACACCATTAACATGTAGAATTCTACCACTGAACTTTTTCAATGTGCTCCATCCATCCTCCCAAAAGTTTTCATCAATTGCTACCCCCCCCCTAGAAATGTTTCTGGCGGTGGCTTTCATTTCATGCCTACCCAAAACGACATGTTATAATTGCTTGTGTTCTTATTTCTGACGTCTAACAACCGTAGTTTCGGTCTTTGCTATATCTGACAATTTATTTAACTTCAAGCCACTTTGATACCGGGAAAGTATCTATAATTCACCGAATATTTCATCACATTATGTATTCTGATGAAACACAGTAGGCGTCCATCTGCAATGAAAAACATTGATTCCTTTGAATATGGTCTGTGGCCATTTGAAATGGAGAATAAAGATTGTGGCTCTAAAATCGAACCCTGTTGCACATCCAAAATTACTTCATATTGAGGTTCTTGATGAGCTCGAACCATAACATACATAGGGTTGACGATCTTTCAAGTAACTTGAGAAGCACATCTTGTGTAACACTTCGCACACCATAGGCAATCGTGTCCATATATATCAATGGTATGAAATGTTCTTGAAAGACCCACAAAGAGAGTCAGGTGATGTTGTCTTGTTACCGACCCCGGAATAATTTTATCAACAGATGCACGCATTCATATATACCCACACACACACACTGGAGGAAACCAGCCCAATTAATTTTTTTTTTTGATTTTTTTGGGATTGCAAAGTGTCTTTCGGACAATACTAGTCCTTCGTCCGTGCAGTGACGGAATAGATGTTTTATATATATATTATATATATATATATATAGATATATATATATATTATATATATATATATATATATATATCTATATATATATAATATAAACGCGAAAATGAGAGACTCCAAATCATTAAGGATATACAAATCATGTATTCCAATATTTCGCCGTATTAATAGGGCTTCTTCAGCAGGTAATGATCTTAAAGGAATATACTTACAGGGAAATTAGACTTTATACTTAATATAATACTGAATTTTGAATATTATACTTATACTTACTATAATACTGAGTATATTATACTCAGTATAATAAGTATAATTATACTGATATATAATTCTATTATACCTAACTTGATATAATACTCATATTATACTAGATTTTAATATAATACTGAATTATACTTAAAGGCAATTATACGTACAAGGAATTATACTTCTACTTACTTATAATCCTCCCTGAAGAGCCCTAATACGGCGAAATCTTGTGAATACAATTATTTTGTATATTCTTCTCTGCTTGTTGGAGTCTCTCATTTCGCGTTCATTTCATCATCCAAGCATGTCTTCGAACATTCCTTCATCTTAAATATAAATATATATATATCTATATATAATATATATATATATATATATATATATATAGTTATATATATATATTATATATATATATATATATAATATAAATATATATATATATATATATATATATATATATATAATATTTATATATATATGATATATAATATATCTATTTATATATATATATAGTATTATATCATATATATATATATAATATATATAATAGCATCTTTTCGAAGCCGAACTGAATCTGTTATAGTACAACAGACGATTTTTTACAGCTATTATAGACCGTGCATTAACAGAATTAGAGATCGAAGGTACGACGAGATGGGTCTGTAATTCAAATTGTTAGGATACTTAGCTTCGAAGAGGACAGGACACAATTTCCGCAATTTTCAATTGACCCTGGAAAGAAACTTCTGATAAATAATAGACATGTGATAAAGGCTGCGTATTTGAATCCTCTATTGTTTGAGAACGTCATTGGTTATATTAATATCATAGTCGGACTCATTTATTGTTTTTCAAAAGTCAATTCAAATTCGAACCTCTTCGTCATTAGTCGGGAATAATACAAATGTAAATGTACAATCACAAATAAATAAAATTACCTTGTGGTATTTCATCTGCTAACTGTTGGGCACGGAAGGATAAATATGCATTGAATTATCGCAAATTTTTTTCCAGTTTTGTCTCGAATCACTTTGTCCAAATATTGTCATACACTTGGGTTGTTCTTACTTCTTTGGAGGATTTCGTTATAGCTCCCACATCTGACTGCAGTCGTTTTGGAATCTTCAATTAAGGGTTGCTTCACTAATCCTTCTTTATGATAGACGTCAGCGTGTTATTTTATCTTGTATAGCGAAGCTTATCAAGTTTTGTAGGGAACTGATGATATCTTGTTGTAAAACCTGTGGTTCACGCCCAACTGAATCCCTAGCACACAAGCCGGGGTAGTTCACGGCGAGTTCTCGTATAAAAATTCATTACCATGGCATCGGAAGATTCGCGAGGTATGTTCATTTTTTAGTTCCTAGTACGGAAACTCGTACGTCTTCTAGCCTTATTCTCTATCACCACAACGTACACGGATTAACTGTCATCGTCTCTCGAAGTAGTTCGTAACGGGTGAACAGATCAACGCGTGGAGCGCGGTTAACCCGAGTTCCTGAGCGCGTATCTTAGGGACTGTTAGTTCAAGCCCCCTTCACCCTCGGTCAAGGTCAGGTACATTATCCCGATTGCCCAACGTCGTGAATGGGCAATGTCCGTGTTGATAACTCCCTGCAGACATTTTAATCTGTCGTGACGTGCCTCGGTTGGGTAGCCTCAGTCCTTTGATTTTCACTGACGATTTTCATTGAAGTACACTGACTTCAACTATTCATTAGAGGAGACATTATTACATGGGCTACAAGCAGGCCTCTGCATGAACATCAACTTTTCCAAAGAGCTAGTGTTACACGTGCCCCGGGTTTTTACTAGATGAGTGTAGCTCATTCAAGTGAAACGTTTTCCAGCTTTCACTCAAACTTTGAAAATGTATGATGGTAATATATCCATTTTTCGTCAACAGCATTAAACCTCGGATCATTCCTTTGCCTGTCCTTATAGCAACTAATTCAACTAGTTTAAAAGCGTGCAAAGGTAATTATTTTTACCTTACATTGACCAGGCCATACACGACATACAACACATTTTCTTGTAATTATTCACATATTTCGCTTGGAATGATAAATATATCCCTACTCCTGAGAAAGTCTGGAGGATTTGAGAGTGGAGGTTTAGAATTTCGCGATATTGATCTATTTCCCTTCTCTAATGCTCCAATCTTGTACAAAGTAAAATAGGCTATATGGCGTATTGATCGTAAAGATAATTTCTGTTGGGCCTCTTCGTATTTTCATTCATCTTCTGATGTAGGAATCTTTCTCAGTCATTCGATCCGTTTTTGTTTTCCCCACCATATCCCTAACACTTGACACTACACCCGACCGCGAGTTTATTATGAAGAAAAGCTATTTCCCCAAAAAATATAAGGTGGCCAGGTGGCCAACAGGATGACAGAGCTTATAGTATCACGATTATTCCGTCAAAATAACAACAAAAAAACATTGTAGTTGGTTCACCTTTCGAGTACCACGCAGCGGCGGGAAGGTATTTTATACCTTGTCACTAAACTAATGATTTTTTTTTATACTGTTCATGTTGTCTCGCATAGGATGGCTGCAACGCTGGTAAGAGAACACGGAAATTAGGAACCAGAACTTCTCAAACAATTTCCCTCCATTTTCTAATTACTTCGGTGTCATAATTCCTACTCTTGGTATAGAGAGACAGCCTAAGGGGAATACGTTTGTGGCAGTCCTAATATTAATATGATGATGGCAACACCTGCTCATGTGCTAGCACCGCCCTATTACAGACTCAATGCTTACGTTGAGACTCAGCAGTTGCCAAGCTCGTATTGACGTGAGCAGATTACCCTCACTTGGTTTTCAGCATACAATTTCCTCCACTTCATTAGCCTTACAGTTACTACTATTACTAATTGCTCTAAAAGGCATTGTACTAGTTTTGTGTGAAGTTCTCGACCGTTCAAACCAAATGGTTGAAATTTTCCCTGTGTGACCTCTGACCACAAATTAATGAACACGCCATATTTACTTTCGATCAATGATTGTACTGACTAACTTCCTTGATCATCCGATCATCCAGGAGTAGAAGCCGCTTGAACGTGCGAGCAAATTACTCAAATTGACCCCAGATGACCTTTGACCACAAAGTAATGGACACTTCCATGTTAACCACATTAGATGTGCCAGTTAGGGTTTTAGTTAGGGGAGGTAAGCTTAGAAAAATACATCCGCGATGAATAATTAGTAAAACTGTATCCTCGGTCTCTTAATAGCTTTGGGAATGTTTCATTCACCACTACTAACTTGACCCCGCATGTCTAATTGGCTCTGTTTACTATTGGTCTATGATAAAACTGACTAACTTTCTTGATCATCCAACTATTTATAAGTAGGATTAAAAACCGTTTGACCGTTCAAATCAAACCTTAGATGACTTTTGACTTCAAAATCATGAACACCTTATATGTACCATTGGTCTATTATTTCACTATGATTAACTATCATTATCAACCATTTTTGTCTGTGAGAGTTAGAAGCCGATTGATCGTTCAAACAAAATGACTAAAATTAACCTCTGAATGACCCGTGACAACGACATTCATGAAATCCAATATTTACTATTGGTCAATGATAATACTGACTTTCATGTTCATCCAATTTTTTCAGGTGGAAGTAGAAGCCGTCTTGACCGTCTAACAATATGGACGTATCAACCCCTGATGATCGTGACCTGAATTTCTTGCGCACAACCATAAGTACCTTAGTTGATGATAATACTGACCAACTTTCACGGCCATCCCATCTATTTTGTGGGAGTAGGAGCCGCTGGTCAAAGACAAAAGGGCCGAAATTGACCCCTAGATGACCGTTGACCTCGAATCCCTGAACACCCCAACGGTAATGCCGACTGACTATTATTTCCATTCATTTCACAAACTTTGGAAGAAGAAGCATCTTGTTCATGATTCTATGAATGACCATTTTAATCCCGAATACCTCGAGATGACCTCGACTTCAATCCCTGAACACCGCGTATGTAGCATTGGTCCTCATAATACTGACCCAGTTCATGATCTTTCAATTCAAACTGTAGGAGTAGAAGCATGTTGCGTATTTCACAAAATGGTCAGAAGTAACCCCTGATGACATTTGAACCTCAATTTTATGAACATCCCAGATGACCCTCCATCTATTCATCCTATGACCAATGTCATTATGATCCATCATTGGAATGTGGATTCGCCCGGTAATCAGTTGTGACAACAGAATGAATAACCATAGATCATGCACGACTCACATCAGTCACACGGCTGAGGCGAGCTAATAGCTTTCAGGAAGTATATTGCAAATGAAAGAAAGCAAACACGTAATTAGAAACATATTGTCAAGCAAAAAAAAAAAAAAAGAACAACCAAAAAAAAACAAAAAAAACAAACAAGAGAGGCTCACCATACCGCTCTGGTAATTAGAATGCTCTATGTTATACAGGTTTAAATTGCTGGTCATCTCGTTTACTACCTATGGTAAAAGTATCAGTTTCATAATTGGTGCCAACTAAAAATAAAGGCCCTCATATCTTGGAAATGTTGTATGTAAGGTCCCTCACGAGAGGCTCAATCAATACTGAAGTACTACATGTAAATGGTTGTGGTTTAATAGGCAGCGCCTCCCTTACCCCGTTCAAATTGATGCAAGGTCTGTTCGGAAACAATCACGGATGTATGCGCGGCAAGGTGAGAGTTAAGGCGTATCCCCCCCCCCCCTCCAAAAAAAGGGGGAAAAAAAGAAAAGAAAGAACACGATTGGATGCCTAATATTATAGTAACGATTACTATATTAAGACATATCAGGGGAGTTCACAAGTAAATAAATCAGTGACTCGTTGCTCGCCCGATCATCGATTAAGCTCCGCCGCTGAATAAACTCATGCGCGACGAAACCGAACCGGCGGTAGGCATCCGGTGAACGAACGAGCGATATATATAACAACCGATTTGGTTCGTTTCAGCTTTTGCTAAGTCAAGCTTTGCGAATGGGAGTTCCACAGTATAGGCTAGGGTTCGTCATACATGCGGATGTAGTATGCGGGTATGGATGTAAAAATCGTAGTTTTGCGAGGGATAATGTCTGCCAAGAGGGAATATAAACTGAATGATGAGATAACGGACCAACATATCAAGAAACACATGAATACGGGCGCTAAATTGCTTATAAGAGGTGATAATAAATGAGATCAATTTGCCGTGGAAGCGGCACCAATGTCGAATCGGTACGCGCACATTTTTCGCCTCTTCGGTGTCCGTTCTATTTTGTTTGGATAAGTTTGCTGCTACGTTGTTCCATCTCTGCAATTAGCCCAAGCTACTGCTCATATAGGCCACGTTCTGTTACTCGCTATGAAGTCCGCCTTCATCGGTGTTTTTGCCGTATACGACGTTAGCAATCTATGGAATGTTAGACTTACAAATGAAAAAACACTGATAGGAATAAAAAAAATGGACTGCGAGGAAAATTGGGGAGCAATGGGGGGGGGGGGGGGCAGGACAAGAATGATAGGCCGGCTAATAATGGTGGCTGATATTGTCACCACATTTTTTGGAAGGAGGCTTCGTCTGCGTTATTCCCAACTATTGCGGATACTGTAGGAATTAGGTACTGTAAAGTTAGGCAAGCTATGCAGTACAACATTGAATAGGGAGAAGCGTTGCCAAACGAGTTGTGCGTTGTTCTCAAGTTAGTACAGCTTTGTTTTGCCAGGAGGTAGTTCACGAAGGAGGCTTTCGGACGGGCGGCGTTTTTGAGCATATCTCGTCTCAAAGATTGTACGGATATATATAGGTTACTGTCCTGGTGTGGTGATGTCCAGATGTACGTCGGATCAATCTGATATAACAGACTGAGGAAATCTGAGTATGTAGATAGGATTAAAGTGCTCACCTCTGGTATATCTCTATCATCTCGTGAAATCAATAATGGAGGATAGTGAATCTGCTTATTCAGCGAAGGGTTGTGTGTAGAGAGGAGACAATTATTGATAGTAGAGCTTCCTCCTCGGTGAACGTTAGCGAATTGATTAAATGAAATATTTACTGCCCGGTTTGCTTCGTTGAATTAAAACATCCCCAATAATTTGTGGCAACCAACAGACTCGCAGTGCCATTTACACACTGATACTCTGATTGACCTGTGATAAAACGACCGCGATCTTCTGTAACGACCATTCCCATACACAGATACGAAAAGGTGTTATCATCACGCTTTCTGTGTGCTGAATATATATTGGGATAGATAATTCTCCTATATGGGACTTCCTACGCCCATCTAGCGCCCCCGCACGACTCTATATAATCACACGTCTATAGTTTTAGAGAGCACATTCCGGTTTCGAAGTGAGAAATGGGGGACACTGGAGAGTGAATATGGCTTTTGCCACAGTTGTAATAGGGAATACATGAACAGTTACGAGAGCATTTGTTGCGGAATTAAAACCGGAAGAATTGCCCTGTCTCAAGGACCAATTTGTCAGTCAGAAAAACATATAGAGGATTTGCCACCTTCATCTTCTGTAATGAATGAATACCTCATGATAGCTCCATTTAACTCTCAGGGGGCATCACTTTCTCATTTTGGAGCTTTGTGACCTACGCCTTAAGTCACATTGACAGGGCTATCGGCCAATAATGATTGACCATGGAATGGAACTCATTTACCGTGCATCGATATTGAATTCAGAGTTATAAAAAATATCATTCTAAATATTTTTGCCATAGGAGGGGAAAGATCAGGTTTCGCTAATTGATAGTGAAACACAACTGAAGCAATCCACCCAAGCAATCTCAGGTCTGACCGCAGGAATTACCATTGTAATGATGTAGCTTGCTAATACAATTACCAAAAGTATAGATTAGTTGTTCATCAGTACGCTAGCCTAATCTTATCGGTCTTAATAGAGTATTTCACCCATTATAACAGATCTGTTAAATCAAGGTTCTCGTTCAGTAGTTTTTTCAGGATGCAATGTCATATAACAGGAAAGCTCCTAATTCACCAATTCTTGAAAGTTTCTGTCAGGGTCCTGTCCACATTGATAAAACTAGAAATGAGCCCTATGTTTTGTTCGTAGCTTACGGAAAATCAAAGGATTGCCCGTACTCCCTGCGCGTTCAATTCGTAATAGCAGACAGACGGATACGGCTGGGGATTCCATTTCGTGGGGACGTTGAGTGCGGCCACGAAAGTATCGAAAATGCCAAACACGGAGCATGGACAGCGGAAATGTTCTCTGTAATCGACTTGCAGAGATGGAGATGGGTTTCATTGGGAAAGAATTATCCGACAAATAAAATGGAACTAGCCACTGAGATTGTAGGCAAAAGAGCACATGCCAATGCCAAGACAGCGTTGATGCCGCATCTGCAAGGATGAGATGGAAATCCCTCATAAAGATACTAAGGTGCGTAAACATGAGCTGATAGATTTCTATGATCTTCCGGCATCATCATACAATTAATGTGACGTAATTTTCTTCTACATCAAGTATAATCGATTCTTACATTTTTTTTTATAGCAATCCCGCATCTGCATTTACCTTAAGGCTGGGATTCCATAGGTTGCGGATGTGGGATGACCCTACGATTAGTGGATTCACGCGATTACAAACATGATAAATATCGAAATCATCAGCAATTGATTTGCACAGGTATAAACAGTGCCGTGCGGCAGAATTCACGCTCAATAAAACGGAACGAAAACTGAGTAGACAACAATGCCGCATCCGGTTGGAATTCAGCGCCTATTCGTGACTTGCCAGCTATTCATGCCCCTTTTACATTTTAATTACAGTTAATTCCTCCTCTACTACAACCCTCGCCAAGTTATGATTTTCACATTATATCGCACACAACATTCGCATCAACAATCACATCCCAGAATTATCATCGAGTAAGGAAGTAAAAAAAAAAAAGTTAAATATATACGCATATTACCTGTTTTAATAACTATATATACTCCATTTCCACGTTATACTGACGTCATATTGAATTGAAAACATACTCTTCTTGGTGATTTGATATCATATCTCTGTTTTATGCGACGAAATTGAAGCTTAAGAGAAAGTTTCCCAATTATTACTATTCTATGGGCACCCTCACCTTTCTGGGGTCCGATTCAGACGTCTCTCCTACTGACAAATGAAAACCTTCGTTGCAAATATATTAGCCTTAGGCCCTATATTGCCCCGACTCTCGTGAGAGCTGTAGAGTACGCCGGAAAGATCATTTGCCAGAGCTGTGATGTTATTTAACAGAGATGAAGTGACCTCTGGGCTTTGCCGCCTTTTGCATATGAAGACTGTCATCCCAAATTCTTTATCATATTGGTACACTCCTGTGGGACTAAGGTATGACGTCACTCAGGCAGAATCTGACAGCTCGATATGCTGGACAAATAAGGTATTTAAATTTGCAGTATGTGAGGTCCGACACACAAGTATCTATCTGGGGTCTACTAGACTAACTCCTTATTATCCCAAGGACACTAATTAATAACGCTTTCACATAATAAAAGCGAGCATTCAGATTGGCTGAGGAGGCAATTTGTGATCATCCCAGAAGAAATGCTGCAGGGTAATACGCAGAGTGGTTTTTTAACTTCCTAGATTGAATGAATCGTATGGCAAATTGTCAAAACACTTCAGCACAGTAAGCAGTACAGTTCAGTAAGCAGTTATCGGCAAACAACGGACTTGGTGCGATTTGTCAACGTGAAATCTTCATGTTAGCATAAGGAACATAGAAGCACAGTACCGCTCTTGGCCCAAAACGACAAAGGTACAGATTCTGTTCTGGATCCCATAATGATAGGGTTTATGACGTCACCTCGTGTGAGTGACAACATCAAAGGCCTTACTGAGGCACCGTCAATGATAATGAATGGGATTTAGATTAAATCCACCTGTAGCCTTCAATTCAATGACTCGCAACTTATTTTCTGTGAGGAATGCAGGCAACTGACCCACGTGATGCTTGCGTTAGACACACAATGATGAAAAATATGTGCTGGTACTTATGCACATCCAGAGCTGGAACTTCTTACATACTGGAGAAACACTGGCTCGTCTCCGAATAGCTGGAGATCATACAAGTGAATAAACATTAATTTGTGATATGGATAATATTTTCGAGAAACAAAAATGCATTAATTGCATGATATCACTATCCTTGATCCAGTTGCTTTTCGAGGTCAAAACTGCCAAAGAGCTCACAAACCAAATCCCATAGGGAGATTTGTTCGAATACTATTTTAGTTAATCCAGCGGGCACCCAGAAGTGAGGATTGTTGAAATTTCAATCAGTATCGCTTATGGTGGAAACATTTGTAAGCGCTTCAATTGCTTGCTTATAAAAATTCTCCTTGTTCAATTATTCTGAGCATCGTGGGAATACTTTTGCTTTGACGAAAAAATACAGAAAATTAAAAAACAAATGAATAACATAGTTAGTGGAGCAGAACAATCATAGCCTAACAATCTACAGACGAGACCATGGGCAAAAAAGAACAACAGCTACTCCGACTAAATCGGTAAAGAGTTTTAAGTAAAAAAAGTTACAAATAATAACTTGAAGTGCCGCACACACCACGGAAGCCTCGCCCTGCCAGGACCCCGCAGCTGTGGTAGTCAATAATATAGTTATTCTGTATGAATATCGCTTACAGGACTGCTCGATCAAGTCAGGCCTAAATTTCTCCGCCATATTTCATAATTCGAAAGAATGAAAAATCGTCATAAATCTCTCCAAACAATTCCATGTGATTCATTGAATCTCTATTTCTCTATTTTTGGATAGCCAGGTGAGTATATCATGTTCATATGCGCAGGTGAAAAAATGGATGAAGATCGCTGATCGTCATTGTGTAGCGCTTTGATATCATTTACTTGACTCTCGTTAGCTAGATATTCCCGAATGTGAGATTACAAGGTATCCTCATTCCACAGATCGATAATAAAAACACCTATGGCAAAAATATGAAGAATATTTTCTGGAATTACATTGGATATTATCGCCCCATATGGTACGAAGCATAGATCTGCCAGCAAATTCAACTTATTGTTCCGCCCGTGTAGTACGAATTCTATGGTGATAGGGGTTTTAGTGCAGTAGCTGCTAGGTTGTTGAATTCTCTTCCAGCACATCCTCTCCGATAGCAACATGAGCCTCATTATTATTTTATTATATATATTGGTCAACACCTTCGGTGAACAACATCGAGCAACTCTTTGTTACAGTTTGTGGGCATATAATATTTCTCGCTGCTAGTTCGGTACAGATTGTATTCAGATTCCTCGCAGGTTCCCAACGATCGCCTGGGTTGGGTTGGGCAATGGAGACAAATGTGTCTAGCTCGAGGGAACGCCGGAAAAAAAAAGCTCATCAGTCCACAGTCAGGATGGCGGAAACTCTCATGAATCAGTGGATTATATGTCAAATAAGTCCATTATTAGCGAAAAATAAGTGTTCTGGGGGAATTGGACTAACACCGGATCAAAAATAACGAGCTTCTCAATGTTTTCATGAGTGATATTTATTTCAGTCGCATGAATCGTCCCATGTAGGGACTATTTGAATATAGGCAAATTAGGGAAGGATTAATGGATGTGCCATGTGGCGAATAGAATGGCAAACACTGTATTCAATTAGAACAGTGGCTGATTATCGAGAACTAATTCTGCGGAACTATTCTGAATTGACCAGTTCATATTGGCACCAAGGGCATATGTTATACGAACCAGATCAATCATTATTCAAGATATACGTCTTTATCATTTACCCAGACCTGTAGGTTCGATTCCACTTTTGTTCCATACTCTCACCAGCATCCCACCTACCAGGGGCGACTACATTACTCGAATAGATAGTAATCAAAAGGAGCTTCTTGAATTGAATCGTAATAACGCGGATCCATTGAAGGGGAGGTCAGAGGGGCAACTCGGAGACAATTATTCTCACTCGATCTACCAAATGTCATTTAGCAAGCCTGCTCGCAGTGACGATGTCGTTTTATTGTGTTTTATTCAGTAGCCGTGGTTGGCGCCGAGTGAATTGAGTAGTTGGGAATGAGAGTCGCAGTTATTCCCAGCATCGATATTATGATTCTCCGAGTTAGTCGAAAGTCCTATAGTTTTCCATATTGTCCTATTATCTATAGTGACGGAGTTTCGAGGCAGCCACGTGTTTGATCACCGATGAGATTGAGATTAAGGATGATATAATCCTCTTAATTTGCAATGTTTACGTTGTCAGCTTTGTGTAAGACTCAGGTTAGCTAGGACGTTCGAATAGAATAACCAAAAATGTGTTTATATTTCCTCCAAATGTATTTATTGTGGCTATTCTACCCAAATCATATTCTTAGATATTAGCTTCTCCACCGTAAAAAGAAAAAAAAAAACGGTGTGGAACATCATTTTACTCGATTGGGGGGCAAAATGGGAACGAGACGTTGACGTGAGAAAAGAAAATATCTGGAACGAAAAGCGGCAAGTTGATCGAGTGGCGGAACACGTCGAGCATAGAACGATTCTGAACATCATATTGGGTACGAGGTTGAGAAATAAGGGACCAATTATGGGTGTATTTTACTGAGCCCTACGGGCGACAGAACGAGGCGAGGATTTGAGGGGTAGTGAGAGATGGTGTAGCTATATAAAATCATAAAGTTTATATAAGAGAAACGTTGCCGTAATTTCAAGTCATATAATGTTCTCTGTAATGGACTGGTCAGACTTGAAATAAATCGTATTGTAAATGGTAACATATAGTGCAATGACGCCCACTGTGTCGCATCATTTATTATTGTGAGTAAATGTCAAACAAGGTGTATTTTCTTCACTCTTGATTTTCGAGGCATACCGACTTATCTGTCGGTGTGCATTAACTTACTTGAACTTATGCAACGCAAAATTGAAAGTAAAATACGTAAGAAGTTGTGATTGAATGTTCGTGTTTTCATCTATTCGTTTTCGCTTCGCAATATTCTCATCTGTGAATGCCAGTGCAATTAATTGAGTGAGTTAGTCGAAAATGGCAAGAGTTCAATTAGGAGGATTTGCATAAGCTTGGAAATTAAGAGGAAGATGTATCGATAATGCCTAAACAGGAAGCTGATGCGGAGGATAGAGAGGAGAAAGTACATCATCCACATATATGATGCTTAACTCAAGGATGTTGAAAGGAAGAAAAATACCAGTTAAACTGGAAAATGGTATCAGGGTTAATTAAAATGGGATAGGCTTGACCTGGGATCGGGAAAGATCTCATGAGACAAGAAAAAGAGCCAGCTCTTCCTACTATTGCGTGTATTGCTCGGTGTTGAACAAATCTAATAGCTCTGGTCTTGAAGGAAAGAGCTAATAAACTCACCGCAACAGCGGCAAGGGGAGGGCGTGGTCATCAGGTCATGCTCTGAGAGAAATAATCGTGGAATGTAATAAAGATTGTCAGGGATGTAATCCGTTACAAACGTCTGGACAGGTAGACGGGTTAAAACAACCACTGGACGCATCACGCCACATACTTGCCTCGTGGAGGGACAGTTGCAAGAATTGGGAGATGGAGATGGACCTTATTTGTTTTCTTCAAACTAATTTCTGTCAAACTATACCCGAACGCTGGCGCGTGGATACAGTAGGGAAGTATGTATGCTGCAGTTTTTCTCTCCCTTGCAGGGGGGGGGGGAGGGAGAGAGAATACGAGGAGGATTCAGGCAACATGGCATGCCAGACCACAAGTTGAGAGAGTGGAAAACAGTTGACATGGTACGTTTGCCCCCGAGTAGTGGGTGAATTGTCGTCCGAACGAATCTGCTAAGGAGGAGTGTATGGTAATAATCGTTCGATTTGACACAGTCCTCTCCATGATATTCTGCCTCGAAGGTTCATTGTGATCGCGGGAAATACACAGTAACCTCATATAAGGGAGCCAACAATCCATTAAAGGCCAAAGCAGCCAGATAATACTCTTGGTGGTTTTTTGTGATATGTCAAAGAGAATAACCAAATCATTAAAATCCACTTGGGTCCACGTTTGTGCATCAGGGTTCGGTGAGAAATGGCTTCCTCAAATTCCATATAATTAGTGATCTTGGCAAACTGGCAACCTTTTTGGATGTCATATCTACAACAAAAAGGAAAAGTTTAAACATATTTTTTAAAACGTTTTTCTTTAAAATTGGTAGATATGACGTCATCAAATGTTGCCAATTTGCAAAATTGCCAAAACTAGCAGTGATTAATACTGAGTCTTGAAAAATTCGTCAACGTTATAACAAAACATGCTAGGACATGAAACAAGTTCGATTGATATTTTCAATGCACAATTCATATGACATTTAATATTCCTTGGCTGGACTTGCCCTTTAATAATCTACGAATAGTCTATCTCTGTACAAATACAGCTTCCCCCCCCCCCCCTCCCCCCATAGAACCGGGTACAGATGAACTAGGGCCAGAAATGATAGAGGATGAAGGGTGGTTGTTGCAAGGATGAGGCAGCGGATGACTGATCATGAACTGTACAGATAGCCCAAAATTCAGAGGAGAACTGTTCCATATTACGGGCACTCTCAATGTGTAAAGTAGCATACAAACTTGAGAAAGAAACAATTCTCACATCTTTTTTTTTTCTTTCTCAGAGAGCAGCCATAATGTTGCTAGTACAATTCTTTGACGTGTTTCGATCGCTGGCCAGATTAAATTTAAACAAGATCGTATCGGCATTTCTGTGGAATTGTGTATCTATTTGTTCACCCATATACCATGTGCATTGTGCCTCCTGAATTGCAACTTGATGTTTTCAGATACCTTAAGAAATTGTGGAAATGACTGGAATCCAAGAACTGAGAATCCAAAAAGCTTTTTCCCCGGAATTCATACTATAATTTCTACACAAAATCAAGGCAAATATGAAGGTGTGTCTTTCGAACCAAATCTTTTTTGGGGGGTTGAAAAGAAAGAAACAAATGTTAGTTTTTTTTTACGGAAAAAATTATATTTCAGGTAATATCGGTGCCTTGCTTCTTGCTTCAGAATAATGAAAAAAAAAAAAGTTCAACATATGGCCAAAATGTGTTTTTTCAAAGAGTTGTTATTCGTGATAATTTCACATCATTACAAGGGATGAAAACCTATGTTTTGTTACCTTTGACGTTGTTGCCCAATATGAGATCATTTGCCATTGTAATCGACAATATCTCTGAAAATAGTTCAAATATTGGTTCCTCCTCTGAAGTGTACCATTTTTGTAATGTTTGCCTAATCTTAGGGGAGCGTGTGTTACGTGACACCTCCGGAGTGAAAAACTTAGCTTGGACTCTCAACACCCATCGGTACCCCATCATGAAGTCCATGGTTATGGCATGTTTGTGAATGAAAAGTACCTGGAAAAAGAAGAAGATAAATTGCACAACAAAGGAAGCAAGTAATACTTTTGAATGAATTTTATGTTATCGTAATCATTAGGAGCCTTTGACACTCATAAATATATACTTGAAGTCATATTCATATATGAAGCTCTCAATGGTGATGGGCTGAATCTGCATAGCAATTATGCTTTCAGCTGTTCAGAACATCGTCAACGATTCAAGATTGTTTATACTGTAATCCTTGACTTGGCCTAGTATGAGGTTTTTCTGTGAAATTGTTTGACGTTAGACAATAGGTGCAACCAAACACAAATTGGAGCTGTGGGAAGGATTTCCATGTCCTTGTTAACCATGAATACTCTTGGAAACTGTTCGTGTTCCAGCATTCATATTCGAAATTACCGGAAAAAAAACATTCAATAGTGATGATTGGTCACAATTTGCGTAACAGTATGCGCTCACGAATCACAACATCGTGACCATTCCGAAAATAGTGGACAATCCTGATCAATCACGTAATACCCGTACCCATACCCATATACGTTAAACGTTGGGCAATGGTCAGCAACCTCAAAAGTTGGGCAAAAATTGACCAATTATTATCAACCATTCCAATGATAGACAGGGCCTAACACGAAATTTGCCTATTGAATGATCAATTTGGTTTCACCCAACTTTTGAGGTTGTCGATAATAATACTTGCCCAATACTTGAATTGTATGCTAAAACTTCTCATTGTTAGTATTTGGTATCAATCTACACAACACTCTACACTAGACCAGGAGAGAAGGGTAAGGTGTGTGTGGAATTTAACCTAAAGTGATTGCCCATTATAAGGGGATGAGGTCCGAGGGAAGACCCTTAGCACTCGCGGCAGCGACGTACCTCTGTCCTCCTAAACAGAACTCGGCGTCAGGCCCGTATTCATGGGGGGGGGGGCGCCGCCCCAACAAATATTGTGGCCCGGACCACTTGGTGGTCCGCTCACATACTGCAGTCTCCCATTTGTTGGCTCCCCTTGAAACAAATCTTGCCCCTCGTGCGTAGTGCTCTGACCTCGGGCTTACCCAGAACTCAATAGGTTGAGGGCTGGTCACACTAAACAATACAGTGTATTTCTAGCCGAACAAGATCAGGTATTTCATTATGAATTAGGCAATAATGAACAAATACGAGAACATCCGTTTGCAGAATCGAAACGGGATGACGTCATAATAGGAGGTTAGAAAATTCTGATGCGTAGCTGAGGGATTTTGCCTCCTATTATGACGTCAAACCGGTTCTGATCCGAAAAAGAGGTCCGAGAATCCGTTCATTATTCCCATTCCCATCATCCAATCATTTCCCGAGAAAATGCGGAAAATAACAGGAGAACAACTTTCTCCGTTCGATCATGTAATTTCTCCCAAAACTGCTCAATAACGAACGATGTCAGAACTCAGAATGTAAACACATTGCCAAACATTTCACACAAAACAATAGCGCTATAGAAAACATTGCATGCCACCGTTACATGTACGATTGGCCAGATCAAGCGGCACCAGCACCACTCGCAATATGTTCAGTAGCCTATGGGCTGGTGCGTGATACGAACGTACAGTTGAGTATGCCAATAATAGTATAGCTTGCCTTGATCGAGTAGGCTGGGTTCCATGGATGCGCATGCGTTTCCGGGCTGGATTTGGAAATCATATATTTACGAAAACGAACGTTCGTTTGAGAAGAGAAAACACGTAAGTTTATGTTAAAAGACATAATAATGCAGCACAGCCCTTACATTTTTTAGAGAGTTTGCTTAGCTTTTTAATGGAGATATTCCATAGAATTTATTCGCGATGATACGCATCGGTGCATGTGTCTCATTCCGCCTACTTATCGATGGTTTGCCTCCATTTATAGTCTTCCATCTTGCAAAAAAAGGAATCCTCGTTTAGCCTAGCGAGGGCTTTGGATTTTAGTACAGCCTCAATGCTGTGGCCTTGATCATACGGGGACTTTCAGAAGTTAATGGAAAGTACAAACTCACAGGACCATCGACATTACGCAATTCGTGAAAATACTGTATTGTATTGTATGATCGTAATCGAAGACAAATGGTCGTGATTTGTAAACGTTGTTGACTGATGATGTTACTGCGGACGTATAAGGGTATATACATATAAATTTCATCAATTGGTAAGTGAGACTCTGCTTTTTTGTCAAACTGATAGGAACCTCTAGATGCCAGTCTTTTTGTTTTCCAACTGCCTAAGTTTGTCCCGCCGACCCCGGAACTACTGATTTTGACAGGTAGACTGCATGTGCCCCAATTTCATATCTAGTGTCGTGAGGACGAAAATATCAGGGCAAGTTCTACCCAGCAAACACGAAACGTCGTCATAACATTTTAACATCCTTGAAATTTTTCTATTACCTAAATGTAGTGTTAATAAAACACTTCAATGACGTTTTCGATGGACGTTACATGCTTTCAACCTTTTAATAAAGTATACTATCGTCATAAAGTATTAGAATGTTGCGAAAATATTTTTGGACCATAGTTATTACACGTGTAATTTCTATGTTACAAAAATACTTTCGCAATATTCTATTCGTGATATACCACAAGATATTGTTATTGAAACATTAGGCGGAACATTCTCATACCGTTTTAACAATGTTTTTGTGTAGGCTGGGTACGTGCATGCCTAATTGTGCCCGAATGGAGGGTGATAAAATCTATATAGGCCCATCACATCCCAAATATTTCCGTGAAATATCGAATTATGCCTAGTAATATACATTGGATCACATAACGCTCTAAGCCTGAGAATGTTACTGAGCTATATAAGCCATACATATTGTAATTGTTTGCAACTTTCAGTCACACAGGGGTGCGTTTTAGTCGACTGTTAGTGATGAATAATTTTGCATGGAGACTGGGCTATGATGTCAAGGAAGTTGTAATTTGGTCCCGGCAGTGACGGCGAAACTTAAGGGGTATCGTCCAATTTTTCTAGGATTTCGAATCGCAAAATACAGATGAAACGCACTCAAATAGTTAAGTAGGGTGTGTAAAAGCATATTTAGATCGATCGCTTTAAAAATGATGAATTCAAGGTGGATTTCAAGATTCCCAGGCCGTCCCGTCGATGACATCCAATTCTAGAACCTGGATAGAAAGCGGGGGGGGGAATACTAATGAAGTACGTAACTAATGTATGCAAAATTTTCTTTTTTTATATGGGGGCAGTACATACGACACAGCGCTAGGAAACTGAAACAACAAATCCTACGATGAAGGTCACTGTCAAAAAGCGAGTCTGAATCCCTCATTCGGCCATGTGTGTAATACTCACTCGTATAATCGGCCCATTTTCGCTTTTTTAAAGAGATAATTCTACCTGATTCGTTTCGCGAAAAAAACTGTTCTATTATTGTGTGCTAACGGTAAGTTCGATCGAAAACGTGTCCGCTGTTACAGGGTCCGGGACTTACCCAGGTATACTATAATTTGGTATACAAAATCGGTTGCTGGCAGTGGGCGTGGCTTAACTATCAAGCAGTATCTAGGGACTGTTACTCTGTTAGGATGAATGTGATGGTGTCAAACGACTCGTCAACCAGTCAGGGTACCTTCATTGAAGGCGACTTACGTAATACCTATATCACAAACAGTCGACTAAAACGCATCCAGTTGGAACCTTTCCAAAGCGTTTTATTGATCACCCATTTCTCCCGAGAGTTCTCCCGAGAGTTTGCCCGGAGACATACTTGTGTGACTCCAGCGGTGTTCAGTACTGGAACTAAACTTTTGTCATAAGTCAAGTGAATTTTATTCTACAATTCAACTCTCGGCATGTTAAATAGGCTAACATATGTCCCGATGGAGAGTCCCATTCAAAATATAAATACGAGGGTTAACTTGACTATTCTTGCCTAACATGATTTTAAAACCGCTTCAAAAGAATCTACCTCACAGTCGTATCCAACTGAAAACTGACATAGGTCCCACTCCTCTCCCCCTTAAATCTTTTCGGAATAGATTCTACCCCAAGGTTATATACTTCATAAGTCCCTTAATGGACTAACGAGAAGTTTTAGTCCGGCCCATGGAAAATGTGAATCACCATAATAAACATCTGTACGTTAAGCTTGCAGTTGGTTTCATTTATTTAGGAGGTCAATGTTGCGGAAGCAACATGTTCCGCTATTAGATTGCTAAAACGACCCAAAATCTACACCAACAACATCAGGGGTCTTGTACTCGTAAGAAAGTTCATAGCATGAGATAGAGTTCTCAGTTGAACGAACCAAACATTATAGACTTATCATGTTCACGTGGTCTCCAGGCTTTGACCTCTGTTTATCTTAGATGAACTTTGGCTTGAGCCCCAAACAAAAAGGGTCGTGGTATTCATTATGGGGAAATCACATACCGAGTACGAGCTTGATCATCTTGGTGGGAGTCTGGTTACCGTGTTCAAAGGCCGGAAATTGCGGGAAATATCAATTTTCACACCCGATTCACACCAAAAACAAACAGGGTTCTTGTTCTCCCCATAGGATAGATGCAGATCGAATTTCAGCCTGATCGAACTGAACATTTTGGACTTGACGTGTTCACCAAATTTTCAGACTTCGACCTCTGTTGACCCTAGACGAACTCTGACTTGACCGCGAAACAACAGATGATGTTCTCAATATGGGGAACCCACATACCAAGTATGAAATCGATTAATCTCAGTGGGGTCGAGTTAGCGTGTTCACAAGTCTAGCGTTACATATACACATACATACACATATATGCACACATGCACTGTTCCCCACACAACCGATGACATTTTCCTTTCCCTGGACCCTAACCGATGTCGGATTGTCTGACGCCCGATGGCATATGTTCGCATGCTTGATGCCATCGGTTGTAAACCCTTAGTACGCACCCACGTGCACACACACCGTCATGTCTGCACATTGATTCCTCTAACCTCGCCAAGAATTAACCAAAATAGCAAAGTTATTTAGGTGATTTTCCAAATATTTGGGGACATGCGCCCTCTCCGTCCGACGTTCGACTGTGTAGATAGTGAACTGTGAACGGCTCTGCTGTACCTGTCGTCAGCCTCGTAGAGTGACTACATTGGAGGAGGCGATAGAATTCGATTTGTATCATTATGATCCGTAGCTTTATCAGGTCATTCACGAGGTGACGTTGTTCCGGGAAATCGGCCAAGGCATGTGCCTCCATGTAAGGAAAAAAAAAACAGGCATGTGTTCCCAAGGTTCCCGTTTGAGGAATTTCAAGTTGTATAGTCAAATATGGAGTGGGAGAAGTTTGCACCGATCAGAGGGCAGTTAATCAGGTGTCTGTGCTGAAAAAAATCCGACTAAGCTACTGTTAAAAATCACATGGACAGTGTGGGAACGAGTTTGTCCTAACCAATTTTTTGGTGGGCGAGAATGCTTCTGCTTCCTCGTTGGCTCAGGTCACAAGTGACGATGTTTTCGAATATTGGTTAGCCTAGTCCACTCTTCACGTCAGCTCTTTCAAATCGATATTCATAAAGTGTGTGTAGTTGCATAGGACATATGTCGAGGACATGATGAGCGTTGGCTTGTTGAACAGTTTATACTAGTGATGGTCTTCTACATATCCGAAGTGGATCCTCTCACGGGGCAAGAGGAGGAGACACCTCGCAGCATGTATCACAATATGGGTTGACGGGACAACTCACGTAGGCCGGACAATTTCAAACCGGACAATTCCCACCAAACGTGACTCTAACTTTAGACCCGAACCCTAATTCTGACCATAAAAAACATTCCGTTGGGGGGGGGGGAATTGTCCGGGTGGAAATACTCCGGGTGGGAATTGTCCGTCACGCAATATTGACATAATTCGTGCAGTGAATGGAACTCATCAGACCCGCCTCCTCCAAGTTTCTGATATGGTAGCGCCCGCATTAAGTTGGATTCATCTGTATGTTCTCGCGTCACAAAGAGGCATCGAGCAGTTGTGTACGTTGCGTGGGTAGGATCCGACACGACAGATAAATCCATGATTTTGTTACCGGAAGAACTGTCTTTGAACCGGTGCACTTCCTTTATTTCGATGTTAAAAGACATAAAATCTCGTCCGGGCTAGCTCTATAGGATCCTATAACATTGGGCTTTCATCTCCTTCGACAGTGTATTCCTTGTTATAAACATGGCCAGCATGTCTCCGAAATCTGCCATTGTGTGAAGAATGTTCCGACGTACCCATCGAACTTAATCAGATCCGATTGACGTCATCGGCCGCCGGATGCTAACAACATGATCTTAACCCAGATATTCCGACATAGTCGCACGTTTCTCATGGGGTTTCATAAACCTTTTCAACCAATGTACAAGATCACTGAATAGGCGCGGCGTATTTTGGGTCGATGCCATCTGACGGTATTTGTGGGAACCAGGCACTCAATTTATGTTAGCAACACACAATAGCTAGTCTACTAGATACTGTTCGTTCACACTGGTTAGTGATTATTGTCTTGTTATACAGAGATTGAAATTAGAAGCTGGGCGAAGGGGATTGCCCTCGGAGCAGTAGTTTGTACCTTAGTCGAATACTTCTAGTTCAAGGACCGATACCGGTACAAGCCAGTGGCACATAATGATATGCAGCCAGGTAATGTTTACCCTCCAAACAAAAAGGATTGATTAGAAACATATGGGCTGTTGTGTTGGGATGTTATGATATTACTCCCGATGCGTAATGAAGACACCTAGATACACAGGCGTCAATTCCTCTTCGGAAGTGAGAGGGACATGGCCAAAGTGGAGGGGGGGGGGGGCATGACCCCGCCGCCAAAAATACTACTGTGTGGATAATGAAAATCAATGGGAACATCCTCAAAATGTGGGTGGACACGTCTCCCCCGTCCCCCAGGGCAGACGCCCATGCACCTATTACCCTATCAATGAAGTTTAACATAGCACAACACTTGTTATATACACGATACTTGCGTGTGTTATGCAAAATTAGGCTTTAAAAAGTAGCGAGAAAATAGCCCCTGTCACTTTAAGAGGCAGAGTATACTCCTGAGGTCACTAGCGAGTCACATGCGCGGAATAACTGATGACCGTAGAGATTTTTATTTTTATTTTATTTTTATTTATTTTCGGGAACGGTTAGACGGTTCGAACGTGAGAGAAGACACGGAAGTTAATTGCTATCTTTTAATGATCGTTTTCGTGGTCAGGTTTCCCAGGTGTGGTCCCAGCTACCGACTGTCTCAGTAACAGGACGCATATTTTCGCGTATAATTTGAGGATGTTGAAACGCAATCAAAAGACCGACAAATTACTATTAGCGAATTATCTTCCTCTCACTCTTTTGTTCAAAGTACGTATTAGGGTATTATAGAAACAATTTCAAAGAGCTTCGGATTATATGCCAGGCGCGTAATCCTGATCTAGTTGGGATCACATAGTCTTGATTTCCATAACAGGAGTTTAGACTCCAGATTACGCTGTCTATAGACAGGATCGGCATGGTACTCTTCGTGTCATTGCGGCGGCTTTTCGTTGGATTTAAGGTCTGACTTGAATAGTGATTAAAGGCCGAAAACAAGTAGTAGTTCCGTCAGACCGGTGTGGTGAGGACTTTCGTCTAACTCGTCAGGTAATACTCTAAATATGGCGTTGTCTATACTGTTCTCCCAACAGCTCTGAAAGTAATAGCTCGCTCCGTTCGATCATAGCGAAAATACAACAACCGAGGGTGATTTCACATATGTGGATAGTATTTTGATCTGATGGTATTATTACTTGGTCGACATGGTTCCAAATGTTTCAATGTTACCTAGGATTATTAGGTAGCAGCATGTACATTCATTCGCTATATAATATCTTGGCCCCAGTCTATTGAGGCCACGACGTGTGACCTAATTTTGAGGATTAGGCTCAGTTTAGTGCATTTCCTAATTTCTTCGGATGCAAAATACGAGGGAGGCGAATTAATTAAGTACATTTTAGATTCTGTATCGAATGGTTCGACCGGGGTGGGTAGCCTGTTGAGTTGTCCGTGTCGATGGTGTATGGTTATTAACGTGACCTAAAAGTTGTAACGCTTTTACCGACATACTGTCCGTCACGACATGCAGTGCAGTGGAACAAATGAACGACATTACGGGTATCACAAGGAGGGCTGGGGGGGGGGGGGGCTACAAATGGTCCTTCATGACAGGGATGTTAACACAGTTACCAGTAGTATTGTAACTGTATATTTTGCAGCGGGGTTTGCGAGAGGGCAAGTTGCCGCTATCTAACCCTGCGGGCAAGAGTGATTTTGAAGACGTAAGCAGTTTCTTAATGATTTTGGCGGAACACTAAACAGCCCTGACAGAAACGATCCATCTTGCGCCTTAGATAGTGCTGCTATAGATCTTAGAAGGGGTGGTAAAACAGGGTTGAACTCGACAACCAGGGGTATATGCTTCGGTTGTGCAACCTTGTTATGATAGTAGATCGTTCGCAGGAATTGTACTGGGCTTTTCTGGATCGCCCGCCTTGATGAAATTACTGCGCGAGACGGCACGTAAACAATAGATTTTCTTCGAACTGGTGTGGTGGGCGCTAAAAAAAAAAAAAAAACTGGTGGCTGTTCGTAGGCTCATATTAGATATCGGTGGTGAGGGGTTGTCGAGTCAGACCACGCGAGGGTGAATTTGATTTGATGCATTGCATTATTGATTGTATGTATTGTGGGAATTGTTGACTTGTGATTTAAATGTCTCAAAGCGTGTCGCTGTCATGGGGCCGGATAAAGAAGATGTCGTCAATATACTGTAATAGTGAATGGGATGTAGGTGGAAGGAAGAAAAATGTTTTGTTCAACTCTGTCCATGAATATGTTGGCGAAACACTGAGCCATCTTGGTCCACATGGCAGTACCATTCACCTGCAAGTAATATTTATCATTGAACTCAAATTAGTTATTCTTGAGGATGAAACTCAATTATTTCGGCCGTGTCGTTTGCTGAAATTAGGTGGGAAGCATGTTCGATGTTTGGATAGGAATTCTCTACAGGCCTGGATACCTTCTTGGTGTGGGATTCTGGTGAATAGGGACATGGCATCCAGGCCTGTTCGAAATTCCCGCCCCGTTATTTGAAACATAATTAGATCGATGATAAGTAGTGGCCTGACGACTATTTTAGTTTCCACCGATTCCATCTGGGATTTTCATCCAGGTATATGATATCAAACTGATAAACTTGATGCTTAGCCGATGGACGCATCACCTCCCCCAGAATTGAAGTATTGTGATTCGGGTGTGATCTTCTGTAACCAGTTGGTATACAGTGTACGAGAGTCAAAACTCAGTATTCTACTTCACAATAGTAGGTTAGCGGTGTGGACGAGTGAAATCTCGTTTTCTCTGGTGAATAATGTACAGTGTTTACCGCGAGATTGTCTCTTAAACCGGTCTAGTCATTTTACTTCCTTGGATTTTGAACTGAACTTTTTGTTCGAAGACATTTGGTAATTCTGTTTTCATAATTATATTTTATAATTATAGATCACTAAGCGAGCGAAACATTACAGGATTAGGAATATCATTGAATTTCCTTGCTGATAGGAAACATTTCATTGCTTTATCAATATTGTAATTTCTGACGTGACGTGAATCAAATTAGTGATTATTATATTATCGATTTTGTTTAATTAAATTACAACTAATTTAATTAAACAAAATATCGACGTGTTTGTACCTTACATAACGCATATTGTCAACATGTCTCTGTCTACTGGATCGTTCCCTGAGAGTCAGAAAATATCACATGTACGTTCACTGCTAAAAAAAGCCGGGTTGGATAATGAAGACCTGAAGAATTATCGGCTCGTTGCCAAAAGAAACCATCGAACGAATAGTTTCTCCTCGGATGAACGATCACATATTCACCAACCAGTTATCTGATGTGTTCCAGTCCGCCTATAAACCGTTTCATGGAACCGAGTCAGCACTAACATATGTTAATAATGACATATTGTCGTCTCTAGACAAGGGGCATGTTACTGCACTGGTTCTCATGGATCTAAGCGCCGCTTTTGACACGGTCGACCACAAGATTTGTTTCACCGTCTCAGGGTACTACTTCGAACAAATCCGCCTCGACCTGATCACATAACACCTATCCTTCGGGACCTACACTGGCTTTCCTGTCACCTCCGGATTGACTTTCGCATTCTCATGTACGTTTTCAAATGTGTTCATGGTATTGCTCCAGCTTATCTTCAGGATTACTCACCGTTCACCAACCTCGACGCATGATACGTTCGTCCGCCGATGGTCTTGCCTTTACCGTATCAATTGTTCGAAAGAAAGTCGGCGAACAAGCCTTCAGCTATATTGAACCAAAGCTATGGAATAAATAACCAGTTCATATCAAAAATAGTTCATCCCTCGCCGTTTTCAACAATGCTTGTAAACACACTTCTTTGAGAGCTATTTTAACTGATTATATTTCTCGAGTTGTTCCTCGGTGTTTAGAGTCTCTTACTCTTTTATCATTGTATATTTTCATGCATCTCCTTTAATTGTTTTTTCTTGTTAGTTTTGTCTTTTGTTATTATTAGGTTTTTTCTTGGTTGTCCGCTTTGTTATCTTCTTCCTTTTTTTATTATACCTTTCATCTCCTTTAACTTCCTCGTGGAAAAAACTAAACGTGCATCGTTTTTTTTGCTCTTCCGATCTTACCTATAATTTTTTTCTTAGTTTTATAGCTTTCAACTGTTTGGTGTTTTATCATCACTCTTATCTTGCATTTTTAGTTGTTGTTAAGCGCTTTGATACCTTTTTTTTGTGATTCAGCCCTAGTATAAGTGTCAAATTTTATTATAATTTATTATTTATTTCTGTCTGCTCCGCGCCAACCATGGGTGGCGCTGCACGCGCATATAATAATTTGGGGCCCCGTCAAATGCTGTACCCCCCTTGGCACCCGAATTAAAAGTCTGGTGACACCAGACCCAAGGCCCTCTTTTGCAATTCAATATTAGTTGAGAGATTGGACAAAATGGTGCAGCATGACCTTGAGCATGTCGTGGTGATGATGTTATTAAATGAACTTGTCATGTATTACGATAACCGGTCAAGGAGGCATGACATGACTAATTGTTGGTTTTTTTTTTTTTGCTTCTAAGTCACTGCTAGCGTCCAGCGAACAGCAACGGCGAATTTGCATACGCACGACAAAGTATCGTATGTGCAGCACACTCGTAGATTCGGAATCACATCTTTCATTATTAATTATATCACTTTTATCTGGACGAAAAAATGCGTGAAATATATATTTGGTGGTTTCAATTTCTCTAAATTGCTGGTTGCAGTATATTGTTTCCAAGATTAAGTTATACTGGACGACATCCTCTTTAAAAAGAGTGTCTTTATTTCCCGGATTAATTATTGGAGCGTTTCAAGCTTAAAAGGGTCATTCGAATAATAGAGACGCTATTTGGCGTCCCACATTTTTCAGAGACAAACTATGCGTCGTCCCTGTGTGTACATTTCATCCTCAGATCATGCCGCTTGTATGCGTTATTGCTCGCACATGTACTCTATTTAAGCACATCATGGGGCTACAAAGACTCGTAAACGTACTCATGACTTATGACATAACAAATGGGTGGTGCAAGTCCCCCCAATCGGTAGTCATGTGAACTCGAGGGCCCACAGTATCCCTCCCCCCCCCCAAAAATGAAAAGACGCCTGAAGCCCTTACCCGATTGCAACCACCTCCGCTACGGCCCCTTAAGGGTTGATCACCAAGCCCTGCAGCCCGTACAGTTATGGCTGTTTATGGTGGTAGATCTTTCATACCCCACCCTTCATCCCATATCGGGTAACTCATAATTATGTCAACTGTCCCATGGCAACATTCATCCGCTATATTAGTTTGTTCTGCGTACGCCGTGATTTTATCGCACATGTCAGGACCACAACTTATTTTACACATCATAAGTATAGTACAGTTCCCGCCGGTCTGCCCGCCTGTCCGGTGCCTGCCCGACGCCTGCCCGCGCCTGCCCGGTGCCCGCCTGACCACCTAGCCACTAGCATGCATACCACTACATACTACATACATACATACATACATACCTACATACATACATACATACATACATACATACATACATACATACATACATACATACATACATACATACATACTACATGTGTGACCATATGTCATATGACCATATGGAAAGTCTTCAGAAAAATGTTTTTACATTATCGGTAAAAAGTTTTTACATTATCAGTAAGCGAGCGATTTTACATTATCGGTATTTTTGCACACTATCGGCGTTTTTACATATCGGTGATTTTTTTTTTACACTAATCGGGAGTTATACATTATCGTTGATTTACATTATCGTTTGTAACGCCTAACCCCTATCAGTGGTTAATTAGTTTGAAAACACTGTCGGATGCTGGGTCACGGATAAATAAATTCTCGTGAGCGACGCAAAGGCCTACCCTAGGAGTTAGCGGGACAAAAATCTAAAGAGCACAGAACAGCATCTTCGGTTAAAGTGGTCAACTCATTGATCACAAACCAGTGAAAGGAAATAAATGCTTCCCATGAAGTTGAGGCTATAAAATTAGTAACAATAAAATAGTAATTGAAGAAGTAATTGAAAAAAAAAAATCAGTCGCGGAATCTGAATCAAAAACTTCGAATTTCGCCTCAGCTCCACCGAAGTCAGATCGTCCATGCAACTGATTGATTTGGTAGCCCTTTTCATGTGTCCTATCAGGCAACCTATATTAAGAAAAAAAGTTATTCCAAAATCGGAACAGAATGTATTCCAAGTTAAGGGAAACGGAAATGAGTTATCAAGCGAGAATCTGATGAACCAATCTAGTAGCTTCAGAACATTGCTCAGAAGGTTCGAGAAGAATTGAAATACGATGGTTTTTCGTGTACACCGTTTAATATCTGACCATTTCAAACTCGAGCGAGGAACACTGCAATTATGATAAACGGGAAATGAAAGACATAAAAGGATTCGCAAAAAAATTATTCCGGTACTTCGCCCTATTGAGGCTTCTTCAGGGAATGACACTTTGCTAATATTGAGTTTTCTGTTTTTTCTGTTTCGGTTTTCAACGTCCTGATTCTAACTTGGAAGATTTTGTCACGTTTCGAGCTCCGTAGGAAGGCATCTGAGAGAGAAGTTTATAACATTAGTCACACAATATTTGCAATGAAAAGATCTCAGATTCGTTCCTTAGATTCAATTGGCGAATCGTGTTATCGAGAACGTTCTTTCCCCCACTTAATACTATCAATACCTCTCCCACTATTTCCCGTTATACAAAACAAATTTTGTAATGATGAATATGTATATTTCTCTAGTTGTCGATTTTCAGTCTATAAAAACTTCTCAAGGTCCTCAAACTGCCACACGGATATTCTCACTTCAGCTGATTTGCCCTGATGTCAATCACACTTACAAATGGAAGAAAACCAGAGAGAGAGTTGATGGTCCCGTTAGAGTAGAGCAATACTTATTTCTTGTGTTGAAACTAGCCCTTTTCAGAAACTATAAATAAATTATAATAATAATAATAATAATATAATAATAATAATAATAATAATATAATAATAATAATACTAATAATAATAATAATAATAATAATAATACTAATAATAATAATAATAATATAATAATAATAACAATATGGGCAGCGAGACCAGCACTCACTGGGATGAACCAAGCTAGCAAACTGGTAAACACCTATTGAATAACACGCAAGCTCGCAATCACTCAAGGAATTCAAATGAACCAGCATGTTCGCTACTATGCGATATCAACAAGGGAATAGGCCAGACCAATCCACCACTGAACTCATTCAATCCAAAAAGCAAGCAACCACTAAATAAATTCAGTCAAGCCTTTCAGCTAGCATTCAATCACTGAATTTAGCCAAGTCACCAAACTAGCCACCCACTACCGAATCAGCCATTTCTGCAAGCTAGCAACAACTCATTAATGATTTCAATCAGGCTAGTTAACTCGCTACTTTGCCATATCAACAAGTGAATAGGCTAAACCAACCCACACTGTGAATCAATCAAGCTAACTAGCTGACAACCACTCACTGAATTTAGCCAGGGTAGCAAGCTGACAAACCAGGTCCACCTCCGGGGATTTACAACAAGCCCCAAAATTATTCAGATGTGACATTCCCTGACTAGATATTGTTGTGACACGAGTGGCAGAAAGCCCAGTGCATAGTCTAGGACCCAGTCCCATCCCGGAATTCATTTTCGAAAAATTGCCTTCCGGGAGGCGCATAGGTCTCCAACCGCGACAACGCGCACTGTAATCACTTATATCCTACTGGCAGTGCGTACCCTTAACGACTTACTACATGCTTGTGCTGAAAACAATGTTTCCGTTGTTGTCGGTCTTTTCGTTACTAAATAACGTCAGGAAACGGCCTATACTATACTATACTATACTATACTATACTATACTATACTATAACTATACTATACTATCTATACTATACTATACTATACTATACTATACTATACTATACTATACTATACTATACTATACTATACTATTGAATTGGCACGGCAATTACTTTACACAATCTAGATTTTACAAGGTAGCTGTTATGCATGTGTGCAAGTAAGCTAGCACCTACACACTGAGTTCTTCCGAACCTGCGGGTTAGCAGTCACTCACCGAACCCAATCAGGCGAGCAAGCACTAAATAAATTCACAACCAGGCACATTTTCCAACCACTCAATGTATCAAGCCGATGAGTATTCAGTGAGTGATTACAAGTAAGCGCACAGGTTAGCGAAGAGTTTGAACGCGGTACTCGTCATGTGATTTTACAACCATCAGTAAATACGAAAAAGCACATCAATTTGTCGGCAACATTTTTTTGACAGTTTCACCGTTTCCCAGAGGTGAGTAATTGATAGCCACGGTACCGCCGGTCACAATTATGGTGGGAAATTAGATAGCTCAAGATGGTGATTTCCATACCGGGTGAAACTGTTTGTGGACTCAATATGCAGGAAATTATTCATAGTAGGATGTTCTCAATGTAATAAAACCATTCTGATAGCTATCTAAAATAAACGCCAGAGGCGTTCGTGCATACATTACGCTGAAAAGAAAAACTTACAAAGGAATAATTTTGATGTAGAACTATTTTGAAGATGAAGGAATGAAAATCCTGCATGGGAAATACGACAGTTCGTCGAATACACTAATCACTTTCGTGTAATCTTGTACCGAGGACGGAATTCGTTTGACCTGACTGAAAATAATCTGCGCAATTACTCAGCTGGATTCTGGCGGTTATGATATTCAAACCGTTCCCATTTTGAAAATCAACAAAGTAAAGCATGTGCTGGTTCTATCTTGCGATCTTCGTACTATACTCCCGTTTATCAACGGTGTACATTTGATATTAAATGAGTGATTAGCAAATCTGGAGAACGCTTGAGCCAAAAAACGGAATGGGGTTCATATCCATTCATGTAATAATAAAGGCTTCAGATTCCTGGTACTTTTATTATTAGGCCCATCGGGCAGGGGAGTCAGGGCACGGAAAATGATGATCAGGACGATTGCAAGGGCAACTTCATGGTCGAATTCATGCAGTCCGGGACCTGTCCTTAGGGGACTGTACGCAGTTGCAGGGGCGAGTGGTCTTGGTTTCACGTCATAGTTCCGTTTGCTAAACTTAGGGACTTTCTGGGGTAATGGGGTCTGTTACGGGAGTTCACGACAGGTATGTGAGACTTCCGCTCCTCCAGGTTCGATATCATCTGAGCACTAGTCGAGAAAAGAAGCGAGTTATTGCCCGTGTTCATCCATTATGAATACGGTCAGGGTTCCTGGCTGAGCCTACTGGCTTCAAATCACCCTAGTTTACCCAACCTCTACATTTAGTTATGCAAAGCGACATAGCTTATTCTATGTACCTGGAGGATTCGCGATGGTAATGGCATGGAGTATAACAGATCGTTGTGCATCGCTTACAGGAGTTCTATATTTCTTTGATTCTTAAGGTGTTCGTCTATCCATTCTCTTCTGTTAACGGTTATCAAGGTTTGTTATTATATGATTCATATAGTATCTTTACTCTCATCAGTTACTATCAACTAAAAATCAACGCTACCCCCTCAACTCAAACGTGACGCTCTGCTTCCTTATAACTTCAGTATCGCATCCAGTCCTCAAGATTTGTCTTCTTCCGTTCATCCCCCTGGAAATGAGAAATGCTTGCTATCTATTACGAATTTTTAGCTTGCAATTTTGCTGAGTTTTAAAGGTTTCCTAGCTTCAAAATTGTCTACACCACCTCACCCGAATGACGGTGGTGATGAGAGTCGTTAAATACCATTGGCGTCTATTCTTCCAAATGTAATGACGTTGGAACTACGGAATATAATCCCATCTTTAGGGAATGTCAATTTCGCTGCTCCAGATTCTTTCTCATAATCTCCACCCCGCACAACCATATGAGTATTCTGGTGTTAGGTGGGACATCAACATAGTCGTCGGAACGTACCAATCATTCGCTTTAGGTATTACTGTTACTTTCTAAGGGTCCTAGTCCTTCTTGGCCCGTATCCACCACAATCTACCATCCCCTTCAATCATTATGTGTAAAAAAGAGGAAATATAGGCATGTGTTGATTGTAAGCACACTGGGCATTTTCACACGGGAAATGCTGTTGTAGGCTCATAGAATTGAATACCCAAACTATTCTGTTTGAGATTCGCTGCAGCTCTAGTATTGGGCTTCAATAGCAAGGGGTTATTTGGAAGATTCACCGATGGGGTTTGATACAAGATCCATAAAACGCATAATGTGAACATCATTGAACATCAGTGGCGTAGTAAAGTTATTGTGGCGTTGTGAGATTTTTTCACCACTACATTCAGGTCTCCTCAATTCATTTGAAATGTGAGTCACTATAATGTCTCGATCCCTTAGAAGCCGAATAGTGACAGTCAACATCTCCCCCCACCGACTGTCTGTGTCGAGTAACAACAAATTTCCTCGCTAGTAAAACCAGTAAGCATGTTCATGTTTGCCATGAATTATTACAAACTTTTTTGTAGATAAAGGTATACTACTACCACTATTTTATTATCAATCACTATTGTCAATCACATCCAGATTACTACCTTCATATCCGTCCGTAGGAGGCCCATTTTGCGTCTATTGAATTTTTTATGACCTATCCCCTATATCCGTCGAGGATATGTCCCCCCACATCAGGACGCTGTGACTCACTGTCCTAGTAAACCAAGAGTAACTGAAAGTTGCTGAGGCGACATATACATACATATATAAATACTATCTATTATATATATATATAATATAAAACTACGGGGCGTTTCGAAAGGACAGCAATCGCCTAAATTTTCACAAGTTCCCTATACTAACTGACAAGAACTGTTTCAAAAGTGCACTGTACTTATTGCATTGGAATTCGGGTCGATTTAACTATGGCACTTTGTCAGTGCGCCCCGCTATTATTTCGCGTGTCTGATTTTCTGTTTGTAACGCGTCACAGTTGTTACTGGATAACTGATTCAAGTGCTTCTTCTTATCTTTGTCACAACCAATAAAAATGATCCTTGTTTTGGTGTTATTTGAATCCTTTTTTATTATTCACACACCATTCTAACACTTTCTTCATATTTGTATATTCAATTCGTGCACACACTTGCCTTTTAACTGGGATGGTATCGTCAGCATACATATTCGATGAACCGTGACTGACGTTCATCTATGGTAATAATAATGTGATAAATAATTATAGTACCCCACACGTCACAGACAGTGGGGTGGAAGTACACTAATATACGTAACTTTTGGGCGATTAGACGAATACGACGGAAACCAGTTAACAAATCTTTTTGATTGGCTATAGATCGAAGGTTCATCATCTAGAATCTAATTTGGTCCGACAGGTTCCTCAGGTGCACAGTTTCAATAGATTTGTTCGTTCCATTCGTTGACGATTTTCCACGAAGCTGTCTCGCAAGAGTGACCTTCTATGAAGCCGAACTTGGCATACGTATAACCCCATCGGCAATAACGAATTGGAGAAGTATGCAAATTCTTTCTAACACCTTCAATAACACTGTAAGATGGAGGAAGAATGGTCGATGATCGGACATTTCAAGATGGGAATCGCTTTCGAATATAGGAAACAAACGAACAAAACACAGAGTGGAAAAGACTGAGCTACTCACATTACAGTTTATTTTATATTAAGGTTGTGTTCCGCTTTTTCAGCAGCTATGATAGACACTTATATCATCTGAACTTTTCGTCATCTAGCCTTACGTTCATTTTAACAGTAGATTCCAGAAAAAAAATCTCTGGAATTTTTAAATCAACATCAGCACCTAATTTTGTTCGACACTTTCAAGATAAGTACTTTCGGTAATCAACGTGTTGACAAGCAATTTAGACGACACAGACGTAACAAACAATGAAAGCCTCAGCAATATCAACTGGATTAAATGAAAGATTATCATTACTAATTGTTGGTGTCGTTGGACTGGACGTTCCTAAGCAACTTCCAGATGGCCTACGGATCACCTCTGCTATTACTAATGCCGGGATTTTTTAATGATTTTTCTTGGTCGATCCAATAATAAACGACACGACTTTGTTTCGCCAGAAGTGATGGAATTGCTGATCCGAACATTTTGATCCATTTTCTTTCTAATAGCATGTCTTATCTCCTCGTTGAACCACGTTGGTTGGATTTCCATTTTACCCACTTTTTAGAGCGGCATGTTTATTCACAACCCCAACGAACGCATCCATCCGACAATCCAACGATAACGCTCCTATACTGGAATGACAAAGGTTCTTAAGATATGGAGATAATCCATGTTTTTCAGGGAGGCGGATTAGCTCCAGACTGCAAAACCATTGATTGCGATTCGGAGCCCATTGGAAGCCCAAGGAACTTTTCCGCATGCTGTGTGGACAAGGAATGTCTCCTGAAAATGTCACCACGCCACCCAGTGTTAAAGTGGGTAACTTGTGCGGTGACTTGTGAAGAGTAGCGAGCGCCCTATGTGGAAGCCCTTGTGGGACCGAACACGATATGCGCGTCTGAATGGTGCGTCGGGTAATATCTGTAAAGAGCTTTGAGCATGTCTTCGACGTGGAAAAGCGCTATATAAGAACGAGATATTATTATTTTGTAACTTTGTTATGGGGATTACACCTGACTCGGTATCAGCACCCTACCTATTGCCTAAACGCTACATGTACACTTACTGACACTTATCCCATCTATGCTGCTCTGCCTAGGATTCGTCGCGTAGGGGCCTCATACACTGAAGTTCAGTACCCGAAATTGCATGTTGCTGATACAATGTTCATATATGTCGTTCGTTGTAACTCGCACGGTGATATTTTTCATTTAAATAGTTTACATGTGTTCGTTTGCCGTTGCCTCCCCAGTCGATATTATATATCCATATTGTTTACCAGTTTGAGTTGTGAAATAGTAACGGTACTCGCATCTTGTTGTCAATTCAAGTGCGCACGAATTTAACACAATGTTAGCATACGATTCACTATGATGTGGGCGTGAGCCATTTGAACACACTTTCTATAAGGAAAGAACAAAGTCGCTAACACAAGCATCTGATTTGAACGGCCCATTTACACCCTTTTTTCTCGGCTCTAAAATATCCTCGTGAATGGCTATCAGCAAATATACTGAATGTCGCCACTTCTCTAAAACTCTAGTTTAGTTTAGTTTAGTTTAGTTTAGTGATTTAAGTCCGAAGGACATAGTCTTCCATAAACGACCCCGAAGCACCAACATCCAGAAAAAAATGACCAACCTCGAATAAATAATTCGCCCGTGATTCCTGAAAACGTATACGCTACTGATTCACAGGGACTCATATGTTGTTTATATTATTTGAAATATTAAACTATAGGCCTTGGTCGATGAATAAATGATGTTATTTGAAACCGCGAGCTGTGCGTGTAAATCGACAAATCATTGCAAAATTATAATGAACAGATGAACAAGTGAAGAATCCATGGTGAAGTTGATGGAACCTCCTGAGATCTCCAGGGAACTCTTGCGAAGCAGAGAAAGTGATATTCGAAGGAATGAAAATCACTACATAATGACGTTTTCATAGTTTTCGACTATATGACGACCGAGCAGTCGGTACATGATCATTAAGAATGTGGGAGCGGCAATATTTACACGGATTGCAAAACTGATAAATGAACTGCCATGCAAATTATACGGGAATCTAATTTGTAGACCGCTCACACAAGTCTGGATGTTTCGTCAGGATATAAAAAATTAATACCAAACATACACTCTAAAAACAGTGTTCAGGGATCAAACACTTCTCTAAACACTATTTTGAACCAACTTTTAAGCAATTAAACACAACATGGGTATAAATTTGACGCACTTTATTTGGCATTTAAACGCGTTTTAAAAAGCTGGTTCAAAGTAGTGTTTAGAACACTGATTTCAGAGTGTAATATTAGTTGTTTGCTGTGTTAAACAAAATGGAATTGTTGTGTGAGTTCTTATAATTCAGATCCATATATCGTTGAAGGTGATCAGAAGAGTTACAAAAGAGTTGCGTCCCACACACTATGCGCTCATGACCACAACCTATATCAATACTACAGTTCGGCGCGAACAACACCCCCGTCACGTCGACAGCTACTGACGGGCGAAAGTATGGCATATGTAAGAAATCCGCCACGAAGATGCTCGCAGGGCAAAGATACTACACCCCCAACCTGCAACCCCCTCGAGTTGATCACGAATAATTCTCTCTTCTGGACTGAAATGAATAAACTAGTAAAATACTTCCCCCTTTAGGTAATATTTATTGCCGAAACGTGCTTAGAGGGGTAGTAGAGGCAAATTGAAAACAAATCGGCCCTTTTGACACTAGCGACATGGGTAAAACAGAGTGAGGTTAACGCGCCCACAAGCAATATAACGATAGGAATCTTTCACCTGTCTTGGGTGTGTTTTTTTTTTTTTTTTCTCCTAAACATCCCACGGGATACGTGATAATTAGATGCACAAGACGATTCAAAATACGGAAGGTATCAGTCTGAGCTCGGAATCAAACTACTGCAGGGTGGTAATATGCCTATACTTTGATGACGCGGGTTGCAAGTGGGAAAAAAGAGGCACCCACGATTTATCATCACTATAAATTGTGCATATCCGATTATCCAGACACCCTCAATCCTCGCAAAACTCCTAAAATAGATGCTAACGAAGAATATCACATCGACCGAGTATAGAGAGTAACATTAAAAAAAAAGAAGAAGATATAAAGGATACGTTCCTTGATCCAGATATGCTTATTCTCATTGACGGATGAATACAACAATTCTTGGTCATAGAGAACGCAGATGGTGCGTACCAATACCACGACACAAGATGGAAGTGGTTGAAAGAAGCAAGGGAAACAATCCCGGGTTAAGATGAGTGCTGAGTGCAGAGGTAGAGTATTCATGGGTTACTGGAGAGAAACGAACAGCAATGAAAACACGCAAGTCACCAGCCACGTAATTAAGAACCCCCAACTGCTGTTAAATGATGGATGTATAGGACATCATACGAGACTGTGGGACATATCGTAGCAGAGTGCAGCAGGAAAACCGGCGGGGGAACAAAGGGTTATTTCCCACATTCTCGCAATCCGCATTGGTTACCCATTAAGAGAAGGGGTGTCTTATGAAATTCTTCCAATTACATACAAAGCTTTGTGTGGTACTGCCCCTCAAGGCGCGGTTCTACGGGGGCTAGGGGGGGGGGGGGCTTCAGCCCCCCCAAATCCTCCCAGCCCCCCCCCCCCCCCCCCCCCCCCCCCCCCCCCCCCCCCCCCCCCCCCCCCCCCCCCCCCCCAAAAAAAAAAAAAAATCTCGATGTGATCTATCTTTGATTGCAGTAATAAATATACGAAACACATATAAGTACTATAAGTCACTGGGCCACATCGAATATTTCGGTTCAATTGGTTGTTTTATCGGTCCCAGCAGAGTCACCATAGATAACCGCTTGCCGCAAGTAGCACTGAAATGTCAGTTTATACCCCATTAATCAATTTAATGATAACACAGACGGGGACTCTTGTGCGCGATTTTTTCCACATGGTACAATATAACCTAGCGTCCCGTGGCACACACGCGTTCACGTAACCTGGTATGAGGCCTTAAGTGAGAAGAGCGAGTTTTTGCAAGAAAAATAATGGCTTCGGCCAAGAAGCAGAGAAAGTTAACTTTTTTTATTAAGAAATCAGAAACACAGGGAGAACTTTCAGACCAACCATAATCTTCCGCCGTTGAAGCACAAGAGCAGAGAGCTGAAGTTCCAGAATAAGCCAAGCAAACCTACATCAAGGAACTTCCTCCTCTGCTTGACCACAGGCCAGACAGCAAGTCCCACAATCATGGATTCCCTCAATAATGTTCGCCCTCTGGGAACTTTTGTCAACCAGAACCTGATCATTGCTCTAAATGGGAGGATTATCCAACACACAGATGGAAGCGAGAGAGGTCGTTTCCGGAGGATCTGGCAGTCCGAGATTTTCAAAAAAATTTCTTGTACGCTACGCGCCAATTATGGTGGCGCTCGCTTAGATAGTCTACAAAACTATTAGCCCCCCCCCCCCAAAAAAAAAAAAAGATATTTCCTTAGAACCGAGCCTTTGCTGCCCTGTATATATTACTGATTTGATCCTCGCCGTTCAGCTATGCAGCCCGAAGTTGTGAAATTCCTTACCTGCGCGTATAAAGACCGCTTCGCCTGTAGGCAGCTTCGAGACGCCTATTATTCAATTCCTAGGGTATTTTTGTTTGTACATTGTCGTGCCACTTCATTGTTATTGTTATTTGCTGTACAGCGAATTGAGATCATTGATGTAATGCGTCTATGTAGAAATTTAATTGTTAAATATTTTGGCGTGATGATAATAATAATGAGAATACTACTAATAATAATATGCGGCAAGTTTGTGCGGATTATAAAATATCTTGATTGGAATATTTTCAATTGTTCTTGCTTCAACTCACCCCATTCAAAGTAATAGAGGAAATAAATCGAAATACCATAGCCAAAAGTACCAGGTGGTTACCTGATGGAAAGCAGGGGCACTCTATATACCCTAATATATAATTTGGGCGGGTTAAATAGTTTGTTCAATGTAGCAATGATCTGAGGGATGTATAGAGTAACATGTCCGAGGCAGGAACACTAGAAACATTATAAGCAATGGCATGCTCATTTCTATTAATTCAATGAGGGCAAAATGTCGAGAGTTCCACTTTTCTTTTAGAAATAAATTTCACTGATAGAAATATACCATTTAAAAGGACTCATACGCTTCCCTGACATTCGGTGATTACATACCTGGTTGATTCCAATATTGCAAACGAGATATTAAAAGCAGTCAAATAAACTCTTTCTTCGCAATGAGGAAGAATTTAACCAAGTGTATTTGTTTAGGAGGGTAAACGCTATTTCAGCTGAAAATATTCAAGGTATTTAGTGATTGGAATGACTGGGTGTTTCTAGTCTTTTGACAAGTTAAGAACACAATTGTTTAATGGAGTTCTTGTGAATCTTCATTCCAAGCATGTATTAATTCACATTATGGAAAAAATCCTGTTTTTTTAATGATTCTGTCTTTCAGTTTTCAGGACATTTCGGGACTCAAAACTAGGAATGAGGTTAATTGTCTCAGAACATTGAAAAGAAACTAGGTAAAAATGGGGATATTGGGAAATCACACTTGATAGATATTCATGTTTCTTTGCAGTTTCCTTATTGTAAGGATAGACACATTGTAAAGGATTACTTTCATTTCTAAACAGAATTAAACGGTACAATCTGCTAAACTGCACTTCCCTGATACCATTGGTTCCTTCCTTCTTATACCATTCGTTGCTGTCGCTTCGACTTTCCGAACAAACATTCTTCGAATCATTAGTTTCAACTTCTGCGTTAATAATATCTAATTTGCCGGTCATTTGCTGCTATTGACTGAGCGAATTTATGACTATCACAGCGTGCATCGTCCAAAAAGACAAGTTAGTAGGTGTGAAAATGCTATATGAAAATCTCTGGCGATCATGGTCCCCGGAGCTCAAAGGGGGGGGGGGGGGGGTTATAACCATCTGAATCAGTTCACGATGAACCGAACGAACTTTAGAATGGTAATAAGGCTGTGTGTTGGCCATACTAGAGCAACTTATGAGGAAACTTGAACATCGAATTCAGCAATTCATGCTGATTAGGCGAAGCCTACGTAACATAAAATACAGCTGTGAGACTGAAGATGCCGGTAGAGTGGTCGATTCCTATTTCTAGAGAGGGCCTTGGTACGGAACCCACTTCAACTCACAGCGGTGCTCTAAGCATCTAAATCCGCACGTGTAGGGACGTGTTCGATTCTGGAAAACACCATATGACCTCAAGAGGGAGGGAGACGTACCTATTCAAGACGAGCGACGTACAGAGTTCTATAGCAAGAAACGTGTTTCCCTTCGAGTCCTATTTTGAATGTTACCACTAATAGGGGCTCATTGCTAAAGCTACATGGCAAACGCTATGCAGATTGATTAGACATTCGGGGTGGGGTGGTGGGGGGGGGGGACTGGGGAAGAGACGACCGCTGCCCGAAAGGAGGAGGGGGGGAAGGGCCAGCGGTGTTCCCGCTCTTGGCAGCCATTCTCTCCATATGTAACATTTACCCACCTCACTGCACACTCTGCACAGTCATTCCAAACGAATCTAGTCTCAACCGAATTCATGAGAGAGAGAGAGCGAAAAAATCGAAACGTCCTCTAATCACGTGACTTTTCGCAGTCTACCAGGTCACGACAGTGATCTAAAAAACAAACGTCGAAAGGATGTCAGATAATACTTCACCACTGGCAATGACTACCATAATTTCGTAAAAGCGATGAAGCAATATGGAGGTAAATCGTCGGATGAACACCCTACCCCTACCCTAACCCTACCCATACCCCACCCCTCAATTGGAGCAATTTGTGTGGTACAAGACAGTCGGCTAGCAAATGATCAGTTGTAAAAAAAGTGCTACCACCAATTTGGGACTACAAACTACATGGCGATGATGTAGGGCGTCATAAACTGCTGGTATCAGACCTTGGATGTAGTTGCAGTTGAAACCAATCCTCATTATTATTACCCCAAGTGAGCAATTGGTGGAGAAGAGTAAGAGTAGCATCTGAAGTCAGTTGGCGGAGGTGTTGTGGATGCCTTCAAGAAGAGTTTTGATTTTCCAAGAGATGTTTGTGATTCTGGAATGCTATGTATCGAAGGGTCTGTGATCCCGTGGATTTCTCGCACCTTCTTCTAGAACCTAATACAGGGAGTCGAACTGTTGTCGAAAGCAGGAGATACTGCGTGTTATTTGACAGGTATTACCATTTGTAGAGCAGCCGCTAATTTGGAACAAATGTAAAAAAAATGCCAGTCACTGGGGACTTTTGGGTTTCAAAAGCTTAGTAGTAGTAAACGAAACAGTTCCATCGCTGTCAAGAGACCGAGGATACCTTTGCCCCATAATCAAACATATTCGAGAGTGCATTTTTCTAAGCTACCTACCCATAGAACCCTAACGGACGGATCTAGTAAAATGTGCTCCCCCCCATGAGATAATGAGTTTTTGTCGCACTTTCTGTGAGGGCCGATGCGCGCCTCTGAACGAGAATTTCCTCTTATAGGGTAATGCTAACCCTAATCTCTAATTCAATCCCTAAACATAACAAAAGCCCGTTGGTAGAACAGATGTTTTGCGATATCCCGGGAACTGGAACAGGAATAGCCATCGGTGTGAATTTGAAGAGAGGCTATTATTTAGGAGAGCACATATCGGTAGACCTACTCCACTCTGTCACCTGGCTATAAACTTCTATTTCAAAATGGCTGCCGCTGAGATTAATAATAATGTTCTGATAATTCGAATGTTTTAGTTGCCATACCAATCGCCAGCACGGGAAATCGAAAAAGTATAATGACAGAAAATACTTTTGTAAGAGCCCATTTTTCGGGCAGTTACGCTTCATATGACATTAGTTTAGATCATGGAAGCTGCGGGTAAGCTGCCCAATTTACTTTCCACCAGGACACGTACAATGTCTCGTGAATCAGGAACGATTTCATAATGCATATATAGGAAAATAGCACACGGATCTATTTTATGACAGAATATGGATGCATAGAATGATATTATGACCGTTTATATATCGCCTATGCATCCTAAGAAGTCATCACAACTCAAATATGAATATGACCAAACAATTATGAGACGTGTTGAAGCGAAAATTGCTGAAGTCTGAAGTACGGAGGCCCCCTCCTAAACCCATATCATAAAAAAAAAAACGAGGCAAAGTGGCAACGCCACATTCGGATGTATTCAATAGGAATTATTCAGTGTTGGTTAGCTATAAAAAAGGGAACCTCCATGAAGCTTCGACAGATTTGGTAGACAAACCTCTCATGGCCTGGACATTGAAAATGAGAATACAAAACTCTTGGTAGAAATTCTGGAAGTCGTTGATTTTTATACAGTAGCTGCTATCAGTCGGAAATGTTATTGTCCGCCTTTTCCGCGAAATGCGATTGAGCCACATAATGAAAAAAAAATCCACTCCTCACTACAGAAATGGTTGTATATATTAGTGATCACAAACGTGCCTTCCCCTAAGATATGTTATAGTCCTTTTCGTCGCGAAAAATTATAGCTTCGTGACAAAACTGTGGGATCAAACAGCATACGCTCCATTTGTTTCGAAGTTACTGGAACCGAATCAAGCCGAAAGGAACGTTAATTATAAGACGTTAATTATGTTGTGTTCAGGATACGCCAGGTAACTCTGTTTGAAACCAAATAAATTTAGCACAACTAACTTTCCTTTCCTGGAGGTCATGAATTGGTGTTACGTCGTACCGTTCTTAGCGAAGGGTTACTTTCATGAATCTGTTGATACTGGTCATAACCACAAACTATGGACCAGGAGTCAATGTGAAACGCCATTCCTTGTGCACGTTAGCTCGAAGTGTTTGATTAATTTTCTTCTGAGAGACGGAGCTCTAGTGACGGGCAACTCCGCGGCAGTCAGGATTGAACAGATCGGAAATAATTGAGTAGTAGTCACGGGAAGCATGAGGAAAAGTTTCAAGGCAATTTGATTGCCCTAATAGCCAACCATCTTCAAATGAGAGCGGAGGAGAATCCAGGGATCAACTAGACAAACGAAGCTACGAGACTATCACACAGCTGCATGTATAGGAACACAAACAAGCGATCAGTGAAGGATGAGATCGCACCTCCCCGGTCGACTCGAGGAGATCCGACATTGAATGTAACTACATTGACTGCAGTGACGCGAATTGCATGATGAGACATCTAAGGTGCTCAATGGCGCAGCAGTCGTTCATGGTTGTTCAGATGGTGCAGCCAATCGAAGCATGAAACAAGTATACGCGCACATGTGACGTGACATCTACCCGGAAGACGTTGATCCGGGAACATGGGGAACAGATCTGTACATCATATTAGTTGATCGTGATGATAATAAATCTTTGAGAACGTCAATAGATGTAATCGTTCCTTGCGACCAATAAAAAAATCGTCAGATCTTTGCTCGAATGTTTTGCTGCTGTTTGGTCAATTAGAGTCACTGAGAAGAACCTCTCAAGTTATATTCGAACGAGCTGATTACTAGCACAACTCTGGTTAGTTCTAGGGGTACCGGACTCCTGTTTCATCATAGCTGCAAACAAAGATGTTACATGTATTTATTCGCACCGAGAACATTTCGTGATTGAAATGTCCAGCTTCACTGCATTGGCTCTCAAAAATCTCAGTTGCCAATTTAGGACCGCAGTTGATAACGACGTGCGCTCAGTCCAACATACCCAGGACTAATTTATTGTCCGTTACTGACAACCAGCATCCTAACCTAACCACCTGATCTCCGTTCATAGTACAAGGCATGATAGTTGGGAAGAGCAATTTTGAACTCTTCTACAGTATGCAAGTAGGACATGTGCTCTGCAAAATCTGCCGCAACTGCTCCGGTGCCACCATGGTTTTCGGGAAAAATTGCAAATACGCACAAAAAATACGCGGTGCTCACTACTCGGCCGTGGTTGAAAAGAATACGTCATTACTTTCCTGCCTAATTGTAGGGGGCGTCATGATGGGACAAGTGGAAGTGTTCAATTTCTACAAATCCTGTGAGTAAAAAATAGCATTCGTAGTGCAAACTTGGATTGTGCTCGGGTCACCCTTATTGTGAAAGTTTACTCCTTATATATGTATTTCAGGCATCGAACTATTGAAGAAATCTAGTAGCCGTCACGTGACATCGGTTACCATCGTTCAGGTGGTGCTTGTGTCTGATATACTAAAGAGTAGAAGCTGCATTTTGTCAAGAATGTTTCTGTCGAAATATATAAAACATAAGTTCCGTGACTTTTGAGTAATTGACGGCACCCTTTTCTAATGCTCTATTTTTTTTTATATCAAAGTCTCACTGGTATATTTGCTGAAATTATTCAGCTGCCCATTGATATGATATTATTGATTGATCGTGATCAAAGTTAGTCTTGTGACAATGACCCCTCAACAATATCTATCCCAGGGTTATTTACAGCTAAAGGGAATATAAAAAAAAATGACGACTTAGATCTTCAATGGGGGCCTTGAAAGTGAACTACTGATGAGATTTTTTGAAAGTCACAAATCTCATGAATACTACGACTCGGATTTTTTTTTAATGAATGATGGTCGGAATTCAAGATAACGGTTACACAGGGACCATCGCGAGAGGGAAAGTCTACATGGTGTGTTGACCCCCTTAATGTAGAGGTATACATCGTAACCTGATAAGTAAGATTGATTAACGGAACATAAAAGAAACGGTTTTCATAGGCGGCCATTTCAAATTCAAGTCAACGGCCAGGATGGTGATTAGCAATGTGGACATCATTCTAGGACCCTCAAGCAGTATGTGTGCAAAACCATGCATTCACCCGGAAGTTCACAGTCCTAGGTACTATTTCAGTGTACTAATACTGAACTGTAACAAAAAAATTGAATAGGATATCTGTTGAAAGAAATCACTTGCTTAAATAATAGGATTTTTCACTGAATAGTGATACGAGAATTACAATAACAGAAAAATTAGCGATGTTCATTCACCACACACACACAATAAGAGCATATGCTTAGTACTATGATATTATGAAACAGAGACGTTCGTCATTTCTGGTGAATGCTAATCGCGAAAACATAGTCTTTCCATAGAAAAAAATACCTGTAGGCCATGAATAAAGAATAGTATACGTTCTCACCGACATAAACAGGCAAATCACAGCGCTTTCAAAGCGTTAAATATAGGCGTATACAGTAATGCCACAATATCGAAGGGTGGTTCATATTACGTGAGACAGGGGAATCTCAGAAAATCTCTCAACAATGTGTACTAATCACGAAAAGATGACAAATAAAACAACAAATAAGTATATTTTTCAAAGAAAGTCAACAGCAGACAACATCTTCAATAATTGTGTCCCCCAAAACCGAGGAGACAAATGCAATATGATAGAAGGAGAGGTATATGGGGTCTATATTCTATCATGGTTTTTACTTATACAACACCCCCTGGCCGTTTTCGAAGGACTCTCAGGCTTACCGCAAACCAGCCGGTATTGTGTGCTTGTTTCTTCGTTTTCCCTTCTCATTGAACAAGACCTCCGTGTTTCCGTACTGTAATTATCTCCCCATTTATCTCTTTATCACTAAATCTATCCGATCGCAGAATAAGTGATTGCTGGTTGACTCAAGCCTAGTTTAAATGGTGACACCGATTTTCGAATGTAACCGAACAGATTTTCTCCCGTATGGATTTGTTGGGGAACGTTGGGTTTCGTTTCTAGACTTTCCCTCTATTGATTCTGGAAAATCGTTCGATTTGTTGGGTTGAGACTATTCATAGTATTGTCATCTTTGGATTAACTTTGGTTTTGATACTTGCTTGCATCTTGGATTGGACAGCTTTATAAACGTTGTAGCGCCGAACTATTAAAAGCACATCGATGATTTAAGAGTATAACGCTGTATACCATAGCCTCTATACTCATGGTCTCACATAGGCAGATGAGGAACATGCATGTACTATATTGGCGGACTGGTATGTTTTTTGTTGTTGTTTTTGCACTTCGGCGAAAGGTTCAAACAATATTATTCCAAAGGATATGCATTATGCACCAGGTCACAAGCCAAGAGCGCGCTGGTTTCTTTTAAATCGAGTCCAGAAATCTAATCGATGGGACTCAACTATCTGACTATAGGGAACGGATCATATATATGACCATATTTCGTTATACAAAACTAATCGATTTTCATATCCTAGTGAGACCTAATGACCCCAAAAATTCTAGTAGGTGGCCCAATTTGCCACGGAGAGTTGTTTTTGAAAATGGAGTGGGAGTTAAAGGAAGAAGTAGTGGAATGTCAACAGGAGGCTCGCAGCCTGAAACAACTGGTGATGCTGCCAGTTTACCATTTGTTTTTTCAGCCCCCTGATTTCTCTGCGTGGACACTAGATATGCGGTACTCACGAAATATTTGAAGCACTTTGGAGATGCATGCACGGCTACTAGAGTCACCAATCAGCTGGTATTTAAATCACCTCGTGCGAAAATGGTGTGAAAGAGGTGTTGGATTCCCCAACAGTGAACAAAAACCGCAGAAAATCAGGAATATGAATTCGAATCATGCTGCAGTAAATTACCTTTAAATTTCAGAGAAATTATCAGCGAGAGTGTCTATTGTGCAACGATGTGTGACGGAGCTGTTAAGCAACCTGGATGATCCCTATGAATTTGAGTTTTCATCGAAGTAATAATTCAACATTCTTTAGTCTGTTAGTTGTACTGAATTTCTGTTACGAAAATACCTGGCTCATATCAACCTATTAAAGTAATCCTCTCCCACATAATGAAGAGTAGGTAGCTTGAGACAAAACAACTAATTTTTGCTACGTTATACTGGTATGGAAGTTCATTTTTGCAAGATTCTGCGGACTCTCAAAACCGCAATATTTGCAACAACTAATCTCATGAACGTCGGGTTTTGACAAACACCTCCATTATTCCTTATCTATGGTGATTTTATTTTTGTACTTATTTTAATTGTAAGTTGTCCTTCAAGGCCCAAGGCCGGTGTAATTTCTAATTCCTCTAGACTTCTTTTCTCTATACTGTCTCGTTTAACTGAATAATTATTAGATTTTTTGTATGGCCTATAAGAGACCTGTACATTAGGCCAGTTAACGGCTGCAAGTTGACATGCTACCAACTGAACAGTCGTCTGGTGAAGGTGGGGGGGGGTGGGGCCCTCAATAGCGCTCAGGTAAGAGACACTCTTCATGCTACCACCCATCCTATATCTGACTATGTTATTGTGAATGAGTATGGGGTGATATTTTTGTGCTGGTATCATTTGTGTCAGGGTGGATTTGTAAAAATCGTTCCTGTACACATGTTCGAGCCGCGCGTGTATGTGTCTGACAATCGAAGTACCGATGATATCTTTACACAAAATTCATTGTCAAATAATAAGTTTAACAACTCACGTATTGGACGTAATTGGATCGATCACAGTACCAATCTGCGACCTCTGAAAACAAAACAAAAAGTGGTCGCTTATTTACGACAATCGGTAAAAAATGTTCACGATATTGCTCCTGTGACCCGTTTCATCAATTTCATCAGCTAAAATCCTGCATTCCTATTGTTCAACCTGTCGCTTCTTCATCGTCAAGACTAATCCTCTTCTAACATCTCTAAGCTATAAGCGAGCTAAATTGTGGGCTTCTGTAGTTTTACATGCTACGTAACATTTGCAGTAAGGTATTGCTGTAAGAATGACGACATGATACACCCACACTCGGAAAAAATAGTGTTAGAGCTTTCTTATTTGATGCAATGACCTCCACCACCCAATAAGAATATTGACAAACTTGTAGGCTGTAGTCTCCAGAATTATTGCTTTCCAACTCCAACGCATACGTACTAAAAAGATAATCGAGTACCGACGAAAGTAGGTTTCCTTCTGAGGACTGCGCAAGTAATAAGCTCGGTTATGCAAGTTTTATGCTTCACCTCTGCTGCCATAAACGCTGCACTTTTGCACTGTTTACAATACTATTGTTGTATCAACGTCATGACAATGACGTACTCAATGCAGTAATTGTCCGCCTCGCGTACTGTCGTGTTACGACTATTGACATCAATGCCATGATGTTTTGAAGGAGATGTGTTCACTTGCTTATAGGGGAATCAAGGTTGGCGCTCTTCCATCAACGAATTCCTCTGTGCTTCTGACGAGAAATACATATGTGGTGGAGAGCATTCCACATACACCAGTTAATGACAACCAGCGTAAATTAAAATCGAAGAAACGAGTTTCATGAGATCACTCGAAAAATCGTCATGGAGATATCAATGACAAACATGTAACTGGGACACAATGAAAACACGTCAATTTCGTACAGACAAGTGAGTTACTGGTTCAACAATAAAAGTAATAATACTAATAATAATGATATAATAATAATAATACTATAATAATATAAGAATAATAATAATATAAGAATATAATGATAATGATAATATATAGGTAGTGCTTAGATAACGCTAATGCAATGCCTCGGAGCGATTTACAACGAAGAAGAGAAGAAGATCCATGAGTGAAGCATGAACAGCTGAGTTTTCAGCTTTCTCTTGTTGATACTAGGGGAGTTGCGAATAACCCTCTGGATGGCATCCAGAAAGATGGAAGGCCTCCCACGAGGAGAAAGCACGTTCACCGTGGGTTTTAGGGCAAATTCTGGGTTGTGAGAACGGTTCTGCGTGGAAGAACGAATATTGCAATTAGGAACATTAGCCTTACAAGATTTGTAGGTAAGGCTCGTGAATCAACCTTTGTGAATCTTAAAGATGACAAGCAGAACCTTGAAGGAATTCGAGCGTCAACTGGAATCCAATGAAAATTTGTGGGGCAGGATGGATGAATGCTGCCTGGGCTTCGTACAAGTGACATTCTGGTGGCTGATTCTGGATAGCTGGAGTTCACCAGTTCAGACTGATGGGAAGACCGGCTCGAGTAAGCTATTGCGGAAGTCTAAACGAGATGATCACAAAAGCTGACGAAGCTCTTCATTCTGCCGGATCCTGGTCGAGATATTTCCGCAACTACTGTCCAATGTGTGGATACTCATACCGCCGGATTGACACAATGTTGTCGGATGTTGATTTAAGATCAAGTGATGATCACTGTAATTCCAAGGTTCTGGCAGATTGACAGTCTTAATAGGTGAATTTTCCCGAGCGCAGTGGGGAAGGTGGTTGGTACCCCACGAGTCCTGGGGTGATAATGAAGGACTTGGGTCTTCGAGTATTTTATTTTAGAGCTTGTTTTACAGTAGCCCAATGTATGACAGCTGATACGCATTCTTCAAGTCTACTGAGAGCATATGAATCGATCATAAGCGTGATAGGAGGTACAACGCGTATCATCAGCATAGATCATCAACATAGATCTTTAATCAATCAGCTGAGGATGACAGAGATTTTTGTATCATCACAGAGACCTTGTTGTGAGATGGAGATCTTTCAATCGTAGCAGAGCTTCAAAAAAAAAAAAATCTTCTGACATTCACTGGTTCAATAGATCAGACCGGCCAGGGGGTGTTTGGATTCCATTGGCAAGGAACACTCAAAGCAAAACTATTTTCCAAAGTGAAATTCCATCCTTGAGTTCGAAAGTCGTGAGGCTGCAAAAAAAATCTTACAAGCTTGACTACTTGGACAATTGTGACGATCTCTCGACCGTCAAATTCCACACAGCATCCGAATCAACACAGCCCTTTCAAGTTTCTCACAACATTCTCAATCTATCTGCGACCACAAGATGTGCTCATCGGTGGGCTTCAACCATTCACGTGAATGTGGATAACGATGCTGACGTGGTGAGGATGTCGTATCTGCTAGAACCTTTTGTCTGGAACAACACGTCACGCAAGCATCGCACCAATCTGGCCACATACTCGACTACCCATAAGAAGGCATAATAGGGGGAACACTGGTTTGAAAATTGAATATGAGAAATATTCCAACACATGGTTATTATCAGGTCCCAGGCTGTCCGGGCAGGCATCACACTGGGTCAAACCTCGAAATTTCAGATTCGACCATTGTCATTTAGCATGCTACGAAGGCCATAAAACACTCGGCGGTAAGGGTCTGTTGAAGACTGGTCAGAACAATTAGTACAACGAGAGTTAACAACAGATGACCTAGCGAGGAGTTACAATACTGGATATATATTTTCAATAAACAACATAAAGATAAGATGATAAAGAACCAAAGGACAAGTAAAGCAAAGCTTCATGGATTATCGACGAAAATCTTGACATTGAAAAGAGCTGTGAGAAAGCAGAACGGCATTCAAGACAACACAATCTTGGAACCACGGATAACATGGAGAACGTGGTTCGATAAGTACTGTACAGAAGATTGCATTGGTCCTGATGTCGATCGGGAACCCAATACGTACGAACTACATAAAGAGTAACTTAGAACATTCCCTCTAACCCCGCTGATACCGATTATTGCTACTCATCACTGCAAAACGGGATTTCAGTAACGCAATGGAAAACCTCCACTATTATACCAGCTTTTCAAGACCTGGCACCTTGATCATGAACTCACGATACCGTCCCGGTCAATAACCTACCGTGTCTGTCCGAGAAGAATTTCCCTCTTCAATGAGCTAGTACATGACCCTCAACGAGCTCCTAATTCCTACTTACGCTCACCGTTAACAGTATTCAACCGAACGTGCTTTATGTTAGTGGGTGAACATTTTAAGTAATAAGAATAACACCTCATCACTCATAGTTACGTGGAATCTGTCGGCGGCCATTTGACCACCGTGATCACGGGATTCTGATCGATGTCCTCCGAAATAATTTCGACTCAAAGACCTCAGCATTGAAATGGCCCGAAATTACTCGGTGACGGCACACAAGGTACAAATAAACACCATCTGTATCCAGTGAGCACCCTGTCTACTCCGTCCCCTCAGGCTCTTGTGCCTTGTATGTCTTCCACAACATCTACAACAGTACCCTTTAATCAGAGATCAGTGAGTACAGTTCACCAATCCTTGGATATGCGGACGACCACTCTTCATATGACAAGTTTCTTTATACTGCCTCCATACAAAGTGAACACTTATATATATCTACCTAAAAAATCCTAATCTTAGTAGTAGTGGTTGCCTGTGCAACGATTTCGTTTGTCGTACGACGTCAGTGCCACGCGTTTCCAGATGTTGTCCTTTCCCCGCTATCATGACATGAAAAGAGTTTCAAAGTGCAATTTAACACTGTATTATGCATCGTGCACCGAATTGCTGATCATATAAACGCTGGTCCAGAAATTGACTCAGAAAGGGGTTTGAGTGACACTTTAATTAAAAATTAACGATGGGTTCCCACGTTGATCCGTTCATCTGCTCTGCTATTTACCATCTGTACAGATGACGGCAGATCACAATCCAATTTTACTGTATCAAACATGGCCGACGATACAGGCATCATGTGGGAGACAATGAAATCAAAATCCATCATTTAGGGTGACTGAGTAGCATGAATCTGTCGTATCACACATTGTCACTTCCTGTGGCCAAGAATGGATTTTACTTTTGAACCCAGAAATTTGAGAAACACATATCAAACACGAAGGCCTTCTCAACAGCAGAGACAACCTATCGAGATTGAGTGCTGAAGCTGAACCGCACAGAACACAACTTGGGATGATATTCATGAGATCGTAGCGGGTCCGGTAGCATTTGTAAATCGCCAATTTCGTGAAATTAGCGGGGGTAATGTCTGAAATGCCTACTTATTTTGCAAAGATTGGTATTGGTTCCACGGAGGCAGAAAAGAGATGTACAATGACGACAAAAAACCAACACTGACATCAAGGCGGAATGAGCACATGCCTATACAATGCGTTTCACTGCGAATAAATTCTATGGAATATCTTCTTTAAAGCCAAAGCAACGATACTATGCCATGGGCTGCGGCATGTTTTTAACTTACAGTGTTTTCTCTTCTTTCTCTGACCACAAACGTTTCGTTTCGTGTCCAGCCCGTTCACGCATACGCATCTAGAATCTCCCAGCATCAACCTGGGGCATTGCATTGATGACAACTTGATTTAACACGAACGTATTAAAATAAAATTCATAATATTGAGGCAAGTTTATTATTTCACTTTTTCGTTCTTTGTTCTTTTGCTTTGTTTGGTTTGATGTGAGAAGGTTTTCATACATACACCTTTTACCCCATTCCATAGACGCAATCCCTGTCTGGCACATTTTCTCACTTTCAAGGGTAAGAAGAATCTTTAAGTCATCCTCACATCATTACGGCAGAAATTTCAGTCTTGACTGGTGCCGATGTTATGATGTGTTGTAGATATTCGAACGGAGAGATGATCTTGTATCATCTAATCTTTAGGCTTCTGTGAAAATCTTTCGTATTCTCTCATTTTTATTTCTGGTCTGGTACAGTTTCAGGAACTTTAGAAGGTTGATGCAGTTGTAAGATATTCCGGACAAATGCGCCGATAAAACCTACTTAGTATAGAACAACCCTCTTCATGATCCAGCTCAAATCACTTCTTCTGCAGTCCACGTATAACCAGAGAAATAGAGCCATAACGTCCAAAATAAACAGTTTGTATACAGGGCTTCTTTGTGAATCCAGGCTTTGTTCCTCAAGATGCTGTTATATCACTCACGTCTTCTTTGTAATATTACGTTCGTAACTTCAAATTTTTATATCTCGTTTTAAAAATGTAACTCTATGGACTTCTATTGCATATTAATGACTTATTACTGAACTTGGCCCTTTTTTTCGCTGCTCACATCAGTGAAACTAAATATCTCTGAATAGTCAGTCCCGCTTTGGGATTCTATCGAGCCATATACTAAATGGAACGAGATTAGGATATGGAATTGATCAATCGATTTTTCATAGCCAATTCGCAGCCGATGACCTCCATGATATTACCAATAATCTAATTTTTTAAACTTTCATATGTTAATCCGGTGCCTGCAACCTTCGATTAGCCGGACTGTCAAGAGCGTTCTGAAACCATCCAGTTAAGTTTTCAGTCCTAATCGTAATTGCGGACAGCCCTGTGGCGTGCGTTCTGCGTCCACAGGCTGCGCATAACGACCACATCAGACCACTACAAACGTACTACATGTCCACCATTGTTCGCGCTCTCTGTATTCAGTTATTCATTCGCCACCTGGTCTACACATGTGACCATGCTATCACGTGACACATTTCCCCGTCTAAAGTACAGGTTGATTCGCGTGGAGCCCCGCTTTCAAAGCCTAGGTGGCAATAATTGTAGTGAGCGAGCTCAACCAGAGCTCCAGTCAGTGTAGTTTAACTCCATCCTGTCCATGAGATATATCCGAATTCAAATTCATGTTTGAAACATACTACTATATTTTAATATGTACATTTGCTGAGAGTCCGCCACTGTCCATGGCGACGCGTAGTATATATAACCATCAATTTGCGCACTTGCTGACCGCTCCAGTTTCTTGGCGAACATTTGGCCATGTCGTCACATTTATTAGCAGTCAGATTAGAATTATGGAGCATTCCAAGCTGAATTTGTGTTTGAGCGTGCACCATGTGGAACCATCAGATAATATCACAAAAGTACACTTGACAATGATTCGTCTCGTTCCTGTTGATAACAAGATGCTCTGTTTCGTGGAATTTAGGCAACAAGATGGAAGTGGAAAGTCATCGCTGTTGACTAAATTCTGCTAGAGACGTTTTGAGAACACACTAGAAATGTTTGTACCGTTTGTACGTTTGTTACTTCATTTCAGAGTGAGCGTATGTGATCAATACCCGACACTCTTATGTTTGTCTGATCGTAGTCCAGGGGAATTACAATGGTGGATAATTGACACTCTGACATCGTTTTGATCGAGCAATGGAGCGAATCGTGGTCCACTAGAATTGCATCTGCAGCCTTATTCCGCGCAACGCGCGAACCTATATACATTGCAACTTTAGAACCCTACCTATAACCAATAAAGCATAGTCGGATCAGTAAACGGTCCTCCCTCCTATCCAACCTTGATGAGGTGCTGACAGTCAGGAACCAACATTGAATGGGGGCGGGCTGGACCTTGCCGGAGGCAATTTCCATATTTTAACAACATTTCTTGCCATGACCCAATGTAAGTGTTTGTTGCCATGCCTCGGATTGCCGTTTTTTTGTTTCTTGAAATATACCAGTATGTTACTGATCGACCCGCGGTATCGGCTCGTGATCATAGTTTGGAGCAACTGTTTTAGTATTTAGGTTCAAGTCCGCGCTTGAGGCATTTTCGTTGTGATGATTGTTTCCCGCGCCTCGCGTCAGTTGTACCCAATTACGTTCAATGAAATCATGTGAAATGATGAGAGGAGAAAGGGGTCCTCCAATAATATAAATGTAAACCACCAGATTCGCTTCGGGAATGCATAAACAAACAGATGAGTAGAAACAATGTAGTTGAAGAAATGCTTTGTGATTCGTTATCTGATCTCTATAGTCAATCTCTAAATAGCAAAAAACGACTTTTGTGAAATGAATATAGCAGTAAGACCATTTGCTGTCCCCATGTTAAAAACAAAAATTGTATATAGACTGATTAGGCTGACGAGACTACAAAGAGGCCTACTTCTCAGTCGAGAAAGGCCTGGGGTCGATGCAGCTGGGGTGGTAACGCAAATTGATGGCAAGAATTCTCCAATGATTCTCTTCAAGGTACCACTTATGTATACCAGCGTATCAAAGTGTTGTATTTTCAGACGTCATAGGCAATGATCATTGGAACGCATACGTTTTGCGTTCACTATGAGGACATTCAATCATTACTCATCCGGGTACGGCAATATCCTGAGATAAATGGAAGAATAGGATCGAATTAACGTGTTGGCGCTTTAACTTATTTCCAGTGGGAAACCAAGACCCGTGCATTCAGGCGGTTATTAGGATTGACAGCCATCCATCTTTTAATAATGGTACATCCATCGTTGAATGCATGTTTACCCCGAGATGGAGCCTGCTTCCCAAGGGAAGTGGAAGGTTAGTGGGTCATAGCATCACGTCATACGATGACATCCTCTTTTATTCAGCGACTTGGATCCTATTCCACAGAGCCCAAAAAAAGTTCAAATTAATGTGCATCGTCACAATAAAGATGTGAGGAGTGTCGATGAAAGCTCGCGAGAGATTGCGTACTACTTACCCTCCTTGCCAAGAAACAAGAACTTGCTGAAATGCAAACGAGAGGATTCGACATGCATGCTATTGGTCTTGTTGTGGTTACAGAACACTTACCCTATACTTAGCCCTATACTAGTCGCACTACTCATTCACTTCCCGGAAGAAAATTCCACATGTAACTAGACATGTACATTCCAATGAAGAAGAAAGAATGTTCGCAGTGTTTAACAAAGATGAAACATTGCATGATGGATTTTAGAACTTTAGAAGGACTTTAAAACATCAACAGAATTCTATGAAAGTAAGCGGTGTACCAATTATACTTGCTTTTGGCATTCCATTGGTCATTCAACGACTAGATTAAAAAAAATTGTGTGCAATCGTACAGTGATTTATTTTCTGCAGATTTTAATCTCGCAAGTACTGCTCAACTTCTTTGGTGTGCTCATAGGCAAAATCGTTATATTTTTTCGGCCTATGAAAGATCTATATTGTGGACTCCAGTGAAATTACCTTTATATCTGAATCAAATTGTTGCTGTCGTGTATATTTGACTCTTTATCCCCTTGTCCTTCTGCATATGTTTACTTCCGGGAAAATGGTACGGCGGGGTATTATTCTCAAAGTTTCTGCTTCGTTCGGCGTACGACGCATCCTCCATCCTCATCTCAGACGGTTTACAAACCGTAAAACGTGCAGAGTGTGAGCGCCTACCGAATATGAAAACGCCCAACTAGATACGCTCCTGTTGCCAAAGAGTCCATTTTCGCACAGTCGTTGACTTTTGCTTCCCCCAAGTGTGTCCTACCAGGATCATATAACTAAGTAGGTTTATCGTATTTTTATATACATTAAATGGTGCTTTAATAGCTCACTGATACGCACTGCCCGTCTTCATACGTCTGCAATTCTTAGCTCCAAAGATCAATTTGTGACAATCGCTGCTCACGGTGCGTTCCCACGTGACATTGTCGATTTGGGCAATTATGCCATGCGAACTTATGGGGGTGAACCCACAATGCAAGGAACGCTGAATGTAACATTACTAAGAAAAACGTGACGAAAAACTCATGCGTGCTCGAACGTTGATATAAGTATGGAGCGAGTTTAATTCATGATCACATTTCATAAACATGGTCCCATCCATTTTGAAGAAAATTGCCTGCCACAATCTTCCCTGGAGGCAATAGATAAAATTCGCTATGTGTTCGGTGGGGAGCGTTCTGCTCAGCTGAGTTGTTTTTGAACTTTGTATCTGTGCGCTCGAAACGGCGAAGTATATACAAGTAGGTAATAACATAGGCTTCTTCAACACCTCCCTCACTGTGGTCATGGCAGCCTTGCACTCTATCTAACATCAGTATTTCGCCTCTCGAAGATGCATGCCGTAGTCCATGTGAGGAAAACAAACGTTTGAATTGGTCTGAATGCACAACCACAACCCGAATAACCAAGACCCCCCCCCCCCACCAACAGTCTCCAGTAAAATTTCAGGACAACGAATTTGCCTGACAAGTTTTTCTTGGTACTACCCAATAGAGGAAATGCCGCAACAACTTGACCATGAAACCTGAGTGTTTCGAACTGAACGACAGTTCACAGAATGCGTTTATTTCTGACTTTATACTCTAGATGAGATGTACAAGCTAATTATAACAGTCTAACGTGTGCTTTTACCAAAATACTGGGTTACTCTTTTGCCTTATTTACTGGATTTATCGAAGGACCAGTGACACCCATTGGATTCCATGCCAAGCAAATTGAATTCATGTAAACACGTGTTAATTATGGTGCTACGTACACATTTTTAGTCTTCTTCCTTCAATGGCCGGATGCAGACTCTGAAATTCACCCCTCTGGCTATTCCGTATCATAGACCCATTAACGGATACGGAATTCTAACCAAGCAGTCAACAGTCCCGTACTCTCTTTTCGTTTATCCTCACCGCTAAAAGGTTGAAAGACACATATTGAAAAATCTACATTGGAGGGATATTTGTGGATATTTTGAAGAGCCTTAAGCAGAGCCCGTTGGTTATGGGTTTTACTCCGGAAATTCTCCCTAAAATTTTGGTTAAAAAACTATTCCAACGAAAGCGATATAATGGGCATTAAAGTATATCGAACTAATTACCTAGATAGTCACTTTTAGCGGTGATATGTAAAAGAGCAAATTGTATTATGGTTATACCTTTAAAATAGCCATAGGGCAAGTTTGCGGGTTTTTTCCTAACAAATCTTTGTTCGAAGGATTAAGACAAAAACAGGGACAGCCTCATAGTCCCATGTAAGCGAGCCGGAGCAGCACCTAAATAAATCCGAGGTTTCGTCGATTTGTTCACGTATCGTAGGCAGTCAAACGAACGTTTCACATCCGTTCACGATCCTTTCATGGCGCATCTACTGAGTGCGCACACACAAGCCCGAGAAAACGCCTCACTGTATTATTTTCTGCCTCACTAGTATAATAACAAAACAAATAATCCGACTTCTATATATAACCTCGTGTACTCTACAGTTCCCATGTGTCTGGGTGACTGGGGTGGGGGGGTCAATTTTCGACACGGCCATCCAACACGGGGCCTCCTCGGAATCCTAATTTTGAAATAGGGCTGCCCAATGAGGTTACGTGGGCACAGTGGCACTGTGGAAACAGCTTTTCAATGTGCCGATTCCGCTTTTTGGGTAGATCATACAACACCTCCCTCACACACTGATAATCCGCCTTCAGGTCGCTTACGTCGTTCGAGCGCGCCTACCGAGGGAGAAGGTTTATCGTACATAAAAAAGTGACTTTTACTAACTCCAAAGCAACCCAATCCCACGGAACAAACATTGCACATACACGTTATTATTATTATTAATTTTTTTTCATTATTATTATATTTTCCATTTTTTTCTTTCAAATTTCTTATTATTATCATGACAATCATTATCATTAGCATTATCATATATTATTATGTATTAATATTACTATTACGCATCGCACGCTCTAACGAGCTTTGTGCATCTGGATTCATAGACATTCGTCCTTGTTGTAAGGTAGGACTCGGCAGGTTTCGCCTGTGTAGTTATATATTTCAGCGCGATTCCCACTCTGATCTGCACTGAAGAGCTCTAAAAGAGCGAAAAAGGACTGTCGCAGATTGAGTTATTAATTACTATTTTAATACTATACTATTATTCGACATCGCTCCAAGCATGAAGGGGCCTATGGTAGCTCTATCCGAAGTTACTTGGCCTTCAACCTTGCGCTCGGTCTCTCTCTCATGAAGGACCTGGACACACTGTGGGTTGAAGTTTTTTTTTCAAAACCTCAACCTGTCCTATATACTGGGGTTTGTTATCGTCCAGCGAAGCATAATGAATCCTGTATCACTGCTCAATCCCCGTGATTTCATCACCCGTGCGACGTGAATTATTGCAGTCAGACCTTGCTCGGCATCTTCAATGGCGTGACCATACCCTCTACCTCGACCCAGTATTTTCCCCTTTTTAGGTCTCTGGTAGCACCACCCCCTCTTTTCCGCAGCATCCTTCTATGCTATGTTTCTCGGTACTGGGCATCTGGTTTTCGGGCCTCCCTCCTCTCGGTGGTGTTTTTTTTGTTGGTTTTTTGTTTTGCCAGTCTCCTGGCCTTGGATTTTTCTTGCGACGACTCTCGCAGTTGCATGCATCAACCGATTTGGTTTGTTCTGCAATGGTGGATGTCAGTATGTTTTGCTTGTCCCACGAGTTCGGTGAAACTGCGATTCATGCATCTGTCCCATCGCCTACCATCTGCATTCCGTATCTCCTCCCGGCGGGTGTCCCGTCTGGCGGTAACGCTCTGGGCCCATGGTTCCTCGCTTGGTTGCGGGATTTGCTGTGGTGGGGTTGTTGGTGTTTGATGGTTGATTCTTGGTTCTCAGTTAGAATCCCAGCCCTTTTGATTTGCAATCTTTGTATCTGCCAGTCGGTGTACGGCTGTATTAGCGCTGTAGGGTTTACGTTTTGCCAATATTTACGTTTATGTACCCACGGGTTTTTTCTTTATTATTCACTTGAACGCCTCGGATGAGAATTTCGCCCAACGCTTTCTCCAATGAATAAAACGGCGCACCTTCCACCAGGCCTCTCGCTGGCGCTCGGGGCTCAGCACAACGATGGTAGTCAATTTCGAGTTTGCCGTCTGCGTGTGGATTACCCCCACCACAGTTAAGGTACCGCCAAAGAGGCGTGCTTATTCCGCGTGTTCCTGGCGAGGATTCGCACTGAGACATTAGGTGCAGTAATCCAGGTCGCACCCTTGCTGGGCCCTCGAATAGGAATCGATCCTCTGCTCGGCAGGTATTCATAAAAAACAAGGATGGAGCGAGGACAATAAAACGGGGGCATGCAATTTCGCAGTTGCCGTCTGCTTGTGATTTCCCCCACCCCCCCGAGTTAAAGGTATTGCCGAAGAGGCTTGCCTCATTCCGTATCCCTGGTGAAAGTTCGCAGCTGACATATGTTGCAGTATCCAGGTCTGCCCCCATTCCTGGGCCTTGAATAGGATCGAGATCCTCTTGTTCGACAAGCCTACTATAAAAGAAGAGCTATTTTACATGTTCCTGCGAATGATTGTCAGTAATATCTTACAAAATATTCTTCGCATGCCAACTGAAAGTGTACTCTACGGTACGTTACGTACTTTCATTGTAAAAGAAAAACAACGTAAAATCTGCGAAAAACTGTTTGCACAAAAGCCAATCGGCGTGGATAGATATTCGATATCTTGCTGTTCGCTAACGTGGGGAGACGATCACTAATAACACACATCCCCGGGCAGGTGGAACGAAACGTGAATTTTTTTAAAATGAAGTTCCCGTATTTTCAACATGTTCCCGAGTAACCATGAACTGGTGAGTTGAATCCTCAATGACTCGAATCACAATTACTTACTGTCGCCCGTCACTTGGCTTGGTTAATTACTCCATGGAGCCATTTCGTATTTGTTCACTTGGAGGTTGGACCAACTTCTCATCATCAGGACTTTACCAAAATTTCAAGTATGCACCAGATTCCATTGTCCACTATTTTTTGTCCTTGTGCAACGCCCACCCAGGTTAAGGGCAATGCCAATTACGATAGATAATTGCTTTGTGTCCATTGATTTTCACAGGTGAATTTTGACATATACTACAAATGACTAGTTGTTTTTTCTAACGAGACAGGTAACTATGGTTGCGAAGAACGGCATGTCAGAGAGCGTTGTTTACAAGTCAGAACAAACTGCGGACATCGTGAATCCAAATTCGGTGATGGCAGCACTGTCAGGCAACACGAAACACCGAAAGTTCCACTCATTCATTGTACTAGATCATGCACGTCAGTGTTACCTCTTGACATGCGCAAGCCGTTTACACCACCCGTACCACCAAGGCGAACTCTCACACACATGCGCACACATGGACTTGCAATGTTCTGAAGTCATAGGTGCGGGAACTGTTGTCTTATTTTTATATCACGCAGAAAACAAAGTTTCTACAAATGTTGTCGTAAGCGGTAGAAAAAAAATGTTCTGACTTACTCTTTCTGGCTTCAAATTAAGACGTACATGAATTATTTACCATTCTCTTTAACTAACTACTCTCAGTGCTATCGAGAGTGTCGTGATTGAACTTCATTCATCGCCTTTCAACGCCTCTGCCTCTTAGCCTGTCAATAAGAATAAACCACGAGTCTCCTTATGGAGATCCCCATCTCTCCTTCAGTAACGTTCTTTCTCTTCTTTACTTTTCTTCCTCTCGATCGTGTCTGGAACGCTCGATTGGAAAAAGTTCTCTAATGAATGGAGATTCCAAATTGAGCCTATCACGTAACTACGGTCACTAGGTATTCGCACCGCCCATCTTTCCACGATCCCGTCGATTTTGATGTGGCAAAGTGGTTATTAAATTTATCAAATTCGAATGAAAAATCTTATTTAGCAGTTTAGTATAACGAGGCGAAAATGATTATAACCGGGACAGTAGGGCACTCGGACTTTTGCATTGGCCACTGCCTAATTCAAGGAGTAACGACACATATAGTTTGGCAGTGGAGAATCAGGATTATTGAATATTTACGGAGAGAAAATTCGAGAGAGTCGAGATACTTGCTTATTAAACTTACACGGGGGGGGGGGGGGGGGGGGATACCAGGAAATACGAAAACCCTAACGAATATATTTGAAGCATTCGAATTGTCCAGGAATAACAGTTGTGGAGTGACTCGTACATCGACCGAGTTGGATGCGAAAACGCCTACCATGGTCAAGCATACACTGCGACTCACGGTGAAGAGCCGCAAGACTAATGTCACGACTATCAAGGTGAATCAATAGTAACGCATACACCAACTGGCCCGCCAGCGTCGGCCAACCCTTCCTGAAACCAATAGTTCATTGGTTCAGTTATCAAAATCTAGAAATCAGGTAACCAAATATTATTATGTGGTGTGTCTGCGTTTTGTTGTGTGTAATATGTGTTGGCGTGCGTGTTTACCTGTACGGTGTGTGTTTGTGCGTACGGTACATGATTCCTTTGATTTCGGTTAGGCCAAGATAATTTGGAATCGACAGAGGTCAGTGTCTGAGAACTTGTGACTACACTTAAAACTAGAATACGTCAAACAATTGGTCGTTTTGTATGCAGGCGGTCATGGTGGGTCTTTCTGGT